>PVJX010000994.1:0-188940 GCA_004027295.1 Dolichotis patagonum | reverse complement strand
TCTATAATGTGTATTTCTTTGATTTTGCTGTACCTAGTAGAAGAACAACTATTGTGAAGACAACGAGGTATACAGTGTTGCCTGTTACTGTTGTCCTGGTGACCTGCTGTGATGTTCTGTGCCAATTTCACTATACTGTCTCAATTGGCTTTATTCCATCCTTTTTTTTCTGTTTGCAGCCTCACTGTGTGTTCACTTTTTATGCCTTAATTTTGTAACATGAACAGCTATTTCTGGGAGGACAGTATGTGGTTTGTCAACTAGTGATTTATGGTTTTTTTTTTGAGGTTTTGTATTGTTTCTACCCTTTTTTCTGTATTGCTTTTTTTTTCTCTTCAAATAAAATTAAAAAAAAATCTAGCTGTTGGCTTTACAAATAAATAATGTCAACGCAGAAGTTTTAGGTTACACTTACCTGGAATATGTATGCATTGCTTTGTTACCTCTTGTGTTGAATGCTAAAAATGACTGTAGCTAACCTAATGTTTTCCTCTTAGTAGATGACCCTGGAAGGGGTTTCCCAGATGTTCTGTAGGTTGATAAGCAACATCTAGATCTGGACTATTCTAATTTGCTTGAAACACAGCATGGTCTCTTAATGTTTAAATTTAGTTTTTTATGAAATTATATTACAGATTTAAATATATCTTTTGTATTTGTTGACTCTGCTTCGTGGATAGTAATCATCTTCATATAGGATTTCATTTCCATATCTACTTGTTTTTCTCCAATTGTTTTAACTGCTTTCATTTTTACAAAATCAATGTTTTGCTCTGTGTCATTTGATTCTTTTTATTTTAAAAAGCAAAACAGAAAAAAGAATAGAAAGAATACAGAATTAAAAGAACTGGAAATCAACACTAGTTAATATATTGCATATTGTTATCTTAGAAGTAGTTGTTTAGGTTACAAGATCTAGGCACAAAAAATGATCAGTCAAACATTGACAGCACAAAATTCTTTCGATGAATTAATAGAGATTAGCAGTATAGTTATCTGTCTTGCTTCAATATGCATACAGTTATATGTGTATACCTACATATATATAATCTCTTCCTTTCTATCATCTTTGTTTATACTGTTTCTAAATTACATACTAATGTAATGGTGAACTTTTGGCCCTCAGTTTGTGTTTTTTAGTCTTTAATATCTATTTTAATTTCTTGTAGTTGTTTCGTGTTGTCTTTGAACTCATATTTACACAATCCACATTCTTAATATGTTATATTATAACAGAAATTTTATAACAGTCCATCTTGTTCCATGAGTGCTTTTCCTTTCGAATAATGGATTCTTCTTTCTTTGGTTGTAGAGAAGTTCTAGCAGCTGTGATAAAATAGGGATGATGTGTTTACTTTCCTCCTCCTGCTTCTGAGACCAGTTTGGTTTTCTTTTAACACTGCAGTTTGAGGCAGGCATTGTGGCACACACAGCTGTAGGGGAGGTCCAAGCAAGGAAAGTTGCTAGTTAAAGTCAGCTGGGGTACTTGAGTGAAACCTAAAATAAAATAAAATAACATAAAATAAAATAAAATTTTAAAAAGGATGACAGAGTGTTTGCCTAGCATGAGTAAGGGCCAGGGTAGGCACACGGGGTGGGGAGAGGGAAGCAGAGTGGGGGGGAAGTGGGGGGGGAGAGGGAGGGCAGACATGAACCGTTTCTGTGTAACTTTCTCCCTTTTAGGGTGTCTCTAGCCCTTTTTCTTGCTAGATTTTGAAGGTTACTGTCTGGATGTTGTTTCTTTGTTTTTCTCTTAGGTGACAATTTGTGGCTCCTTTTTTTAGATATCTGTCAATGAGGAGAATTCCCATTACTATGTATATATTTTTATCATCCTAACTCAGAAGTCCCTAGTTAACCTTGAAATAGCCGCACGTACATTTACATTGTGAAATGATTGTCCAGATACTATATATAATTTTAATGGCCATTATATTTCTGAGACAGTTATGCTTCCTGAATTGTGGCATTTTAAAAATGTTTCATTTTTAAAACATCTTTTGTTAATGATTGAAAGTTTATCATTGTGTTAAAATGGTCCTTAAATATATTTTGGTGCTTTATTCGTCATATCAGCGAAGTAAAATGACTTTTGGAACGTTTCAGATAGTAAATAGAAGTATCATTAAACATGGATTTCACAGAGAATTTAGTCCTTCTGATATTGTGGATATAATACATAAGCAATATATTCATTGTCCAGTGAGCCCAGTTTTTCTTTATATGTGGATGAGACACAAGCCTGTTTAAAATCTTCATTAATTATTTACTTCAACATTAATTATTAAAATTTTTTGTTGGAGTTTTCTGGTTCTTACCCTTTAATATAGTGGTTTCTCTGCCATTTCTTTAATAACTTAACAATTTATATTTATATTAATAAGCTATATACATTTATGTGTAAGAATTTATATTTCTTCTGTTTTTAAAAATAATATATCAAATGCAATACCCTTATAAATATGTCCTAATCATTCATATGCAGATTTGTCTGTTTATCTTGCTGCAGCTTTGAACACTGTGAAAAACTCATATTTGTTCATTGTGTCTTTTATTCTTAATTAGGAAGAGTTGCACATAAAAGCAGTTTTGAACAGGGGCTAGAGAGTCTGTAAATAATTACATTAACAAATACTGGATGTACTAACTTAACATATTATAGAAAAATAAGTGAAACATGGTATTTGATCTTTTATTAAAATGCTTAAATTATTCTATATGATTAATAGAATACTGTTTTGGTATATACTTGATATCTTGTGGTTTTTAATGACTATAGTAGTATTCTTTAGCTATTAGCAGGAGGATTATAAAGACCACCTAAAATTGTTTTCTTTCAGAGGTAAATAAAAGCATTTTGCCTTCAGCAAACATTTTGACGTAAATTTAAAAAGCTAACCTCTTAGCATTTAAGCCAACACCTTCAGGCCAGCTTTTTCATACTTGGCGGGGGAGGGGGGACTATATAAGCATATTCCATTGTCTTTTAAGTTATCAAGAATTTTTTCTAAAAAAAAAAAAAGGAAACTTTCACTGCTTCAGAGTGTAACAATGTAGGGCATCAAAAACTAGGTACTTAACTGAAGTGGAAATAAATTAGTGTTGTTTTAGTCACATTAATAGAAATGTGTCACTAGTGGAAAATGTTGGCTATTGTATGTGGCACAGTAGGTTATTTCTGTAGATCCAATAGGCCAAAATGCTAGGAATGGAAACCATGGCACCTTTGTGACTGGAATACTAAATGATGAGCTCTCCGTACTGCTGAGGAGCAAAAATGTCTGCACTGCAGATTTGATCAATTGGATTAAATTTGACATTTAATCTCATACCTGAAATAATATGTAGAAAGCATTGTATCTTTTCTAGAGCTCGTGTTTTCCTCATGGAAGTCATATTCATTAGTGTCTATGATTTGTCTGTACCCATATGTAAACATTTAATCCTATATGCAATCCGTGATAGGCCACAGCAGAATGATGTGTAATATATATTTGTGTAATACTACTGACAGAAATTCCCCAGAATAAATATAAAGGAAAATGCATTCTAGAAAAGAGCAATTAAATGATAATTGAGTATAGATTTCATAAACTACGTTATTTTCAAAAGGTTTTAAAACCTGATAGTTAATAGCTACACATTTAAAATAAATGAATGTATTCATTCATTTTTCTGGTAAAGGATGTAATAGTGTTTTCCATTCTACAGTAATTCTTATCTTACTGAGTATAAAGAAAATAAAAATTTTTATTAGTGAAAAAAGCATGAAATCTAAAATGTCATTCCACAGAAAAGCTCTGTCAGTAATGAGTAAATCAAAAAAAAAAATCACAAATACCTTGTACTCTTTTGTTGAAATGTAATTATGAAGGAAATAATATCCTTCATCGTTAGGTCTGTTGTCATCGTTAGGTCTGTTAATGGTACAGCACTCATTTGGTCAGTTTGGTAATATTCTCAGTATTTTTCAACTAGAGAAATTGTATATTTCATATACCTCCGTATTTAAACTGCAACTTGAGCAGAAATGATGTGAGAATGACTAAAATCACAAATCAGATATTCTATTTGCAAATTATTAGACAGTTCACTTAAACATGAACATAGAAAATCTATAATGCAGTTACAGTAGTTATGATATTTACTTGTAATGTCTACATACCAAGGAAATTTTGAAATCCTTAACTGTGTGTGCGAAGGGAATTTTCTTTGACCCACTCCTCTATGTATCTTTTATTAATTTCTTAATTGTTAATTTTGTACCCTGCTAAGTGTTTCCTTCTGTGCTTGTTTTGTGTAACCTGTGTAAGCATGGTAGTTTCTCCCATCTAGGCACATTTGAAAATTGATCCTAGGCTGTGTGTGGGCTCTGTTCACTACCTGCCCACAGAACTCGTTTTCTCTTGTTGACATTCTCTGCTCATCTTTTGCCAGGATGGCTAGTTTTCTGCAGTTATTTTCACTCTACACTGCATCTTTGTAGGTTCCAGAGCTCGGAGACAGGAGTAGGTGACTAGCCTCTCAATAAATGCCCTTATCTTAGCAAAAATGCTGGCTATTGAGGAAAATATCTTCCCACTGCTAATGTCTTCTTGGTTTAGAGTTTGGACTCTGAGATCTTAGCCCTTGCTTATCTCATTCTAAGCAGCATTGCCTCCAGCTCAGAAGCTGTGGTAGAAACTTCTTCCTGTAGCATTGCTGCCTTGACTTTCTGAATTGTCACTTCATTCTCTCCTGTCTCCCCAGAGCTGCAGGGCATAGGGTCTCTCTGCCTTGCTGTGCACCTGTCCTAGGCAGAGTTACTCAGGCAGGGTAGCACTCAGCCCTGTTTCATCTAGATGCACAACTTCACTTCCAGTACCTTGCTCCTGCAAGCAGTTTTTTACTTCGACTTGTCTCTGCCTCAGGAGCAGTACCCAGATAGGGCAGTTTTTGCAATGAAGCAATCTGCTTCCAAGCTTATTTTGTGGAATCCAATAGTCTGCTTAGTTTTAGTTTTTGAATGCCTGACTAATGGTAGATTTAAACTCTAAATATCTGTGAATATATACAGCTGTGATAATTTTGGATTACGCTTTTAAAAAATGACAAGAACACTAATTTTAAACACTTATAAATAGCAAATATTGCTACCTAAATTTAGTTTTCAAATAGTACCATATTCAATGTCCATATGAGAGCCCAATTAACATGAACTTAAAATCCATAAAATTAATTTCAACATTTTAGAGTAAAAATAATAGCAGTTGTAATTTATATGGACAAACCTTTATATTATTATATAATAATATAATAATAATAGTAATCCTTATATTATTAGTGATTTATAAAAAATGAAATTCCGAAAGCATATCTTTCGAGATATTCTTCAATTCACACTAACATTAACTAAACTTATATTTTAAAAGCCTGTTAGATCCTAACAAACTTAGCAATTAACAATAGCAAAATGAAGATATAACTTGCAAGCATAATTATATTGAAAAATATTAAAAATACATTGAAACATTAACAGCTTTACCGTGTTTATACACTGAAATATATCAAGGAACACAGCCATTCAGAACCATTTCCTTAAGTAATAAAATTATATATTTTTAAATTGCAATCAGAAATAAAATTTTAAAAATGGAAGATGGTCCAGAATGGTCCAGTGGCTCAGCATGGTCAAGAAAGGAGACAGAGAAAGAGAAGAGAGAAGAGAGAAGAGAAACAGAGAGACAGAGACAGAGAAACTACTACAATTACCCTATTCCAAGTGCTATTCATTTGTGTGTCTTTCGTGTGTGATAAGACTACATAAAATCTATTTTCTTGACAAGTCACCAATGTGGAAAACACTGTTGTTAGCTATAGACGTCATACTGTGAATTTACAGTCTTCAACTTACTCATCCTGTATTCAGCTTTCTGTTTTTGAACTCATATATTCCCATTTCCCCTCTGTCTCTTCTGCCCCCCCTGACCATGGTAAGTACCATATTCACTATTTCTGAGCATTTGATTTTTCTTGTTTAGATTCCACATATAAGGGAGATCGTATTTCTTACTATGTCTAGCTTATTTCACTTAGCATAATAGTTTATCCATACTGTTGCAAATAGCTGAATCTTTTATTTTTATTTATTTTTGCTTCAGCATAAATTTTAGAGACAAAGGTTCCTGGAGCCACTTTTTCTCATTTTAGACCTAGATGATATCCTTTTCTGTTTCTGTAGCCACAGCATATCACTTATCTCTGTGTTTCAGGGTCCTCATGCACTTTACGAAGTTGTGAGAATTAAATAGAGTATTGTATGGTAAGTGCTTAGGAGAGGATCTGGGATATTTGAAGAGTTAAAGTAATGCACACTCTTCATTACCCTCTTATTGTCATCTGTCGTGCTGCCATTAGCCACTCTTGCTTTCTATCCTGCTCTGGCACCCAGCAATGGGACACATACTCCCACTCTCTGTCTCATCATATGGAACCCCCTCACTTGGATTGAGGAGGAAGACGAGGAAGAGGAGGAGGGATCCCCATTATAGCAACGCTGTTCCCTCTAGCATGAGAAAGCCCACCATTACCTTAGGAAATCTTTGACATAGCCAATAGTTAAAGTACTGGTTTTTAACCATTGCTTCATAAAACCTCTTTGAGGATAAGTCTTACACATTGCCTGTAACCTGGTGTTAGCTTTCTGTCTTAGGGCATCACGGGTATTGAAGTTTAGATCTAAAATTTTCCCTAAAGTCATATGTTCCTTGGTGGGGCTTTGAAGGGTGACTGGATCAAGGATGTGCCGGACTCATCTGTGGACTAATCCCATTCTTGACATTGTAGCTAAGCGTGCTGTTAAGTAGTCAGGTGTGGCTGGAGGAAGTGGGTCACCAGGTTATGACATGGAAAGGTGCACTCTGGTCCCCAGCTCCTGACTTTTCTCTCTGCTTCTTGGCATTCATGTGTTGAGTAACTTTTCTTCTCTCTGCCCTTCCACCATGTCATTTTTGCCCTGGAGCCAGCTGACTGGGACTGGACCCTCCAAAACTGTGGGCCAAATAAACCTCTCCTTTAAATTTCAGGTGTTGGGTATTTTTTCCTAAAGACTAAAAAGTGATGAATATAATGAGTGAATGAGGATTAGGAAGGAATAAAGTTTCCTTTCATCTTTACAATGATTCCATATGAAAGAAATTAATTATTTTGGTTTTTAGAGCTGGGGTGAAGATTCAGAGAGATGCAGTAACTTGCTCTAAAACGTAGAACGTATCCTTTCCTTCTTTTCTTCTTTATACCCAAGATAGCTAAGATAATTGTACTACTAATTGTATTAGCTCATTGAAAGAAACAATGCTTATATTGTTTGATCAATTTTTCATGCTTATATCTGGTAATCTGAGCAACTTTTTGGAAAATAACAATATGCAATATAATGACTGTTGTTAATTTTCTATCATCTTGTTTAGAAATTCTGTATCATTTTTATTGTTTTTTAAAATTCTCTTTAAATAAAAACATTAAGTATCAAAACATAATGCAATTTGCTCAGAACATCTTAGCCATATTTGACCAATTTTATATATGAAATTTCCACTTGTTCCTTCCCTTCTTTTTTGGCTTATACTTTTATATTAAAAGAACAAATAGATTCAAAAGATTGTGCACAGAACCCCAGTCCCCAGCCCCTCACACTTCCAATGAAACTGCCTGTCCTCTGGGTTGATTACTTTAGCGCTCACTTCCTGTCTTCATGCTCATGTTTGTGTCACTTCCTCTTGGATTTCAATTTTAGAAATGGTTTAACTTCCTGCCATGGAAGACCTGGATTTACATCTCTTTTTTCTCCCCATCTCTGCCATACACATGTACCATTCAAATCATTTTCAGTAGAACTGGGTCATTATTTTAGTGTACATATGTATCAAATATGAATGTTATTTATATGATGTCAGTGTTATTCACAGCTATAACTATTTTTCCTTTTAAGTACAATTTTTTTCTCTGAAGCTAGTTACATTTTAATTTCCTCAATTTTTCACATGCTTATTGTCATTTGAATCCTAAGCTTTTGACCACTTATAAGACTTTTCCACAAGACAGTCTATATGGCAAATGAGGGCAGGTATTCTTATTTTTCCAGTATGTCCTAGGTATTGAACTCAGAACCTTTGCACAGAACTTTTTTAAAATTTTGAGAGAGGGTCTTGCTAAGTATCCAGCATGGATTTAAATTTGTGATCCTCCTGCATCGTGCTCCTAGACTGGGATTGCAGGCAGGCACTGCCACCCCATTTCCTCTTTTCATTTATTGTACCATTCTATTTGTCACTGATTTACATTTTCAGGGGCTTTTATGTAGTCACAAATCCAGTTTTTATGACTATAGATACAAGAAATGGTCAGAGAAAATACAATGCTAGAATTTCTCATTCTAATGTTTTATTCATTGAAGAAAAACATATTAATAGAATTTTTCATTTTAAGTATGAAAAGTTAATTTTGTTAAAGTTACCATATCTTTGTAAAATACTGTTTCTTATTGCATAGCGTTTGCAATTAAGTTTAAGGTAATTTAGAATATTTTTGTAGCTAGAATAAAATACAGGATCATTTAAAATGGTCTTTATTAACATGGTTATGACTCAATGATATTCAATAAAATTTACAAATTTAAATCCACATTTTTAAGTAAAATGCAGTTTGCACATGCATATATTTTTAAAAAGCTGTATATCCAAGTGCATAAATTTGTTTATTGATAAGTACAGTAAAGAAGATAGATACATGCATACATATGTACATATATACATACATTAAAATAAACTTTTTATCTCTGGCTTGTTTAGGAATGGGTATTTATGGCTAAATGAGTTTCTCCAATGTCCTACGGTTATTACCTATAAGCACAGTGATATTTTTACTTAGCTGCTCTCACTATGCATTGTGGAAGGTAAACTAGCTACACATAAAGAGAGCCACATATAGGAATTAACTGAAAATATGTTCTGCACAGTCCAAAAATATTACAAATCCATGCACTGAACATAGTGCACTATATTCACACAGAAGCCCCTCATACATGCACTATTAATTTCTACTCTGATCAAATAATTTTGATTATATGGTAAAAAGTGTGTGAATGAAGAGCAGCAACAAATTCTAAGACACAAGAGAAAATTGAGAAAGATAGGAATTAAAATTAGCTTGGGTAGCTTGAAGTGAAATCTAGTGAGAAGAAAGCCACCATTCCAACATCCCAGAAATGTAAATAAAAACAAGGATTTCATGTAAGACTTTATACCATTCCTTTACTTTGCCTCCAAACAATCCAGGAATATCGGCTGACATTCATGAAGCGTCCTAGAGGTGGCTCTCTTTATAGCTAGCTTTACCACGTCAGTTATATATTAACAACCATGTGTTGGTTATTGCCTACCTATGTATTCTCTGCTTCTGCAATAGTAGAGCTTTCATTTCCACCTCAGGCTAAGGTGGACAGAAAGAAGCCAACATGGAACTAAGTTCTAGGCCATGGCATCACGGTAAAATGTGCCCTACTCAGGACACAGCCTTTAAGTAACATGTGTGGCTTTTCTATGCTTGTTTCCATCCACGACTTGAGACTCAGAAGTCCCTCCTGGACAGGGAAAGCGTGCGAGTCACATCCGGAGACAAGAGAACCGCCAAACTGAGAATGCAACCAATGACTTCTCTTTTGTTTATCCCCCTGTTTTTGATGTTTATCTTATGTTCCCGCTATTAATCGTAATCATTGTAAGAAAATAGATAACTGTATGAAGACACCATGCACTGTGCACCTGCCAGTTTATTTGTTCTGGGCGCCCTTGTGTTCACAGAAATATTTGGTAGATATTGGTAGATATTTTTTTTTCTTGGTAGCTGTTCAGCACCTGAAGTGTGAAGTGTTAGTGTTTTCTGAAGATAGTAGCCATTACTAGGTTATTAACTTGTAAAACGTCATAAATAAAACAAGCAGTACTGTTGTCAGCATGACCATTTGTTTCTCTCCCACTTGTTAGACTTGGTTTCCAAATGAAAAATAAGTCTGGACTGCTGGGGGACTTGAAGAAAGGGTGAACGTGCTTACCATTTCTACTGATGCCTAAATCTTGGTCTGCAGAATTAGTTATATTGATCGTTCCAGTTTTTCCAAATGTGTATGCAAAAAATAGAAAAGAAAATTAAAAGTCCAGCAATTTGAGTCACAGCATAACCTCTGTTTGTTAATGAGCTTTAATTCAGAGGTTTAAATGTAAAATACTGTTGCATTTTTAAATCTTTTGATCACTTGTAGATGCATCTTCATCCCTTAACATTTTGGATCTATTACACAATTTTTCTTTGACTTGGGTTACTAAAAGTCCATAGTAGGTAAAAATTTAAACGGAATCAAAATTTTATTTTCTTTTTTTTTCTTGAGCATAAACATCACCGTGGTTGAAGGATCAGAATTCTTAAGGAAAGCATCTGCTGTTTTCCTGGCCACATCTCCTTTGTCAATGTCGTCTTTTCCCCAAGGAAGAGAAATTCTGGCTCTCTTGTGGGATAGTTGTGTATGTGCTTTGGAGGAGCCTGTGGGATCCTTCTTCTCTATTCTGCTGTGGTGGTAGAAGATCACTGGGGAACATAAGCCTTCCCCATCTTGAGCGCTCACTGCTGGTAAACTCTCCCATCCTCTGCTTCCAGGGGTTCTTCATCTAGCAGCAGCTTTCTTGAATAGAACACTAGCAAATGGCCCACGTTTTCCATCCTTCTCAGTGTCTGCATGGCTCTGGAGACCAGCACATCTTTCCTGACCCAGGTCTGGGCAAGGAGTGGACTGGCCTGGCCCATTCTATCTACCCTCCCTGATGCCTCTTTCCAGTTCTTTTTTGCTAAAGTAGGCCTGAGTCAAATCAGTAAATAACTTCCTGCCAGCCGGCCACAGACCCTATCAGACAACGGAGTAGTAGTCTTTGTACTGCTTTCCACTATGTCTGGGAGAAAGAATTGTTTATCATAAAATTTTTGCAAGATTTACAACTCTCACTCTACCTCTGTCTTCTCCCACATATTTATCACATGGAGATAAAAGGGACTCTGTCGTTTTTTGACTCAAGAGAGCCAATGAGGGACAGATCTGACTCCAATTTAAAAATCTTTGTGTCAGAATTTGGCACTAGTCCCACTCTACATGTTGTTACCTTTACGAAGATATTCATAGTGAGCATCACATTCTATTTTAGACACCATGATATTATTCTTAAACCAAAAACAAAAATCGACATAAGCAATTAGATGGTAGTTCATAGCACACATTTCCAGCATACATATTTATTATCCCTTACTCCCAAAATGCCTGTTTTTAGCTGAGTATAAAATGATACTATTTATAGGTTTTTGTTTCAGAAAACCTAGTTTTGGAGATTGTCATAACTTTGATAACTATTATTATGTTTCTCTGAGATGTTTTGAGTAAATATTATGATACACATTGGTGCAGTATTTCTGTGTGGAAATATGCCAGACGTGTGATGACATGCTACCTTGTAATATGAAAACAGAAACTCCTGGAAGTGTTGTAACCAAGAATGGTTTTACATACTGAAAATATCTCTCAAGACACCACTCACAGACAGTGCTGTGTGTGTGTGCATAGTAGTAGTAGTAATGTGTGTGTGTGTGTGTGTGTGTACACATGCGTGTACATGTGTATGTGTGTTTTAACTTCATATCACCATCCAGTTCTAAAGTTCTATGCTTTGGTTTTGTTGAAACCTCAAAGCAAAATAAATCCTTTACAGTAGATATCAATGAAATTTATGAATTTAACCTCAGAGATTCTTTTTCAACATCAGCTAGAAGCTAAAGCACATCAGCGAGAAATTAATTACAAGTTGTTTGCGTTTCAGTTATTTTGCATTTATCAGTACAATTTCTATTTCCATCTTATTTAAAAAATTTTATTTAGAGAGGAAAAAAACCCCAAACAATACAGAATTCAAAGGAAAAACGGCAAAGAACCAAAAAAAAAAAAAAAACACGTAAGAAATCATTACTTGAAAAATTACATACTGACATCTTGGAAATAGTTGTTCAAATTACATAATTAAAACATGCGAAGTATACAGAGATGCTGTTCAAACAGTTCAAACAGTGACGCTGTTAACAGTTTTGCTCCATGATCTGAAAAAACAGCAATATGGTCATGCATCTTACCCACTCACATATACATGCAATTATATCAAAAGGGTAAAATTAAACACAACAAAACAGAACAAAGCAGGTAACAAGAAAGCGATGTAAGAGACATAAATTTCAAAGCTAGACAATTGAAAATATATTCACTCTCTATCATATTGTTGTTCCTAATAGTTGGCCATATTGTCACATACAGGGAATTCACATGAAACAACATAGTATGGAATTGATCTGAACAGGACGAAGAAAGCATTTCAGGTCTTCAAGACCAGACAATAGGGAAGCCAAGAATGGCTGTCATAGTGTCTCTCATTCTCTTCAAAACAGCTGCCCATACCTTCGTGTGTGTTGAACTTAAACAAAACAAAACAAGCTAAAATCACTTTGAACAAAGAATGATAGTATTGCTGGATTTCACATCGTGACATTATGGAGTCAGCAATGGATACTGTAGTGTCTCTTTTTCTTCAAAATAGTTGTTCATTTCCACATGCGTTATATAGTTGGTTCTCGTAAGCTGTTTATAAGCTCTACACATGCATGAGTTTCTATATGTATATCTATCCTTTCTGTATTAGAAAAACAAAACAAAGCAAGACAAAATAAAATAATTCCTAGAAAACCATGAAGCAGAAAGGCATATAAAACCACACTACAAGGTGATCTACAATGGTTACCATGATGTCTCAGCACTATGTAACAACATTAATAAAAACAAAGCATTGGAGATATTATAAGACTTCAAAAACAG
The DNA here is from genome assembly GCA_004027295.1 of Dolichotis patagonum. Lineage (NCBI taxonomy): Eukaryota > Metazoa > Chordata > Mammalia > Rodentia > Caviidae > Dolichotis > Dolichotis patagonum. Next base: position 176,006 of record PVJX010000994.1, on the reverse strand, counting down.
GCAATAATCAAACCAGAGTGGGTATCTTAGTGAATCCTGTCATCTTCAGTGTAGTTGCCTATACTCTTAGACTTGATGCTATCAAACATAACAGATTTGAATAAAATCAGTCAATACAAGATAGCACTGTAACAAACCAGATTCAAATAAGATGAGTCATAATAAGACAATATAAGTTATACAGGGCTTCTGATTAAGTTGATAGGAAATTAAGGATGATTACCTTAATATGTCCTCTTATTTTAGGGATACCTGACCTTGTCCTCGAGTCTAGTGTAAGTAGACAAACTGGAATAGCATGTAATTCATCCAAACAGAGTGATGAGAATAATGTAGATTTTAAATCTTGTTACCCCATTAACAATATCCTCTGCCTTCCTTTTTTAGACAGTTACTCCCCTTTCACTCCCATAGGGTGCACTGCTTATTTTGGGTCCCACTGCCTCCTTATATAGAGCATATCAATGGACCCTATCTCGTGATCTACTCTGCCTGTGTTTCTCTCGGTTAGTATTTTGAGACCCTCTATACTAGAGATTATAGCCAATCTTCTCTGCCTCATTTCTGCTATTCTGTTTTTCTGTCATTGGTAGTCTATTTTTCTCTCTTCCACTCCACTGTCTGCCCCGTTCACAGAGGCCTCTGCCACTGTTTCTGAAATGTTTGTATTCTTTTTCTCTCTTTCTAAAATGTCCTTTAATATTTTTTGTAGGGTTGGATTGGTGGTCACAGATTCTCCCAGTTCCTCTTTTTTATGGAAGCATCTTGCTTCTCCATTAATTTCTAGAAAGAGTTTTGCAGGATACATCAATCTGGGATGGAGGTTGTTCTCCTTCAGGGCTTGAATTATTTCACTCCAAGCACTTCTTGACTTGATGGTCTGTGTTGAGAGATCTGCTGTGATTTTGATGGGTTTTCCTTTATAGGTGATCTGTTTCTTTTCTCTGATGGCTTTTAATATTCTGTTCTTATATTGAATTTCTGGGATCTTGATTATTATGTGTCTGGGTGTAGCTCTGTTTTGTTTGTAGGTTGCTGGAGTTCTCTATGCTTCATATGTCTGCATATCATTTCCTTTTTCTATGTTTGGGAAGTTTTCCTTAATAATTTCTGTGAATAGACTTTGCAGTTCTTCTGTTTTGATTCCTGCTTCTTCATTCACATGCTTTATTCTTAAGTTATAGATCCTCTTGTCGTCCTCTAGCGTTTGTATTTGTTACTGCCTGCTCCCTTGTTATTCTTGAGAGATCTTCCCTTTCATGATCACACATTGCAAGCCTATGTTCAATTTTTCATTTCTTTCAAGGAGTTTTGCCAACTTTCTATGGAGTCTTTAGTTTGCTGGTAATCTCTTTGAATCTGCTTCATGAATTCTAGGTTTTTTTTTATATTCTTCATTGAACGTTTCTCTCCTTTTGTGCTCCTCCATTCTTCTGTGTTTTCTTGAGAGATGCCCAGCCTTTCTTTTATTAATCTACTTATCTCTTGTTTAACTTGAATTAGTATTTCCATTTTGATCTCGTTTTTGAGGTCCCGAAGATACCTCTTTATGTTCACTGATGCTGTGTTTGATGTTTCATGTTTGCTGCCCTCAGTCTCTTTTATATTTACCTCTCCTGGATCAATATTCTCAGGGTTGGGGGCTGGGGGCTTTTTCTTATTTCTCCCTCTCATCATCTTTTTGGTTCCTTCCATACAAGTGTATAGTATAATTCTCAGCCCCTTTTCTTGTTGGTTAGGGTTCTTCTGGAGCACGTAGGCTAGGGGCTTCCGCCCTCTGCTGGCTGCTATCAGAGAGTGAAGTGCAAGCAAGGGTAGTATACACTAGCTCCTCCCCTCCGGGCCAGTCAACCTTCTTGGGCCTTCACTGGGTCAGTATGCGCCGCCCACAGGGAACCAATTGATTTGTGACGACCCACTGGGTCCCAGCCCAGTCCAAGCAGATTCCACCAATTCGCTCTGTGAGGGGAGCAACCAACTGAAACCCTGCCGTACAGAGCCAGTGCTTCCTGCCCAAATCCAATATGTTGTCTAGTTGGTTGCCTCTTTCCCGCAGGAGGCTCCCATTCCCATCACTCACCGCGTGTTGATGATGGTCCCTGAGAACTGGGCTCCCCCGACCTCTGACCACAGTGCGGCTTCAGCGTGAATTCACAGTGCCTCTGGGTGCGTCACCTGCAGGGCCGGTTCTGGGAGAGTCACGCACGGGGCTGTTCAGCTCCAGGCCCTGGCTGCGCAAGCCAATCGCTTCGGTGCAAGTTCGGTCGCTCAAGTGGATCTCGGGCATGAATTCATGCGGTTCGGCCAGAGTGCAGTGCTTGCTGATCTTAGCTTCTCTAATAGTAGCCCCAGGACCTCGTATTCAAGCAGCTTCTTTCCCTTCAGTTTCTTTCTGGGTTGAGAGAGTCCATCTCCCTCTGTTTGGATCTCTCCAGGGTGTTCTATTCTCCTATTTCCATCTTTTACTTGCTAAATATAGAAAATGAGAAAGACCTCCAATTGATAATCTCTCAGCAATGCAAATAGTTTGTATTTCATAGGAACTTCTTTAATGTTTGTAATTGTAACTGATTAAAAATCATGGTTAAAATTATTTACAAAATTTTTTGAAATAGAATGTTTGAGGAATGTCTTTATCTGTTTCAAGATGCCAAATGGATCAAATCAAATTTAGAATGATAATTATATCTATAGGCATTTCAATTTTAAAGCTGCTGTGGAAAATGGGCAATGACATTGACAATCAGTGCATGCATTTGTTGTGCAAAACCTAAAAGCTTACTGTGCAACTTAGTACACTATATATAGCTGAATCAATTGGATGATTCAACTCAAAAATCCAACATAAAATCCAAATTAATATTATAAAAATAAAATGAGCAGAACATCTAAGTTTCCATTTATTTATTTTCCATTTATTTTTCTTTATGTTTCTTGTATATGAGAAGTTATAAACTGTTACCTTAAATTCTAGTATTATGTAAAAGATGCATACACACAGCAGCAAATAAAACAAAAATTCTTACATCACATAGTCAGTCAGCAACTACACAAATTTCACTGACTCTCTCGTGTTAGAAACCACAGGTATTATTTCCCTAATTACCTGCTGGGGAATAACTATTACATGTACTGCCAAATGGGTATTATAAGTCAATATTAGGGAATGAGCTTTGGAACAAACCCTTAGAACATGCCTGGTAAAGGAGTCATCAACTGGAAGCTAATGGTCACTGTTCAACCACAGCTGTGCTTGACTTGCTTAGTATTTTAAGCATGTGGAAATTTTGTGTTGGACTTTTTTGATTTGTTTTTGGCTTTTTGAGACATAGTCTCGCTGTGTGGTTTGGACTGGCCTTGAACTCCCTTTGCAACCCAGGCTGATCTCTAACTCACAGAGATCTGTCCGCCTTGGCCTCCCAGGTGCTGGAATGACAGGTGTGTACCACCAGGCCTGGGCAGTGGTTTAGGACTCTTGATCTTTAGCTTGTCTTGAAAACAATCAAGATGAGTTTGAACACACACTAGACTTGTCTGACCATTAGTTGAAACTGTAAACAGTTACCTAGACCGTTTCCTCCTGGTTTCCCCAGCTCCTTCCATCCTTACTCGCCTGTAAATGCTATGCTCCTCTTACTTACCACCTCTGTAAACTCAAAAGATATTTGAGTTTTCAAGCCTTCCTTTCATTCATTTTTCACAAGTGTAAACAGTAAGGCTTCATTGCTCCCTTGAGTTTTCTATACAGTGAAAGGCAATACTTAAGAGCATCATTTCTTAGTCAGTCTTTGTTGGTTCAAATCCCAGCTCAGTGTCTTAGTATCTCTCTGACACCAAGCAAGTAATTAAATGTTTCTAATCCCAGTCTGCTCATCTTTCAAGTGAGGAAAATTAATAGTTCCTCATTCAGGCTTCCTAAGGCTAAATCAGTAAATGTATGTAATATGCTTTGAACAATGCCTGGCAAATTGCACCTTCTTTCTGAGTGTTTGCCCATATTAGTAAACCATTCTACCGAAATAGAGGCCCAGAGTTTCTGCTCATAAGATGAGTCTACGTGTGGCCTTTTTATATGGCCATCCACTAAATCTAGGTACTGTACTGCTCTTATAGCCTTACTCCTTTCATTCTCTTCCTCAGTCAATCCTGCATCTTCCTAATGGAAGTTGATGAATCCGTGGGGCTTGTGAACTTCCCCTGATCTTGGACAATGTGTATATAAGAGCTAAGATTGCTAAAAAGCTAGTACCAACTTACAGAAGAGCAGAGGAAAAGTGATCAAAAAGGATTGTTATTTTTATGAACATCACTTCTTTAAATAAGAAATTGTGGGGAAAGGGAAGTTATTTATGATTTTTTACCTCCAGCTATTAATTTCAAGGAGGAGGAAGGATTTCTTTTCTTTTCCCATTTCTACTTGAGAAATGCATAATTAGCATTAACTTTTGAAAACCTAGAAACAGATCACTCACTGACAGGAAATGAATGAGGAATAAAGGCTCAGATTCAATCCCTTTCAAAATATTTCTTAGTTGTATGAATTTCATACTTTCTTTTCAAATTCATGGATCCAGTTTAGGGGAAAAGTATAGTTTTTCTTAATTATTCAAATAACAAAGTTCAAGTCCAGTAAATATATCTCCCTGTGGTTTTGAATATACATTTATTGCATAACATGTGCATTTTGCTTCTCAAAGTTGATGTCATTATGTAGTTTAACATACATGTTGTCATGGGTCTTTTTCCCATATTTTCTTTACTTTAAATTGACTTGACTCCCTAAGCACCAAACAGAAAACCTTCTTCCTCTAAAAGAAATATTCCCCCTTTAAAATTAATGGTATAAAGTTAAGAGAGTTCTTCACATATATTAGTCTAATCTGTTAACAAAAAGAATTTTAAAAGTGCTTTCTATGTAGCAAAAATGTTGAGATCTACAGATATGTATTGAACATATAATCATCAGCTTCCACAATCCCATTACCCTAAAGTCAGATGAATTTTTTTTTCTCATCCTAAAATCTACCTAGGGGCAAAAGAAAACTTTTTTATGGAATGAATAATATTTTGATAAAGTTCACTATTTCTCCTTTGACTAAGTCTCTTAAGATAGTTGCAATGCTTAAATTTGCTAAGGGTTTTTTTTTTAACAAATTAAATGATTTGTCACTGTTTACAAATGACCCTGTAATAACTTGTGATCTTTGTAATTAAATTGCCCGGGTTTCCTCTTGCTATACCTATCCCACAAACAAGACATTTAAATATCTCTATGTGATATGCTTTACCAGTTAAGTAGAGCTTAGAAAGTGTACCATCATGTACTTAAAGCAGTACTTTCAGTATTTTTAACAGCCAGTGAGTCCTGTAAGGTTGCAGGAAATGAAATCCTCTTGGAAGATAAAGCCCTTACCAGCCTCAGATAGTGTCTGCTGTGCGAATAGGTAATGAGTTTGTCACCCATTATTTATTTTCTATAATGCAACAACAAAGTTGTTCTTGAGAGAAAAAGTTGTGGGGAAAATGAAGATCAAAGTTATTGGGAAGATAATACTATCTGGACAGAAGAAATGACTTAGGTAATGATTTTTTTTAAAAAGAAGTGCATGAGAAGAGAAAGCAAGAAAAAGAAGAACTAGCAGTTTACAACCCTGAAATTCTGATAGTCATTTTTTCTTGAGATATCTTTCTTTAATTCCCTTCAATAAGATCTTTTTATAGTCTCCAGATTAGCTGTTGCATTTTTTTTTGTGTTTGGCATATAGTATATAACAAAAAGATTGGCCTTTACAAATAAGCTATTTATTGATCTTATGATTTAATTTGCCTTATCATTTGAATCACATATGTATTTCTTGAAATAATGCACTCCTCAAAACTGTAGTACCAGCTCGTATTATGGTATAGATAGCTATATTTTCCTTCAAGTGTGACCCAAAATAGATGTTCAGTGCTTAGTGGCGTAAATGCCTGCTTGGCAAACACAAGGTCGTGAGTTCGATCCCCGGTCCGCCCACCCCCCAAAAAAGATATTCAATGGATTTCTAGCAGTTAGCTGCTATGAATAGGGAATAAACAATGGTACTATATTGCTAACCCATTTGATAAATTCCAGGATATCAATTAGAATTTAGTAAATTATATTGTTTCATAATCAGGCTCAATCACTGTATATCATTAAAGAAAGAATTTCAAAAATGGGAGTGAGATACAAATATTGAATACTTGGGTTTTTAGACTTAAGCACTCTCACTCAAGGTCTTCAGACCTCATTCTCCAAATTCTGTAAACCCGAAACCACGCATTCCTTTTTGTACTTGGCTGCTGAAAGTAGGGCTGACTTTTGGAAAACAGCAATACTGAAAACTGAAGGAAATGAGCTAGCTGTTCATGAATTAAGAATTTGCAATTACTAAAATTGTGATAAACCTTAACATAGAAGGTGTTCACATATCATGTGACAGGTGCACATGACGTGTATGACTCTGAACCAGTCTTAGCAGAGGAACTGGGTGAAAGTCATTTCCAAAAGCAGGTGAACATATTCCGGTTTTAGGTTGGGCTACTTTTTGGTAGATGGTAATTTGGATTATGGCCGCATTTCATGTATTTTCTCTCTGAAAGCTAATGAAAATCCTCTGGCCATAATGCCATTAATCCCCAGAGAAGAGAGAACTGGGGCAGCATGTAGCACAAGCAGATGTGATTTCTATAAGTGCCAGTGATAAAATAGGAGACAGTGCATTAGAAACAAGGATTAAAATAAAGGAAATGGAGAAATGCCAAGTAAAGATTCTGCTTATTCTGAGGGAAATTCTGTGATTAATCAGTGGCTTCAATAGTTGTTTTTAGTAATCTTGAACTAAGATTTATCTTAAATTATTGACTGTGTAGTCCAGTGGTAAAAAATGTAGGATATTACTATAAGATAAATTCCCTCCTCAACTGGATGTGATGGTGTACATCTATAATTCCTGCACTCGGGAGGCTGAGGCAGGATGATCATTGGGAGTTCGAGGCCAGCCTGGGTTACAAAATAAGTTTAAGTCAGCCTGAACTGCTTAGTGAATCCCTGTCTCAAAAAGACAGGCAGACAGACAGACAGACAGAGAGAAGAAATTTTCCTCTTCAAAGAAGCTCAGAATTTGTATTAAATATTCAAAATGCTTATATACTGTTTCCCTAAAGTTAATTTAGCAGGTTTAAATGGGCATTTTGTCATACAAAAATTTGGCATGTATTCTCTCTTCATTCTAAATTACCTAACATAATTCAGAAAATTCTAAATGTTGAATGAAAACTCTAAAGCTATATTGGTTGTTAAATGATATAATTGCACTGATACTGTTCTGAAGAGCTCTGGATGCTAGTTACACACATCACGGTATGTATGGTGCTAACTATGAAGTTTGATGTTTGGGAACACTGGCAACGTCTATTTCTCATGTGACAATGTCAACTCTGTTAGGATTTTCCAATATCCATGGGGAAATATTCCTCAGGATAAATGCTACCATCTGTGAATGTGTTCTTGTTGAACAAAAATGTATGATTTCACATCCTTATTACTCCTATAACTGCGTTCTTAAAGAATGACTTTCTGGGAAATGACATCTTCGGCCCCCTTAATACAGTATTACATTTCCAGACACCTTTTTGAGTTTCTTGCTTCACTTTCATGCCTATAAGTTCTTCATAACTGTGAATTATGTATTATGAACTATAAACCATAAACCCTTAAGTACATATTGAAGAGTTCCTTTCTCAAAGAGCATGTGGTATAGATAATATCCTTGCCTCTTAGGTAACAATAAAATGTCACTTTATACCACATTAGCATTTGCTTGTTTGTGTGTTTGTTCTGCCGTGCAGAGGACTGAACATGGGCCTTCACCTTGAAGGACATTTCCAGCGTTTTAAAAAAATTTCTTTGCAGATAGGGTCTTGTTTAGTTGCCCAGGTAGGACTCGAACTTGTGATCAACCCACCTCAGCTTCCCCAAAGACTGGGATCACATTCAGCTTCTAAATTAGTGTTTTTTGTTTGTTTTTACCCTTCAACTTTGATCCTCAGCTCTCAATCTTATGATTGCTGGTATTACTGGTAAATACGACTGCACCTTGCTCTAAATTAGTTTTCAAAGCATCACTATGTTAAGCTTCAAATATTTGATAAAGTTGACATGATTTTAGGCAGACTCAGAAGACCAACATTAATATTTTATAGGTCGAGTATATGGAGCCAGATCTTATTAGAATCCCATGCATGAAATTCAAATCTAGTTCCAGTTAATCACTAATATTGATGACTGGATATTGAAAATATATACTCTTGTGGAATTTGCCACTAGGTTGTTCAGTAAAGTAGGTATGAACTCTGTATGTCCTCAGATCTTTTCAATCACAATTCACATAGAACACTGGTGTTTGCTCTTCAGAAGTATAAATCTTAAGAGTTCTCCGTAAAGTATGATTCCGACCACACAGAATTCTATGAGAAACAGCAGAATGATGTGAACACAGGCTTGGGTTCTGCATTGCTGTTGTCACAGATGACAGGTCCTTCCTGCCATCTCAGAGCCACTGTGGCAGCCAGCCGTATGGCCGGGAATAACGCCCTCCCCCTTCAAAGAACGTTAGGTTTTAGTTCACCGTATTTCCAATACATGCCCAGATCAGCTGCTATATTTGATAGGGTTTAACAGAAATCACAAAGCTAACACATTACATGTGGAAATAAGTGGTTTCTCCTAGCTAATACTATAGTCTTTGGATCGCATCTACCAACAATTGCGCGTGTCTAGGTAGGTCGACCAAAGTAGTTTTTCTGTTATTTGTTTCCTCCTTTCTTTTCTCTTTCTTCCCTCCTTTCTTTGTTTCTTTGGGCCACCTGGAAATCAAACCTAGGGCCTCACTCATACAGGGAAAATTCCCTACCATTGAGCTATACCCAAGAGCCCCGGTACCTTATTTGTATTATCAGATGTTCTTCTTTTTCCTAATGTGTGACTCTCAGGTACTGAGCTTTCATTTTGTTTCATTTGCTCACAGGATGTCACTCTGAAAACAGCAGTATTATTACTGCCACTTAAAGATAAAGAAATGAGTATCTTACTATATCAGAAAAGACTTTCTAGACCAGGCCTTCCAGTTTCCAAGATGTTCCAGTATTTTAAATATCACTGTATATATATATATATATATTGCTACTATTTGAATCTCCTTAAAAATTAAAACCAGTTTTATCTTAAGTAAATGATTTTAGTGGTAAAAAGTGAAAGCTTTCCTGAGAATATTTTCTTAGATAGAATATTTTATTAAGCAGTGGTTTTAATTGTTTGAAGGATTTAAATCTGTAATATGAGATGTATGAGAAAAACTCTATTCATGTTTACCATATTTGCAAAATAAAATCACAAGTGTCATTGATGTCTGTACACTAGATTTTGAAGATTAATCTTTTAGTGTTTTCTATTCTGTGTTAAAGCATAAACTAGAATGAAGGTTAATGGAAGGTATTTCAGATAAAAATATTAATCTTCATATTTGATAATTATTTATATTCATATGTATATTCATATTTATATTCATATTAATCTAGTAAACAACCGCATGATCTTAACTTTAAATATAGTTTGTCAATTCATTCAGTTATTATGTATGTATGGAGTTTTGATTCTTACTTTCTTAAAAAGCCAGACTCTGCCCTCAAGGGGCTTGCCATCTGGCAATGATGGCAAAGACAGTGTGAACAAGTAAAAAGTTGTGAAGCGGAAAGGTGAACCCTGCTTTGAAGAGGACGCCTACACCGCTGTGTGTTGGTGGGGTATACGGAGTCTTCTTTCTGAGTACCAAACCTGAACTCTATCAGTTTACCAAGGGAAGCCTACACTTCAGTTACCAGACTCATTTTAACTAAAGCCATAAGAGCAGGAAAAAGAAATCAAAGCATTAATTTTGCTGACTTCTGAAAGGTGATACTTAAGAAAGTGCCTTGGACTTACTACTATAAAGTTTGGTGAATATGTTATCAAAGTAAAAACATTGGTAAATGATATCATCAGATGTGTATTCTTCCAGCAAATTAGCAACATTCCATTCCTAGAGTCCCTTATTGTTGATCAAAATACTTTTGTTTTCCAGATCTTGTTTGCCGGTATAGGCAATTATGAATAAATATCACATAATAATAATTGTGCATTGTTTTGTGGGTTTGCAAAAGTACCATACAAAATCATTAAATGGATTACAAATTACATTTTCACTGCTTTTCTGCCCTAAGTATCTTAATTAGCTAGTTAGCTTTGGGCATTTAAGTTCTGCTATATATATATATATATATATATATATATATATATATATACTGTTTTTTTAATTAGGTAACATATCTGGCCTCTACTGATCTTTGTCTCAAGATTAGACATATCATTTTATACATAAAACATAATGCATTGACGGAACTGGGGTTCATGTAGACATAATTAGAAACCAATGTAAATGTTTAATTATCAAGTAACTACATTAAACCTTTTATTCTGGAAAATATAAAACTTTTAATTTTAATAGTATTTTGGTGTACATTTACGCCAGTTAATATTTTTTCTAAAGTCATTGATAAAATTCATGCAGATTAGTATTGGGTTACCATGAGATAGTTTTTTTAAACATAAATCTTCTTCGGGTACTGCATTTTTTTTCCCTTCTAGACATTGTTAGGTTGTACCTCATTGTAACCTTTAGGTGGCAGCATTTGAGAACAGTTATAGAAAGCTGTCACTAGAAAAATTGCACTTTTGTTCAAAAGTAAGAAGTTAAAATTCATTTTCCTTTTTAAAAAAAAGTCAAGAAAATCAGTTATCAAGCCCTAGCACAGTCCCATAATTTGGAAAGTTGAGAAGTTCTTTCACATTTAGCCTATTGTTCCCATAGAAACTCTTCTTTTGTGCTAGCATTTGTTCACTGATTATACTTTCCTTGAAAGTAGACGTTTTCCAAATGGATATTCCTAAAGGACCTTTATTCGCAGCATTTCCTAGTATCCCTAGTTTTACTAGATCTAAATTAATTAAACATATCTGCAAATTCCTTCCAAAGTGTTGAGGATAAAAGAACCTTATCTTCCTTCTTGTAATTCATTGTATTCAAGTACTTTACATCTGAGTCTAGTGATGGAGAGGATAGGACAGGGAGAAAAACAGTTTAAAACTAATTTATATCAAGGCCTTAGGTCAATAATACATCTTAGTTGCTATCTAGAATAATCACCACAAAAGATACATTTTGTTAAATGATAGATTACTGACTTTGGTCTGATCTATCACTTCCCTTTGCAAAAATTGAGGTTAATTTTATTTCGTAGCTGAGTGCCTAATCAGGATCACGCTACATATGAATAGTTTTATTAAGAGATACAGTCATGAGTACAATCTATTCTATTTAATGGAATTTCACTTTTTTTTTTTTTTTTTTTTTGGTACCGGGGATCAAACTCACGACCTTGCCTGGCTTGCTCTTTCATTTTTAAAGATGATTATGTCAGCTTTTCTATATCTATAAGTCTTGTCATAGATGGTTATTTATTTTCCACCATTTTTATTTTTATATATTCTAGGAAGTCTTTTAGGATCATTTTTACAGTAATCATCCCTTTTGCTTTGATACTAATGCCTGATTGGAAAATGTTTTAGAAATTGTATCCTGATTTAAGTTCAGAGGATTTATTAAGTGTTTTTTCATTATTGTAAGAGAGACACAAAATTTCAAGTATAAAGTAACTTACTTAAGTCATGTTTACATGTAAGTGGTCTAGAAGACTTCTAGGGACCTTTTTATTTTACTTGTTTCAAAAATTAAAAGTTTTTGTTGAAAGTAAATTGTTTGGAATGACTTTGACAGTCGGCAGCTGTTGAAATTCTCATTACTTGTTGATTATCTTAAAATTTGTTAGTTTTAGACACTCTTCAAACATATATAAACCCTTTATATTTTAGTGTTTGCGTTTGTGCTATTTGTGTTAATGAAGATTTTCGAGATGGCAAATGTGGTGAGTGTGTGGTCTGTGAATGTGTGATACCATACAGTGCAGTCCAGTGAAGGCATACTACAAAAGTGTGTTTGCTCTGTGATTGTTCCATTTTTGTCAGAATTCTGTCATGTACCCCAGTCACTACAGGTGGCTTAAGCAGGTAAGATTCCTTGATTTATCAACTGAAAATTTCAGGGACTAGGATGACTCAAATAAGGTAAAAAACAATCAGCCTTTCTGTCTCCCTGCTCTGTTTCCTGCCTGTTGCCTGTTGCCTGTTGCCTTCATGCTCAGTAGACCTCACCCCACGGATGGCAAATAAAGAAGGCTTTCACCACTGCTGACCAGCCTGCTGGGCAGAAAAAGCACAAACATACACCTTTGTGGGTCTCAGTGAAATACGCAGGGCGGGTTTCAGTTACTCTCACTTGAGTCTTGTCCCTGAGATCAGCAAGAGGGAGTGGGCTTTGCTGGACCTGTGAGTGCACGGATCAAACTGGTTCTGTTGGAGTCCCAAGCAACGAGCCCAAGGAAACACGAGGGAAGCACGAGTAAAAGGGTTTACGAAAGGAAGCGTGATAAATTGTATGAAGAAGGTGGCTGCATCAATGCCGGAGAACCTCAGAAACAGACAGTCACCAAGTACCTGTGAAAAACAGTAGTCACCTTGTGTGTGTATCCATGACACAGTGTACGTGCGAGAGAGACAGAGACAGAATCAGAGAGACAGGAAGAGAAAAATGGGTGATTCAGAAATAGTAAGATGGATGAAATTGCCATTCTTGAATTTCATTCAGATCACAAGTATCTGTATCATTCAAATCCAATATTGATAATAAACAGAGTACTAGTACCACCAATACCATCAAGCCAATTCACTGAAATCAGGCAGAATTAGATCAAACACAAATTTTCACGTATAAGGCTATATTACTAAAAATTTTTATTTAGTTATTTCCTCATTGTTAAAAGAGCTAACAATAATTGACACAATAACAGGCATCATAGCTCTGATTATTATGTTAAAAGATTTATCAGGTACAAATTCTGTGCAGATATTTTTGTAAAAGGGAAATAATGACGGTAGGGGGGCATCTTCTAAATTGGAGTAGCTTAAGGTAAGGCAGCAGTGAAACATCTAAATTGTCTCTGGACATGCCTTACCTGTCACCCTGGAGAGCTGTAGGATTTGTTATAATACGCCACGGTACTGAACTCAATTTCCTATTCAGTAAGATAGGGCTATAGTATACTTACTTTTATAAAAATTAAAGGAGATGTGAATTCAGCATAGAACTTCACACACTTAGGATTTCAACCATTGTCCTAATACAAATAATGATTTTCTGATAAAGCTGATTAAAGTCAGAGTTGCGTATATTTGAGAGCCAAACTAAGACATTAGATTCATTAAAACATAAACCCGTCAAGAGTTAAAGACACACATAAACCATATTCTATGGTTTTCTTCTTGAAATTGATTTATTTCAGTAAAAAGGCAAAATGAAATTGCAGTGGGTAGAATAGAAAGTGGAGAGAGAGAGAAAGAGAATGAGTCAGTCCTATTGCATGTCTGTTCCTTTTCGTGGTGACCTCATGAGTTAGTTGTCTGCTTCCTTGTGGTCCTGTTATTTTCTGTTTCCATGAATCTGTTCATTTTAAATTTCAAAAAGCCCTCTTATATTAAAAGTACTTGGTTTTATGAAGTGTTTGATGTGTATAGTTACTGGAAATCTTAGAGAATAAATCAGAAAATTAAGAGTTGCTTCCGTGTGCATCTTTTCTGAGTCTAAGCTGCCAACAGCATCAGGCCTGGACCCAGATCCTAGCTCCTGTGCTGTCCGAGTCATTTAGAGATGTTGATTGATCTTTATGTTCTCTAAGTGATGTCAGTTGATCCTTATGTTCAATAAAATTATGGATAAATGAGTCAAAGCCAATACTGAGGTTTTTCATGCTTTCTGCTGGCACTTTTACTGAAGTGATTGTATTCACAGTGTGTTTACAGGGCAGCCTCACAAATTGTGAGTTGTGGGTTCAATATAATGGAATTGTATGTGCTCTAACCCCTTGGTAATCGTGGCTAGACGTGGCCAGATTGCCTGAGCACTGCTTCAAGTGTGGAGATTTCTCAATCAGGAGAGAGTGGCGTGTCACTCGAAGGCTTGGTATGCCAAGCACTCAGACTTGTGAGCATGACTGTCCCACAGGGATAATGGAGTATGCTGTGAAGACCCTGGTGGCTGCTCCCATCTGCTGATAATTTTGTAGCTACGGGCAGGGGTACAAGAAGTTGTACTATTAAAGATGGCCTCTGTCCACTGTTCCACATGGACAGCTTCCTGATGGTATCACTTGACCAAAGAGATAATGTGCCACTCCAAATTTTTCCTTAATTAGAAAAGTTCTTAGACTGCCAAAATTTCTGTTGCATTGAGTTTAAAAGATCATGGTTTCCAGTGCCCTTTCATCTAAAGAATCCTTCCTCACTCCATGTAGCAGCAGTCTTATTTCACTCTTCACTAGCTCTCCTCTAAGTCTCAAGGGAACCACAAAGCTGTCTTAATTCATACTATAGTGGAAATAAGTGCTGGGGCACTGCCCCCACAGAAGTTCGTATTCTATAACCCGATGGATACCTGTTAGAGCTTTCAGTGATACAAGCAGCCACGCCATAGGTCCACCACCACTGCTCTCTAGGAAGACATTTACAGAAGGCAGCCACCAGAGGTAGCTTTAAATCCAAATGGAGGCCAGGCCCTTTTCCCAGAGGACATCTTCAGAGAAAGAGAGAGAGAGAGAGAGAGAGAGAGAGAGAGAGAGAAACATCACGCTTAAACAAATTAAAATAGGCCATTCATTAATTCATTTCACAAGTCATTTTTACCTGCCTGTCATATTCCAGGTAAGGTTGATGTTTCATTTTGTTGCCTAAAAAATATGTTTGTGATCTTCAAAAGGAAAACTAAGACATATAAAGCTAATCAGTAGCACTATTCATATCGTTTTATGAGACATTAAAACTACACAAGAACAAAGGCAATCTTTATCAGTCTTTTATCGGTTGGAAACCATGAGCAGTGAGATCTTCCTGCCTCACCAGGGACATGCTGTGCGCTGGGCACCTAGCAAGATGGTGCCCCCTGAGTCCTCCAGGGGTCAGGGGCAGTTGGCCTAGCAATGTGATGGCATTTTAGACTACCAGTGCTTCTGAAAGTAGTCAAGTATTCTGAAAGAATACTCAAGATGTATGTTGGGTATTTTCCACATTTGGTGTCAGATTCATACTTTGATGATTGAAAACACCTTCTCATGTTTTTTCTCTGCTGCAGGGTTATCTTTCTCCTCAAAGCCAAACTGTGTGCTGCCCCTTTTTTACCTTGCACTCTTCAGGAATTCTCCCTTTTGCTCGGGACAGACTTATTAGTGGGCACTAGCCAGCTCTCATGCCGTCATCCCTGCTTCCTCCCCGGCGACCTTTCTCTCCCAGATCTCATGTCCTGTTACTTAAAACTTCCTGTTGTTCCTCTAATGTCACTTGCTACCATTTTCAAGCACCACCTTTACTTGCCTGCATCTGTAATTCATCAAGGTTCTCTTTGGCTTTATACCTTCCCTCAAAAAATCCTTACTGGCCGCCCAACAATGTACCCAGCCTCTGGCATCTCCCAGCATCCCCTTTCCATAGATCAGATCACATGACATGTAGTATTATAATAGATTTCATACTTGTGTCCATTGTTTAGCACTACATGGTTGAAGCCTATATTTGCTTTTGTCAGTGCTGAGCAAATTGCAAAATAGTAGGTATACATTGATTAGGAAAGCTTGTGTTTAATTCACAGTGGATTTCTTGAAGGACCTGGGGTATGCAGATCACTGCACAGGGCAACCCAAGGATGATGAAGATACATTGTTTTTCTTCTTGTAGATTTCATTTAGTGTGCATGAACATTGGAAATGTCATGATGCAATTCTATTGGAAGGAGAATTTGATTAGTCAAAGAGAATCAAATATGAACAAGTGAAGATTTATTCCCAGGGGTCGGAAATCATGTAATTTGTGAGAGATCTGATTTCATTGCAACTGGGGATGTAGCTCAGTGGCACAATTGCCTGCCTGGCAAGCACAAGGTCCTGACTTTGATTCCTGGCACCAAAAAAAAAAAAAATTCATTGCAGTACATCTTGGTTAGTGTTTTGGAAGATGATTTTAATAGCTAAATTTTATTTAGCTTTTTGATAAATAAATGAAACATTGTTTCCTTTGTGCTTATGATTTAAAGTAGTAAAGATGATTATCATAGTCATCTATTTCATGTAAGTCAATAAAATTTTTGATCTAAGGATTGTCATAATTATAGTTTTTATTTTTTCACAAGTTCCATCCAGCTTTTATGTACACAGGCCTATGATTATAGCAGTCTCTTCCTAATTGTTTGTGTAAACTCTATAAATTCTTTTTGTATAGTCTTGTGTCCTCCTAGGTGTTGATAATCTAGATCCATTAGCAACCTTTAATGTTCTCTTACAGATAATCTGACTTTGATTTAGAAATAGTACCTTTCCATTCAATTCATAAATATTTTCTTATGCTTTTTTCCAACCTTGGACATAATATGGTTCATATTTCTAAAGAAAATTATGGATATTATCAGTAATTGCTCTATTACCATGAAAAAATCCATTTATATTGTAGAGTCCCAAGATACTTCAAAAAAAGTCTTTTGAAGTAGTGATTCAATATTGGTAATGTATGTAGTTTGCATACAAACAATAGTTATTATACTTTCATGTATAATATAAGCCACAGGGTACTGAAGTTCTAATTTCCTATTTGTGGGTTTCCATCTCAATGTGGTACAGGTCTTCCATCTGAAGAATTTCAGATTTCTCTTTTATCGTATGAAACATCCTATGGAATGATAAGGCTTTCATGTGATCTTTTGTTGTTATTTGAGACAGAGCCTCACTATGTAGTTCAGGCTGGCCTTGAGCTCACTGTGTAAGCCAGGCTAGTCTCAAACATCTGGCTGTCCTCCTGCCTCACAATCCTAAGTGCTAGGATTACAAGTGTACACCACCATAACCAGCTTTCATGTGATTTTTAAAATCAGTATCTCAAATGCCTTTAAAAATCCTATACTTGCTTCGCACTGTGTCACCTCCTTGCATTCTGTGATTATATCCTACCTGACTGCCTAAATTGAAGCTTAGTCTGTGAACAGACGTCTTTTTTCTTTCGTGTGTGGACTCCTCTTTTACCTTACTCCATGCAAAACCTCAATTAGTTGATGCTAATTAACTTCAACACTTAATCTCAGGGTCATCTCTGTGGTAGTATAAATTAGCTCCCTTTCCCCCACTTTCATTTGTTTTCTAATTTTTATTTACTTATGACTTTTTGAGATGGATCTCATGGTGTTGCTCATGCTGGTCTCAACCTCGTCGTGAGCTCAAGCTCTCTTCCCACCTAAGCGTCTGATGGTGCTGAACTACTGCTGTGATCCACTGCCCTGGCTCCTTGTATAACTCCTGGAAGAAGCCTTATTTAAAATAATATTCTATGAAGCACGAATAGATAGCCACACTGTCCCATTAGTTTCCATATCTATTAGAGATTTAGGACAAGAAAGAACTCATGGAGGCCGGTATGTCCTTCTGAAGTCCTCTGTGGAACTGCTCCTGTAGAAAGACACTGCTGAGAAATTAATTTTCTCAAGTGTTTCATTATCCTTGGCTCTTAATTTACCATGTTGTAATTTTTTATCTTTCCTGTCCTTCTTTCAAGAAAGTGATTTTTAAAAAGACCACGTTTTCCTAAAGTATTAAAGTTTAGAAAGAAATAGGCGTTTTATAGCTTGTTCTGATTTGCTCACTAAGCTGTGCCTGTGGAGAACACTGTATTATGTGGATGAAAATCCTGAGGCAAAATAACTTTAAAATTTTTTCAGTTTCATTATTTAATTAAACTTAATGAGTCTTGAACACAAAAATACATGTAATTGCACTGTCTACATTAGAATTGTAATTATACTGTCTATATTGCTATAGTATCAATGAGTGCTTATTTAGTGCCATGAGGTAAACAAGCATGACAAGGTTAACAGAAATGTTGCTAGGAATGTGAAGGTTTTGGCTCTAGTCTCTGCCTTGTCCCTCACCACAGGTCAGGCTCCAACTCCATCTCCATCTTGAAAATGGGATCACAGCTTGAGTTTGTGTGATTTCAGAATTCATTTATTTTTAAAATGCGCTTTAATTTTTGAATCAGTACAAGCTGTAATACGCTCCTGCGTTTAAATGGTTTGGGAATATCTCCTTTGTGTGATGCACAGTGCGAGACATTGTTTCTTCACTGGTGGGGCCGGACAAAAACATTTGGGAACCACACAAATACACACACACTGTGATAAGTGCCTTGAAGACAGCACAGAGGGGAGCAGGGAGAAAAGCATGGGAAGAACTGAGACTGAGGGTTAGGAGATGGCCCTCACAGAGAGTACTCAGTTCAGGGTTAAACTGCAGGGCAAGAGACAAGCAGCCAGGTTAAGACTCAAGCGGAATTTAGTAGCTTAGACAGAGGAGAGTTTACGGAGAAGCCCTGAAGCATGAAATCACCCAGGGGTCCAAGGTGCGATCTGAGATTTGGTTGGATAGAGTGGTAGGAAATTCACTGGAGGCTGGAGTGAAGTGAGGGCTTTATGGGAAATACAATGCAAGTGTGACAGCAGGGTGGAGAGAGAGGGGAGAAGGAGAGACAGAGGGAAGGTGGGAGGGAAGGAGGGAAGAAAGGAGGGAGGGAGGGAGAGAGAGATTTTGTGCAGTGCACAGAAGATAATATATATTCTGGAAGGCTTTTGACTTCTTAGGTTCGTTTCTTCGTTTTGGAAATGTGTCTTTTTTGGGAAAGCCTGGATCCTGAGGGAAATGGTTTCAGGAAAGTGCATGTAGAATTTCAGCATGCTAAAGATATGCTTTAAAAGGTTTCTGTACCTCCTAGGAATATTCCTGCTCAGAATTGAAGAACCTAGTGCTTAATCGCAGAGCATTTGTCATCTAAGTGGAACAAAAAGGCACAAACATGTGAAAAGTTAATTTATCATAAAATATTTAAATAATAAATACTTCAGGGCAATTATGGATGGCCAATAATAAGCAGACCGTGTGTAAGTGCCATGTATAATTGCTTAATCATTTGGGCAGGCTCTGATTATTCCTAGGCCTGTAGTGGTTTCTTTGGGGATTTCTTTCTTTGGGGATTTTGAAAATTGGAAAACTTGAATATTTTGAATGGAGGAGGATTTATGACGTTCCAGGACTAGCTGTATTGGAGAGGTATAGAAGGGGAGGACTGGAAGACGTTTTGAGGTAACTGTAATTTGACAAAAAGGCAGTTTAGTAACAAGGAGCATGGAATACTAGCCTCGAGAATTTGTTGTTTTAAAGTGTTTGTATTTTTAGTTGACAAATACTAATTGTGTATATTATATATTTATGGGGTACAAAAAGGTGTTTCAGTATATGCTTATATTGTACATGATGAAATCAACTCCCATCCTTAACTTTTTTTTTTTTTGTGGTAGAACTCTTAGTGGCCAAAATTCTTTAATGAAACTTGCTCCTCTAACAGGTACAAGTTGGCAAAAATGATGCAAATTAATACTTTTCCTTTGCTCTACTCACCCAGTATATCATAGGGCTAGCCACAGTTCATTTGGGGGCAATTTCTGAAGTGTGTTCCAAATAAATATTTAAACAAAATTAATCCAGAGAATGAAAGTTAAACAACAAAAAAATGACATCTAAAATCACGAGTCACAAAAGAGGTAGCCATTAATTATAGTTTAGCATCCATCCCCCAAGCTTGTTTATTAATGAAGTATTATCTTATGAACTGAAAGTTTGATCTCTCTTTATACTCTCTGCTCTTTGACCTGCTTTACTCAATTCATTGTTTTGAAACTTTTGAATAAACAACAGTAGAGCAATGTCATCCTTACAGTTTCCGTGACATTTTATGTATCCTGATAATTTTGTATGTGTGACTGGTTCATAATCTTTCCTATAATAAACACAGTTGTCGAAAATATTTGCATGCTCACACATAGAGATAGAGAAACATTTTAGTCCAACACTGTCATGTATATATGTAATACATAAACACATATATGTATATCCATGTCGGTGTTCATGTGTGTTTCTTTTTATCACATGCTTTTTAAATTTGCATAAACATGATTGCAGTATTTAATGGTTACATTCCTTGAGGGAATTTAGTACATGTATATAGCATATCTTAAATCTTATCTCATCCAGTTTCCTCCCCTCTCTTTCCCCCTCCCTCCCACTCTTGATCCCCTTTCATTTTGTAGAAGATCCATACCAAATTTCCAAACACAACAATCCTGGGCCAAAATTGTGTAATTTTAAGAATTGCCATGTAAACTTCCAAATTGGCTTACAGGAGGAAACCCCTCTTGTCCAGCCTGCTGTGTGGATGGCACCCCATCAACAGACCCCTCCCTGAGACTTGTCCTGAAGCCCCCTCCTAGGGTTTCAGGTTGCCACTGGGAGGTTAGTTATTAGTGAATGTTATTTTCTGTTTTGTGCTCATTCGTATTTTTATTTTTTAAACTGAATGCTCACATTCTTTGAAAGTTTCCACCAAAATGTTCTTTAGGTTTTCATGTTGACAGCCAACACAACCAGTTTTAAAAACTTACTTGAAATGATTAATTTTGTTACATGTGTTTGATATTACAAAATACTCTCTGCTATGGTAAATGCCTAGTAATGTTTAACATTAAAAGTATCAATGTTTTTATATGCCTATTTACCTAATCTGTTCATTCAACATCTGTTTTGACTAATAGTAAAAATAGTGTTATTTACCAACATAACCTCATATATTTTACTATTTTTATGAAAATTCTTTTCTTTTTTAGGGGGTGGTAGTTACTGGGAATCAAACTCAGGACCTGGTACTTGCCAGGCAGACACTGTGCTGCTGAGCTATATGCCTGGCCCACCTGGAAATTATTTTCTTAAGAACGTTTAAAATATAGCAAAAGAGATGTGTATAAAAATAAAATTTTTTTGGTGAAATCCAAAAAGTTAAGGGTTGGCTTCCAAAACCACTAAAGGTAAACTTTCTTCCCACCAATATTTATACAGGCAGCATAATAGGTAAGTGTGCAAAATTAATCACCATGGATGATCATAAAAACTGAAAATCCCATTCACACTCTTGTTGGCTACAAGGTAATGATTTTCCTCCTTTTCATACTGGCACTCCTTCCTGAATGGTATGTTTATCTCCTGCCAAAACAATGCCTTTTACTTGCTGACCCCAAATCTTAGTTATTCAAGGAGGAAGAAATTCTGATAGAGTTTCCATAGAAATTCAGATGGAAATTTAGGGGGAGGCAATCTGAGATTAAGAATGAGATCGAATTATGATAGAGCTTATCCAGCACTCAAGTGAAACCAAGGAGTCTGCAGAGAGTGAGAAAATATTGCAAAGCACTGATAACTTTGGTTCTCAAATAGCTGTAGAGGATCAGTGACAAAGTGATTTATTGATGAACTTCAGTAAATATTTCATTATTGATAAGAGATGTGGCAACACCACTACGAAATAATTTTCTCCATAATGAACTGTTTCATTCATTCACGAATGTACACTTTCTGTATGGTGATAGAAGACATCGATATCATGCATTGTATGCATTTGATCAAAAAGATGTATTCTGGATAACAAAATTAATGTTTTGATATCATTTTTCTCAGGTACTTTTTGGACGCTAGACGTACAATGAAAAACAGAGCAAATAGATAGTTACTGAATATAATGATAGATGATTAGTTCTATGAAGAAAATGAAAGCCTGAGGGGAAAGTGAAATGGGAGTGCTTATGTAGTAAAGTCAGTGAAAAGCACTTTGAGAAGATAGTTATTTGAGCCCTTTCTCAGGAAACCTATACAAATGTGTAGAATCAACAGCAGTGAAGGCAGATGACAAAGGAAATGGGGGTTCCTGAGACAGGAGTGTGCTAAATTCATTGCATGTTCAAGGATTATTTGGAAACTTATATCATTTCCTTGGGTTAGTGATTTTTTTCACAAGTTAATATGCAAATCCATAAAGTGGCCAATTTGGCTAGAAACACAAAAGTTGTGTTTATTAGCATGTTTATTTTCAGACATACTTTTGTTCATGTTGTCGTGGTTAGTTCTTACTGTTTTCAGGTTAGAAAAGATTCAAAGACAGATGTTAGTAGGGGTGGATGTCAAGGGAAAGGTAGGGTAGATTTGAGTAGGGGAGAGTAACAAAGTTTATTAGTATGTGAATTTTAGCAAAGATGTTTTACTGGGTCCCTGATGTCCTGTAGGAATGACTACACAGATTCACAGCATTCAACTATCCAAATACTGCAATTCTGACCTCTTTTGAGCTCAGCAACTTGCTTTCCGCTACTCAGGCTGTAACGTGTGAAACAGTTCTATCTATCTCGCTTCTGGGCTGTCGTGAGAACAATCAAGTTGATACTTATGAGCTGCTACTCAGGACCCAGTGGAACCAGTGGTTTTATATCAGTATTTTAGACCATTTTCCATTTGGTGGTCCAGTATGATATCAAATAAATATTCCTGTCAAATAGTTGGGAGGGAACATGAGATTTGTTGGAAATATTTGCAAGATTAACCTTTATAGAGGACTATTTCCATATTCCTTTGTAACTATTTTAGTCATATATTGTTAGCCCTTCATATCAGCGGGCTTCATGTCCATGGATCCAACCAAGCATGAGAGGAGAATATTTGGAAAAAGATGTAGTGAGCCTCTTAGGCTGTTTTCTTGTCATTTCTCTTTAACAATGCCATGCAACAGATACTTACATAACTCTTACCTGGAGTTTGGTGCCATAGTAACTTAGAGATATTCAGGATATTTTAGAAGATGTGCATAGGTTATAGGTGCCTTTTGGTAAGATACGTGAGGGGCTGGGGATGTAGCTCAGTGGCATAAGCACCTGCCTGGCAAGCATGAGGTCATGAGTTTGATCCCAGTTACCAAAATAAAATAAAATAAATAATAATAATAAGAAGAAGATACTTGAGGCGAGAGGATTTTGGTAGTTCATGTGGGGTCTAAAATTAATTCCCTACAGTTTGAAGGATGACTGTAATATGTGGAAATTTTAAATATTCATAAATACTGATGTAAAACTTTATGACTATCAACTTACTAGGAATTTCAAAATGTCTCAGTGATTTCTCTCAAAGTATATGCACAATATAGTAAAATGTAGTAAAATGATTACACTGTTTTTATGTCTTAAGTAATAGAAGGTATTTTCTTTCTGAAATATCCTCTCTTAGTAAAATACTAAAGAATTAATAAATCACTTAGCTCATTCAGATGTTCTTCCCTCTCTGTACCACCTATCAAAAGACCTGTGCTTGGGACCCAAGAACAAATCATGACTTTTACATCCTCAGACATCAGTCTTGGACTAAAGAATTTAAGAATGAAATCTTGGCAGAGGTTTCCTTACAGGTAAGTACAGTCACTTGAGGGTCTCACACATGATGTTCCATTTATCCTTAGCAAATACTTTTGTGAAGACAAAACAGAACATTTTATGTTTCTCTCCATAGGTAAGAACAATCCATCAGAGTGACTTCACAGTGACTGAGGACTTCAGTTTTCACTCTCAATCTTTTAAATAAAAGAACACTGTTATAACCGTCCTTGAGCAGTCCTCACAGAGACATTGGAAGTATTTTGATACTGAGCAAGTTAAGTCAGGATGTATCCTCACAGTTGAGATTAAATCTTTTGTAGGTTTGCGAGTACTTCTGTACAGTAAATCCCCAACTTATAAACAAGTTCCATTCTGGGAGAGCGTTTGCAGGTTAGATGCATTCCTAAGTTTGACAGAGTGGGTCTCAGGTGAAAGATGTACCCTGTCCACCCTGCTTTTCCTTCAAGTCTTCAAGTGGCTTTGGCTTTTCCTTCCATAAGCATTAAACTGAACAGGGCTTGCTGCTGGTGCGGAGCCTGCATCCACACACTGAGAAGTTTCTATCTCCGCTCTCAGTGTCCCATGGTTTTGGGATAACCTTGTTGACTTCATTGGCACAGCTGACTTTACGTGTCCCATGACCTTGTTCTTTAAAATCACGCCAGTGGTTAAATGATTCAGGTTGTAAGAATGAGCAGTGTCTGATATCCTTCTACCTCGCTCCAGTGTCTCAGTGATTTTTGCTTTTCTTCCTGGCAGTCCCCTCCACATCACCGTGGCTTTTCTTCTTGCTTCTGGACATGCTGGGCTCCGAATGCCCACTATCACACCATACAGTGGGCACACAGCACTGTGTCACAGCAGTGTGTCACAGCCTGTGACAGTGTCCAGCAGACATGTGAACTACTTCCGCGATTTGCTCACCTCCAAATGTTCCTTGGTCCCTTTGGGTCTGTGAAAGTTTGCAACTTGAGCCTTCAGAAGCATTGTATTGAATTCAGTGAAATAAACATGTTAGATGCTACAGATGACCAAAATGTGTGTAAACTAATTTGACCTTAGACATTCCTGGATCTGACTTTAACTCATAAACCCTGTTAATATAGGATGGAAAGCTGCAAACTCAAAAAAAAAAATAATTACAAGAGAGATTTTAAAGTATGCTAGGGCTTAATGAAAGAAAATACCTAAGTTTTAATGTAAAATATGACTGGCTAATGCAGGTAGTATAAACAGTGAGTCTTAAATGAGTTTGACAGCCATGGAGGTGAAAAGTTGAACTGGTGGAAAAAAGATTTGAGAAGCAAAATTTTGGTGGAAAATAATAGGAGAATTTCCCAGAATAGCAAATGCATTATGAAAAAGAATAATTAAATTTTAATTGTGACACTATCTGGATACAATAATAGAAATGTCTATCTTTGAGTGATTCGTTTGCGACTTTGGTTAAGAATAGTAATCTAGGGGGCCAGGGATTTAGTTCAGTGGCACAAGTGCCTGCCGGGCAAGTATGAGGTTATGAGTTCGATTCCAGGTACCAAAAAAAAAAAAAAAAAGAATAATCTACCAATGCTGATTTGGGATGAATTTTATCAGGGAAATTATGACAGCCTAAGAATTAATGAGGCAGTCTTGAAAATGAAAAGTACATGAAATGTTATGACTTTAGTGAGAAGAAAGGAACAGAATAACTGCAAGCTGGTAACTAAGAGAATGGCAGTTCCGTTAACAACCAAGGAAAATGGAGGAGCCAGCAGGAGTTAATGGCCATGAAGAAAGCAGATATCTTAAACTCAGGCCGCCCTTGTAGTAGCTCCATGAAGTTCTACAGCAGGCTGGTGTATCTTGTGGAGGAACAGAAAGAGCTATTGAAGGGGAAGGAGAAAGAGAAATGGTCCCAGAAAAGAGTCAGGAATTAGAATGGTGGTAGTCAGTAGCAATCCCACAGGAGGCAGATGCTACAAAGTGGCGAAGCTAAAGAATGGAGACCAGGCGAGGTGTAGTAGTATACCTGCCTGTTCTCCCAGCACTTAGAGGCTGAGGCAGAAGGGTCCCAAGTTTGAGCTCAGCTTGGGCAATTAGTGAGACCCTGGGTCAATATAAAATGATGTAGCTCAGTGTGAAGGCTTCCCTGGGTTCAGTCCTCAGGAATGATTCAGTGAGTGAATGAAGGAACCAGGAAGACAGGGTTGATACTCCAGAGCAGCATTGCATGGAATAGTGGCCTTGGGCTGGTGCCCCTGTGATGACAGAGATGTCCTTTGTCTGTGCTGCCCAGTACAGTTGCCACTAACCGTATGTCAGTACGGAAGACCTGAATTCAAAAGTACTAATTTTAATGACCTTAAATGCACACAGCCTTGTGGGACCAGTGTCTGGATTGTTGAGTGCAACGATAGAGACTTTAAACGCTCCTAGTCTCGGATCAAACACCTGTGCTCTCAGCCACCAAGTGATAACCCTAAAACAGAAAGTGGAATGTAGTCTTCTCCTGCGTAAACTCCTCCAGTGGCTTTACTTGGAGTAACTTCCACACTTAGAAACAATAGTCATAGTGCGGAACCGTGGCCATGAGGCGGCATCTCCACACCCACTGTCCACAGCTGTGGCCTGTCTCACGAGCTTTTGATTCCTCTTCAGGAGCTCGGCTTCCTGGGCAGCACTGCTGTCCGTTCTCTGATTCTGTTACTTCTTTCTGCTTATTTATAGTTTATTTCCTGTATACCACGGTCACAGGTGGTATACATTTATTTCCCTTAACTTCCATCTCTGGATTGTATGTGTGGTAAAGAAATACAATGAGAGTTTAAATCTTTTAAAAAATTGTTACAGTCTAAAATATATAGCAGTTAGTTAATCCTTCTCGAGATCTTCCTCCCTGGCTTCAAACACACTCATCACTGGTTTCTTGCTACTTTTGGAAGCGGTTCTGGGAAGGTCTTCAGGGGTTTCCTGAGGGTCTGCTCAGGTGGGCCGTTGTGGCTGCCTTGGTGTCTTGAATCGATTCTCACCATTTACCTTTCATGGTCACGTTGACTTTGGGGGAGAGCCAGAAGGTACACGATGTCAGATTTAGTGAACAAGGTGAATGAGGAGATGTCATAATGTTTCTGATTGATCCTTCCTTTCTGTTGAATGACACTCAGCAGCAGCACTTACCATATTTTTGATCATACTTTTTAAAGACAATGAAGAGGATTTGCAGACCTACTTAAGAAAATGACAGTAACGATGGGATCAGTGTGTTTGAAACAAGGAGTCCTTTGTGGGGCATTATTGGCAATGTGTCTCTTACTGTAGTGATTTTTTAAAAAAGTAAATATTCACCATATGTTGATCAAAATGCATAAGCTTCCTAAGAATAGGATTTAGACATGTCCTGTATTTTTCAGGCTTATCAAGGGTACTTGATAAGGTATGTGGGCAATAAGTATTGGCTGAATATTGATCAGATGCCATACCAGTGATCTGATCAAAGAATGTGTGGCTACAGAAGAGAAGTTTCCAAAGACAATTTTTGCTGTTGAATTGGTACATTGTAGCAAAAAATACTCATGGAAACAGATTTGTTAAACATGCCTAGAAAAGTCTATTAAAACAAGCAAACAAAAACTAAAAGAATATCAGCTGAAAAAGACAAGCTTGTTAGTACCGAGTGGGAAGACAGTCACATAATTTTATACCTTATGGCATCTCGAATCTAAAGCACGTGCCCTCCCTGGTTTCCTTGGGCTTTTTCCTATACTACAGGCAGATTCTGTTTTGTCCCACCTCATCTGATGCTTATCTCATATTATTCTTTGGATTTCTATGATGCTTGAAAGTATTGGAAATTTTTCTCTGAATATTTTCTGAAATTTCATAATAATGGAATGTAAATGTCACTCACATTACCACGTAGCAAGCAAAATAATACAAAACCTGAGGTTTCACACTGACAGCTTATCATAGGAATGGAAGGGATCTTTATTGCGTGGGAATACATGAGAAATAAGGATACATTTATTACCCAGAAAAATAGTTGTTTATTCTCATTGTATGGGTGAAATAGAGCAGCTGGGCCATTGAACAGCTTCCATTAGTTAAGCAACCAGAGAGTGATACTTTAATAAAATTTTTATTTCACTGGAAGTGGTATTTATGGCTCAACCTTTACAGGCTGTTAAAAGGAGACATTATCTAATATATATATATATATATATATATATATATATATATATATATAAATTTAAATGTAAGAAAAATTACATACATGAAAGCTAGCTTTTTGTTTAGCATTTAAAATGACAGTACATATCTCTTGATAAAGCAGAAAGGAAATCTGTCTCCAAGACAACCAGCTCCTTTTATTTTTCAGTGCAGCTTTCTGTTCCAATGGTATGAATATTTTAAAAAGAAAAGAAAAGGAAGGAAGAAGGGAGGGAAGAAAGAAGGAGAAAGAGAAAAAACAGTTTAATGAGCAAGCATACAGTGGGGCAGATTTATCTTTTAGCATACGTGTTTAAAAATGTTAATTATTTTGAAACCTAAGCTAAAAATTAAGTGCCATGGTTTAATTTTTGTACAAATATATAGTCTATCAATATCAAGGACCAGGCTGGGGTTATAACTCAGTGGCACAGCACCTCCCTGGCAAGCACAAAGTTGTAAGTTTGATTTCCAGTACAAAAAAATATATATATCAAGTACCCAAGAAATAAAGTAAAATTTTAAAAGCAGATTCTAAAACTACTCCTGTATATCTTTGTCCATGAGTTTGCCCTGTATTCAGATGGATGACTCCTGAAGTCAGTCTGAAAAGCATAAAGTTTCTTAAATGTAGATAAAACATTCATAGACCACATGTAATTTGTCATTGTTGTTGTCTGTGTTATTTTGTTTTGGTATTACGGGGGATGGAACTCATGTCACACTTGCCAGGCAGATATTGTGCCATTGAGCTACATCCCCAGCCCCTGTTTTTTGTTTTGGTTTGGTTTTTTGATTCTGTAACTGTATAAAGTTGTATTTTCATCCTAAAAGGTAACCCTGAAAAAATTCCTCTTAAGATAATCTTCTGTATAATACTATGAAATAGTATTTCCTTTGAAATCTTTTTCTGAATCCTACTCCTCACTCCCAAAGTAAACATAGTTATTCTATGACCCACTGCTTGGCAGATGGTGTTTATTAAACTGGTTGATAATAAAACTTCCCTTTGTATCACTGATTTCTGACTAATGTTTCTCATTAAGACAAAGCAAAATGGGCTGTGTTTTAATGATTTGAATGATAGCTTGAGAAATAAAATACAAGGCACTGTGTGAACGATGTTCAGGTTTTGCTGGCATAATTGTTGCATTTCCAGGATGTGTATTCTGGAGAAAGATTCCTGTGCTGTCTGAGTTACAAAGTTTATGTCATAAATTTGTTGCTAGGCTAGGCATCCTTAAGAGGAGTTGGGAAAATAAAAGAGAGCTGCTTCTCAAGCAGGGAAAATAGTAGCTTGAGCCTTTGAAAGACTAGAAGTGATTCCTTTTATCTGCCTCCCTTACCTAAAGGGGCATATTAGAGAGCTGATAATTGCCTTATGAACTCATGTTGAATACACAGATGGATTGGTTAGTATGCAAAAAAATTGCATTAATGGGCTGTGAAATGCAGATGAAGTAATTATTTAGATAGCTCCATCAAAACACGAAATCATTCTGATCTCAAAAATGTAAATGAACCTAAGGAATTTGTGTACCCCAGTTATTCCAGTATGACTGTTTCACTTCAAGTCATGAGTTAAGATACAAGCTTAATTTGTTAATTCACAGAACTATTAATCCACTTACTATGAGGATTAACATTTTTATTTCAGTATTCAGTGTGCATAATTAGACAGGATCTCATTAGTGTTTGGTAACCCCTAACTAACTTCATGCTTTGGGTTATCAAAAAGCATTAAGATTGGGGACAGACCTGCTGTTGCCCAAAATCCAGATATCATAGGTGAAGGGATTTGGTTTAAGAAATACATTATCAAGGTGGTGTTAAAATACCTTCTCCCCTCTGTCATTTGGGGCACATGGAGTTACTTCTCCAGTTTTTAATTATTTTTTTAAATTTTGATACGGGGTCTCTAAATTACCCAAACTAGGCTCAAAATTGTGATCTTCATGCCACAGCTCAGGGAACAAAATTTCTAGAAAGCTTTAGCAGTGTGTGTGTGTGTGTGTGTGTGTGTGTGTGTGTGTGTGTGTAATCATCTTCTCCCAGAAATAACTCTCCTTTGGCGTCACCTTCCTAGTAATTCAGTATTACATTGACTTCACAACCAGCTGAATCTCCCAAGACTGATTTGTTTTTCTAAAATTCAGTGTTATGTTGATGACATTTCCTGTTCGTGTTGTGGAAACAAGTTGTCCTATGAAGTACAGTGTTAACACTTGGAGTGTTTTTCATTTTATATTTGCACATCATGATGACATAATATTTAGTATCTGGGACTTTACAAGTTTGTATAGTGCTTAAGAGGACATCCTCTTAAGAGGGTGAACTGAACAAACCCCACTATCTGCCACTCCATAGATCTGCTGCGTGGAGGGAAGAGTGTCGGGCACTTGTTCTGATGCAAGGAGTGTGAGCTGAGCCCCTCTGACAAACAGGTTTCAAGTCTGAAAACATCAGTATATAAATGTGAAGTCACACAGTCTCAACACTTGATATCACTAATGTATACCTGTATTAAAGAGCCGGTCCATCATTCAGATCAATGTTTATCGAGGAATAAAATCATTAAATAACTTGTTAAAAGTACAAAACCTCAAGAACTGCCAAACATCATGTGATGTGAATGCTTAGGGATCCGGGAGTTTCCATATTGCATTTTTCTCAGAAATGGTTATTACTGTGTATTCTTGAAGAAACAAACAAACTGGCTCTTTGTTCGCAGACTGAGAAAGAATCAAAGTAAAAGTTTAAAATTTCTGAACATATTATTAAAAATGCGGAGCAGAGGCCAAGAGGTAAAGTTAGTAACAGTGGGATCACTTTGTGTACAGCTTCATTCCAGGGAAGTGATCTTCATGCCACAGCTCAGGAAACAAAATTTCTAGAAGGCATCTTTTTCTAAAGCAGAATATATATATTAATTAGTGTAATCATCTTCCAGAAATAACTCTCCTTTGGCATCACCTTCCTAGTAATATTCTTAAAATTCGGATGTAAGGGCAAGGGCTAGAAACAAGGCAATCATATTCTTTCCTTAGGGATTTAAAAGTGTAATGAAACCGGTAGTTTCATTAAGAGTAACGAATACACAACAGTGAGCACGAATTCACATACAAGTAATATTTGAAAGCTGTACTGCTCTTAAAACTGATTAACTAGCTGGGCATGGTGGTGCATGCCTGTAATCCCAGCATTTGGGAGGCTAAAGCAGGAGGATTGTTACAAATTCAAGACCAGCCCGGACTACAAAGTGAGCTCAAAGCCAGCCTGAACTGCATAGTGAGACCGTCTCCGAAAGACAAAGTAAATAAATAAAATTAATAAATTAAAAAAAAAACTGGTTAGCTTGACATCTAATAGACACATAGAGTTTTGAAAATACATGTAAAGTAACTGGAGAATTTCAAATACTTCTGAATATTGTCTATGACATAATATATCCTATGGAGAACAAAGACCATGTGAAGAATCCAAGTGACTCTGGGACTATGGTCAGATATTATCAATAGGAGTACAAAAGTTTCTCTTCTCAGCTATTTTTTTAAAAGAAAAATTAACAGGAAAAAACGAAAGTCAAAGCAATTTTAAAGTTATATAACAAGCCTAAAATGCTAAAAATTTTGATTTAGTCAAGAACTAGTTCTTGATTTTTAATTGATTTTCCAAACTTTAACCTTTCTGCCATAATCAAGTATATGGGGAAAGGCAAAGTCTCAGTTACAGGTTTCACTGATGTTTCTTGCTTAGGAATGAGAAGACAAAACCAATAAGGGGAACAAAGTAGATGTGTGATTTAAACACCTGATGTTTCACCAAGAATTTTGGAAAAAGTAATATTCAAAATTATTACCTCATCCAATCTAATCATCAAAGGTATAAACACACCCTATTACTTGGGTAGGCACTTTGCTTGCTGGGGAACAGATCTCTAACACGCGAGTTTCGGAGTTCAAGTCTGGACCTTTAAATAAATTTTAAAAACCTAATACCTATGTCTAAAAATCTGGAAATCTTTTAGTGCCTTGGTCATACCTTACAACCACTTGAGGTAGCTCCTGTAGGGATTTCAAAATCCATGTTGGTCGTTAATCTCAGCCTTGGTTTCATCATGCTAATCAGCTGATCTTCATTGCTGTGTATGTAGCTGTTACAAGTGCACTTAGACACCAGGAAAAGATTGCAGAAACAATGTTAACATGGAATCACACTTTAGATTTACTTTGTCTAAGAAATTAGACAAGAAATGCAGAGAAACACACTCATATTAGTTTTTTTTTTATTTTGAAGGTAGTAAAATACAACAGAACAAGACCATATTAGTATTTTTGAAGGAAATAATGAGATAAGAGAGAAGGGGAGAAGGGAGGGAAGGGAAAGAGGAAGGATAAGGGAGGGGGGGTAGAGGAGAGGCGGGGAGAGGTGAAAGGAAGGGAGAGACTTTATTAGGGAAATTGTTTCCCATGATATGGAGGGTGAAAACCATCGTAACTAAAGAACCAGGAAGACCAGTGAGGATCAAGGTCTGAGAACTGGAGAATTTGTTGACTGAATTCCTGGGTGATTCAAAAGCTAATATACTTGGAACTCTGATACTGTCAGCAGAACAGAATGGATTTCCCAGATGCAAAAAACAACAATTTCCCCTTTCCTCTAGTTTCTGTTCCAGTGGAACTTTCAATGGATTGGATGTTGTGTGCCCACATTTTCAAGATCAGACCCTTTTCACTCAGTCTACTTACTTAAATGATAAGTCCTTTGGGAAACACCTTCAGGGAAACATCCAGAATAGTTTTAACAACTCTCTGAGTATCTCTTACTGTATTCAGTCTGACACGCAAAATCAGAGTATCAGCTTTGAGAAAAAAAAAGGTAAACCTAACACTAATTTAAAACTACTGTGGAGACTAGGAGGTAGGTGGAATGAGGACGGGTGAGTAAACCTGTGCAATGTTATAGTTAGACAGGAGGAGTAAGTTCAACTGCTGGTGTATATAATCAATATCAATGCTTTGTGTGTCTTTAGATTTTCAGGGAAGTGCATGAAAACTGCAAATTGGTCACAGGAAGATCTGGGGATAAGATATGTGGATAGACTTCTCCAAATAGGCAGCTTAGTTTGGAGAAATTTGGATTGTATGTGAATGCT
This sequence comes from Dolichotis patagonum, assembly GCA_004027295.1. Lineage (NCBI taxonomy): Eukaryota > Metazoa > Chordata > Mammalia > Rodentia > Caviidae > Dolichotis > Dolichotis patagonum. Next base: position 143,108 of record PVJX010000994.1, on the reverse strand, counting down.
AACCAAACACTGACTTCAGTAGAAAAGGACTTCACTGAAGATGTGTGATAACTCATTCTGTGGTGTTCAGTCAGTGTCCATGAGCTTGTGAACACATTGACCATAATGAGGAGGGAGATTAGGAAGGGGTGCAGCAGTGTGGACCTTCCCTCACTTACCTGGCCACGTCCATTGCGAAGAACCCACTCTACCAGTCAGAGAAACTAACTGCGATTCCATGATGGAGTACTATTCTGCCAAAGCAACAAGCACTTGAACTATTTGTGTTTTAGAAGGAGTGCTGTTTTTTTTTTTTTTTTTTACTAAAATAGATACAGATGCTTCTTATGTTGTGAATTAGTCCTCAGGAATCCACCTTGCATTGAAAATGCCGCAAGTCTAAAATGAATTTAATGCATCTAACCTACCAAACATCGTATCTTAGCAAGATGGTACTGGTTAAGACCTGCGTCTTGAGAGTATCTTATCACATACGATGGATTAGCCTAACTCAGACTCAAAACTCAGCACACAAAGCTTGGTTTCTACAGAATGCTTTTCACTTTTGATCCATCATAATATAAAAAATCAATGTCAAATGATCCTAAAATTGGGAAATCTGTACTTATTTTGGTTATAGACTTGGCTTCCCACCCCACATTACTTCTGAGGAAAGTATCATCTATGTATTTCTATCCACTGTAATGGTTTTCCAAACAGCATCACTTTTAACAAAGTGTCCATTTGTGTTTTTAAGTTTTTAAAAAAATTTGTATTTTAAAGAGAATAAAACCAAGCAAAATAAAACAGAATAAAGCCAATCAAAACAAACCAGTGTAAGTGACACAGCACCTCACAACAATACAAAATCAACAATAGTACCATAATACCTTTTGTTTTAAAAATAGCTGCCCATACCTTGAGGCATAGTAAAAATCAAACAAAACAAAACAGAATAGAACAAATAAAAACAAAACATTAGATGCGATAAAAGACTTCAAAGCAAGATAATAAATCCAAAATGGCTACCATAATATATGTTATTATCTTTAAAATAGCTGCCCATGCCATCAGATATAATAAAATCAAACAAAACAAAACAGAATAAAACTTAAACCAACAAAAAAATGGGAACGATATAGGACTTCAAAACAAAATAATGGGGCTGGGGGGTTAGCTCAGCAGCATAAGCACCTGCCTTGCAAGCGTGCGGTCGTGAGTTTGATCCCCAGTACCAAACAAACAAAACCCAAAACCAAAACACCAACAACAATAACAACAACAAAAACCCCCAAGAAAATAGGAAATTAACAATGGCTACCATCTTCAGAAAGAGATCCCTCATAGATGTGACATTGTGATTGTTACCCTCTGAATAGATGATCAGACTACCGGCTTTACACCTGCAAAGTCAGTGAAATACTAAACACTGCAAGCATGAAATTTTATTTTATCTCGGCGGCTATCATCACAACCTGTGTTTCTCTGGATCAGCTGGTCTCTTAGGGGAAGGGGGTGTGGGGGGAACAGACTCTACCTGTTTCCCATCCCATGCACCGGAAGGGGCTGGCATCTGACTCTCCTTGCAGGGTCCTGTGCATGGTGCCAACTCGCAGGGAGGGCTTGCTTCTTGTTCTCTTCCACCAGAGTGTGCAAATGACTCCCGGAAAAAACTGACATCTGGCTGTGCCCCTAGCAGCCTGTGCATTGCACCAATTTGCAGGGAGGTCTTGCTTCTTATTGACTTCTTGTTCTCTGCCCTCATGGTCTGAAAATGGCACTGACTCATAGAAAAAGGCTGGCACCTGGCTGTCCTCTCAGCGGCCTCTTGTTGCTTGCTTCTTGCGGCTTGCTTCTTGTTGACTCCTTGGTCTCTTCCAGGGTGTCCATTTCTTAATAAAGATGATAAGAATCTGATGCTTATAAAATTATTGTTATTTCCATGCCACCTTCTTTTTATCTTCTTGAGTTTGTAGTAGTTATCTATTTCTGCATATGGATGAGCTCAAATTTAATGGTTTATAATAGTTGGGATTTATTGTCTCGCAGATTCTGTAGGTCAAGATTATGGCTCCCCACTTAGCTGGGTGCTGTGCTGTCTCACAGAAAGGTTGCAGTTGACTGGAAGCTGGTCTCAGCTAAAGACCCAGCTGGGGTTAGTGGAGGTGGGTCTACGCCCAGGCTCAGTGATGTGGTTATTTTCAGGCATTGTTTCCCAGTCACATGGGTCCCTTCCAAAGGCGAGACTTCGTGCTGACTTTCTGCAGTACAAGCAGTGTAACAGAATGAAAGCATTCAAGCCAGAGGAACATACAGTGTTTTGGTGACCCAGTTTTGAATGTGACATACCTCTGCCTTTTGGTACAAGTAAATCACTACACTCAGATACTAAATGTAGGAGATAGAGGCCATTGGGAATCATTTTCACAACTGCTTACCAGTGAATAAAAGTAAATAGGAAAAAACAAAAAAAAATGAAAGTGTCCCTTTAGTTGTTCACTATAATATGACTGTGTCATTTTAGCAATATGCTGAAGAGCAGGGAAGCAGGTTCATATATTAAAGTACAGGATAAAAACTCCTTAAACTAGTTCTGTATACTACCTGTTATAGTGGAAAATTCTTATACCATAATATCAAAAAATGTAAATATATTGGGAATACTGAATTTATTGTTCTTAGCTATAAAAAATAATCTTGTTTCTAATACACAAACTTATGTGAAAGAGTACAGTAAAATGGCCATGACTAAAAGTGTGAATTATTGACCGCACCTTTGATCACCAGTAACATTAAGTTCTTAATAGTATCATCTATATTTATTCATAATTTTGTACAATAGTTTTCATTATTTAATTTGAAAATTTGTATACAATTAATCAGGTATTATTCATGCTGCTACCTCTGATTCAAATGGCACATGCAGTCATAAATATTCAACTATTTTTTTCACTGATGATTGTCTCTATTATTATTACAAAAAATATACTAACAGTTGAGGGTTTGTTTCCTGAAACTTGTAGGACAATAAATCAAACAATTTGTAGTTATTTTTTTTTCCTACTTAGGACATCATTGTTAACAGATGACAATGTCAAATGATTCTGATTTATCTTTCATTAAGCATGAAACAGCACAGCATCTCATCAATATACTGGAGATTTTTTTATTATGAATCACTAATCATAGGATATTGCTTAATGTTATATGTGGAAAATTCCAGTTACTCCTCAATACATGTAAAACTGAAAGATTTCAAGAATAAGAACAGATACACAGAGATTATTAGTTCAGATTTCAACACCATAATTGTCATTAATATAGATGATTGTATAATCTTAAAGAAGCTGTGAAGAAGTCAGAAATCTTACTCAGAGAAGGCCTTGGAGGGATTAACTATTTTACTTGCTGTAAAAGTGAACAAAAATTGTATGTAAGAAAACATATCAATCTTCTTCCATTTAGATGATAAACAGAGAAAAAGCCTTGCCTAATGATCTTGGCACTGTCAGTTTGAACTCTACATGATTGAATAGTATGAATGGGTTAGATATTGTAATTGGATGTTTCTTGGAGGTCACATTTAATGCTTTTGACATATTTTTAAACTGATTAATATAGATTTTGCCCTACTGCAGCTTCTGTGATTTCTGTGAAAAGTCTGTAAATATAAGAGATAAAAGCAAATATCATTCCACATACTCAGATAAGTATGGATGCATGTATGTGTGTAAAATATTTAAATTAAGATTCTTCTAGAAATTTATGACATGTAATTTAACCTATGAAATTTTAAAATTAGCTGTCCTATAATTTCTACTCCGGTTTGAGCTCAGTAGCAAGTAAATACAGTGACCCAACTATATAAATGAAATCTTTTGTGAAAAAAGATAAATTATTTAGGGAGGCATGAAGCAATTTTGTAAGTAACATTCTGATAAATGGCAACAGTACATAAGAGATTTGACAGGCTAAAATGAAACAGTTTTGACATATAAAAATCTTAAGCTTGTATAGTATTGTATCTCAAAATCATTATTACTTAAATTCAAAAAATAGCCATGCTAGATTATGAAAACCTACCATGAATATCTTGGCTACATATTTCCTAATGAATGGAACAGAACTATAAATTCATGATACTTCAAAAGTATGATAGGTTATCCAACACGTATTTATTTGCATTGGAATGTATTTCTTACTCTTGACAACAAACTTAAATGTAAAAGAAACAACAAGCTAACACCCTACTAGGATTTTTTTTTTAAACAGAAAATCCTGCTTAGACTTGCAATCAAATCACTACAAATTAGGACTTAATAAAGTAGTAATGCTGTGTATAATGCTTACATTTGCAATACTATGATATACTAAGAGTGATTACTAAGTTCCCCTTATTTGCTCTTTTTTTTATTTTAAAGATAGTAAAATCAAACAAAACAAAACAGAACAAAGCCAATCAAAGCAGCAAAATTGGTAGAGAACTTCAAAGCAGGATACTTGGAAAACAATAATAGCTACCATAGTGTATCTCGTTATCTTCACAATAGTTGTCCATTCCATCAGGAATAGCAAAATCAAACCAAAACCAAAACAGAATAAAACCAATAAAAATAGAATATTGAATAAAGCAAAACAATCAGAACAAGCCAAAACAGTGAGAAAAATATTGGATTGCAAAGACAAGATAGAAACAAATCCCCCATATTTGCTCAATTGCATATTATTGTCCTCTCAAGAGATGCTCAGACCGCTGGCCCCAGACCTGCAAAGTCAACCAGACAATACAAGCGTTTAGTTGCTGCATGTACTGTAGTTACCATCAACTCAGCCTGTCCTCTGAACCAGGGAGTTGCTCATGGGGAGGGGGGATTTGATTCCCAGCCTGCATGCTGGTAGGCCATGGGATGCACTCTCTGACATTCCTCATCCGGGGACACGGACAGCTTGTGCAGCTTACCAGAAAGGCTGGCTAGTTGGCTTCTTGGTGGGTCCTTCCCATCTCAACATGACTTGATTCTTGAGAGGCGTTCCTCCTTGCTTATTCTTTCTGAAGAAAGTTTGGTAAATTCTCAAGGACCGCCTCCTGATACTTCTCAGTGAATAGAGTATTTGACAGACTAGCATATGTAAGGAGCGCTCTATCCAAATTCAGTTTGAAATTCGAACATTAGATGGAATAATTAGATATATGTAGAGGTAAGAAGTTCCAAAACCTGAGCAAACAGCAGGTAAAGTCAGTGTAATTGGTAAGAAAAGGTTTTTAGGGATTGGTGGGAATCATGTGAATTGGAGTGTTTATTATATGTTTATTTTTACCACACAAGATTGTTTGAGCTGTCTGCTTTGCTAGAATTTCAGGTATTTAAATATCTGCCACAAATACAGATTTTGTATCCAGTGTCAGGACTGTTAAGATGTGGTGAAAGCCACACCAAATATTTTGTAAACAAAACGTACAGATGATTGTCAGGAAGTTGAAATCTGTTGCAGAATTGCCTGGTGCTTGTTCTTTTACCACAGATCCAATTCAGCGGATCTGAATTATACCCTAATGTACATTTTTGAAAGGTTCAGCAGTGTTTCTTCTGTAAAAAGTTTTGGAAACATTGGTATATGTGATGTTTTCTAAAAATTAGATCATGAAAGAAGATGACAAAGGACATCATAAATTATCAGGATCTTCTGGGCAGGCATTAGTATAGCATGTAATTCTTCTGTGAAAACCTAAGATTTCTAATTTAGTGATTTCAGCATAGACATGGTCTTTAAGAAAACACATCTTTAACCCTGACCTAGGCTTGTCCCTGTTCCTTTCTGCTCTCATCTTGACACAACCACATAGCATATTTCCAAATTACACCTGGTGTCTATTGAGGGCTTTTAAATAGAACCTCTACAGAGTATCCTTGACTGCAAATTAACAGCCATGATTCCCTTTGTACTCAAGAAGCCAGACAGGTCATCGCCCATTATTTCTTCATGGGTTACTTCTTCAGAGGGAGGAATGTTACAGCAGCTGGGTTAGTTAGACATACAGGCAGTCAGTCAGGACTAGGCCCTCAAAGAAGCCCGTGCAGAAGAACAGTTACCTTGCAACATTGGAGGACACCAATGTGGAGACACCTCAACTGAGGGCTAGATTTCAAGATAAAAGGCAAAACATCAGAGATTGATATTCTAAATAGGTATGGATCACCTTGAGGAAGCCGGGAATCACCATATCAGAATCACTGCTCTTTAAACATGCCCTCCTGCTATGTGACTCACTTTCCCATTTGTCCCTGATTTACTCAATTTTGCATGAACAATTGATCTTATTAGTTGGCCATAGTTTTGTTCCACCTAATACCTACCTTGTGAGTTCCCATTTTTACCCCACCTTAGACCCACCTCCTCTTGTGGTTTTGCTCTATAAATTCCCTAGAAAAGACAGGGTCTTGGGAACCCACTCATAACCCCTTCTTGTCTCTCTCCCAGACAGAAGCTTTCTTTCTTTCAACAAATATATGCTACTCTAAAAAAAATAGTGCTATTTGGGCATAAAAATAGCCAGGTTAAAAGTAATAATTGAAGGCAGTTGTAAGAGAATATGTCTCAGTAAGTACAAATACAGTTTTAGAAACTGATGAATACAAACCATGAAATTTATGAAAGTGATGTGGCATTTGGGGGGACCAGCATTTTATTGCATTTTGAGTGCAGAGTCAGGGTTGATCATGAAGCAGACACATCATTTTCAAACCCAGAAGATGATGCTGGAAATAAACACTGGATCTGTAATGCAGCCTCTAGCTGGAAGTTCATCTCCTGAGGCCTAGTCAGTTTGTTATGTACAAGCAAGTTCAGCTGATTTAAAATTGCTAAAGTGTACAATCATCATTGAATTTATTTGGAGTATGAAGATACTTTGTGTCTTGACATGAACTTTTTTTATTATTAAGTTTGTTGGTACAGTTTAGATATGCATGTGGACCACACTTGTCACTAGGAATTTGTACCTGTGCATCATTTATCTTGGTACCTTTGTTTACCTCATATTCACAAAGCTTTGTTTCCATTTTATCCATAGTCAGCATGATTTTTCTGGTATGTTTCCACATGCACACAAATACCCATGCTTTAGCGAAGCTCTGGTAAATGGAATTGGTGCAAGTTATCTGACACTTCATTGCTTGACCTGGGCTTCTTTCCAATTCAGTACACATACACTTGCTTCATATTTTAATCATTGCAAAATAATATTTTCTTGGCTCTAACTTAATTTATATAGTTACTGATCACTGATAGACCTTAAAGTTATTTTCAGGGACATCAAGACACCCAGTAGTTTGACTTCTGGCTTTCATATATCCTGTTTTGTCTACTAAAACACTATTCCTCAAGACATTATTCCCTAAAAACCTAGCCTAATGGAGTTCTATTGTGATTTGCGTCCCTTCAGTGGAGGAAAGACAGTTGTCAATCTTTCTTCTCACAATTTCTAGTGGAAATTGTTTATAAGGCAGATGTTATTAAGCGGAAATTTAATTTGCTTCATATATAAAGATGGACATGACCAGTATTTGTACATGTGGAACTTTGAATTTTACTGGATGAATTCCTAGTGAAGGAAGTACATGGTCAGATAGCTGGGACTGTCTCCTGTATCTTGTATTTTCTGGCCCATAGATAGCGTCGTTTTCTGAGTTTTATGTCTGCACCAGTAGTCCCACATAGTAGGTACAAAGCATGTTGTGGAGTGTTAGAGCTCTGTTTCTAAAGAGAAAAGATAATCCTGTAGGGTAGGCATTGAAGGTCTCTAATTAGTCTTCAGGTTTGCTTTTTGTAGTGATTCATCTTTTCTCTAGCTAATGTGATCTCCACAGAACTGTTCCTGAGCCTCACTGTTTAAAATAATTAATAAATTACTTCCGCTCCTTTTTATGAGATCTCTTTATTTCCTGTCTATAGGAGTTGAGCAAAAATACATCGTTTCCTATGGATCAGAAGAAATGTAAGGTTTCATGCAGATAGATGTATTTCACAACAGTGCTGTGATCCCTCATAATCACAGCAGCAGCAACAACAACTCTTGCGGGCTTCTCTTTATGCTTGGTTGGCCAAGCAGACACCTGCCTCTGTCCCACTTAGGAGCCGGTCTGCTGCAGGCTGTGCCCTGACCTGCATCTCCAGCCTTCCCACTCCACAGGACGGAGCAGGATGCGGATCATCCCCAGGTTCCCTGGCTTCACCGCAGCTCTTTGTCTGCAGACTGGAAATGAGTTTTGCAAATTAGGTTAAAAAGTTTCTCAAAATATGCAACCTTGGTCTTCCCTGTAGCTATTGTTCCAATTTTCTCCTCTCTTTTCACAAAGTTAGAGAAGAAACACATGTGACCTTGTCTCCGTTTTCTCACCACCTACTCTCTCCTTGAATGCAAAAATCTAGTTTCTCTCCCTGTATGCTAGAGAAGCTATGCTGATTTCCAACTGTTTAACTTGCTCTCCTTCTGGATTTTTAAAAGTGATGTACATACGGTGTGTGAGCAAAAGTGTGATGGGTATTTAAATTAAACATGTTTTACAGTTTTACAGTAAAGGATACATTGCCACTAATCTTTCTAGAGAAGCTCCATGCAGTCAAGCACACTTAGCATTTTTGCCTCATGGACGTTTTGTGGCTGCCTCAGTGTCCTGAATTGATTTAAAATGGTTATGGAAATTTCTGTCAAACAAAAGCATTACAGTGTTTACAGTGTACAGTGTAGTGTTCAGTGCATCTTCAGCTACCTTATTCACTGAATCTGGTGCCATGTGACCTCTGCTTCTTCCCTCAAATCAAAAGGACCATGAAAGGTAGATGTTTTGAACTGAATCAGTACATCAAGGCAAACACAGCAGCACAATTAAACACACTCATAAAGAGTTTGACATCTGCTTCAGGAAGTACTGAGAATGATGGAGAAGTGTGTTGATAGGGAGGGAGAATATTTTGAGGGTGAAATAATGGCAGTGTATTTTTTATTGCATCTCTTAATTACTGTGGAAAACCTGAAGACATGGAGTTCTAGAAGCACATGATGTTATCTATATTCTCAACAAAATGTTACTATACATTTGTTTTGTCCTTATTATTGTACTCATAAGGTAGCAAGAACATTTTCCTTCGTTATTAAAATCTCTTGGAAGAACTTTTTCAAATGCTGCCCTAATTTCATTATTACTCATGCTTTCTAACCATTTGTTGTTATAGAAAATTCTGTAATTTAGCCATATCTGTGATACTTTTAATTAGATAGTCAATTCTAGTAGTATTCCTTGAATGCTCATGTTATGTTTCCCTTAAAAGTATTACCTATGTTTTTAACTGTCACTGATCTCATAAAAATTTTATGGTAATTTGTCTTGTTGGAATTTTCTATTGGAATATGTTATTAGATATTGTTGATTATGTATTATTTCTTTGTTAATTCTGTATTCATAACCAACAATATTTTTCATTGAAATTTAAATTTCATTAAAAATGTTATAATAAGCATTTTTGACTTGACTTATACTTCTCACTTCAGAAATTATCTCTAGAATCTTATCTTTGAATTTTACAGAATAATTTGAGATTTTTTTCTAATCTTATTAATGACTGCTATTTGTAAAACAATTTTAATTAAAAGGAGTTGGTCTAGCTCAGACTTTTCTAGGTTTATAGAAATTGTATTTTTTTCAAAGTTTTCCCCACTGTTAAAACATCTTTTAATTCCTTAAATGGACCCTAATTAGATTTTAAGTGTTTTTCTTCTCATGCACTGTTAATTTTATTGTATTTTATTTTGAAATCTTGCATAAATTATTTTGCTGTGTAGTTTTTTTAAGTTATTGTTGCCAGATTTTTCTATTTGTGTTCTCTTAGTTTCATTAAAAAAAAGATAGTCTTAGTTTTTTTAACTTCTGTATACAGTTTTAGTATACATCAGGAAAGAATTTTATATAAAAACTGAAAGTTACCCCATCCATAACATATATCAGTTTGGCCTCTGAATACATGTAATTTATAACAACATTTTAAATTTCTTGTTTATTGGACAATAAAATATTTTTGTTGCTAGAATTACTATTTTTCCTGAAAAAATACTGATTTCAATGAGATCTTAATATCATTACACATATAACAATGTGTGTCGAAATATTAAAATCAATAAACTGTATTTATCTTTTGTCTTTTCATTTTTTACATGGATTTAATCCATTCATTGGACTTTTTTTCCTGTCAATCTCAAAAGGAAAATAATGGATATGAACTTTATCTATCAAAGATAATTTCTAAAGTTTTTCTGTTTCTCATCAACTTACTCTTTTATCTTTTGAGAATTCATTTTATATGTAAGGGGTCACTGATGATTACCTAGTAACCATCCAAACGCAGTAATCATATGAATCTCCAAGCCTTTTTAAATTTGTTGAATGTCTTAGGTGAAAGGCATCTCCTAGTTTCCTGTCACCTTTCACCCTTCCTCTTCCTCTTCAGTTTTCTTTCCCTTCCTGCCCAAATAGGAGCCTTTTGCAGAAATATCCTGTGGTCCTTAAATCCTTACTTGCTTTGTAAATCTTATGCAGATTTACCCAGCAAATGTCAGTAAACATGTATCTCTCAAGATCCTTTTTAATTCATTCATTTATTTTGGCACTACTAGGGATTGAATTTAGCACCTTCACAATGAACTACATTACCAGCCCATTTTGGTGGTTTTTCTGTTTTTTTGTGTTGTTATTGTTTTAGGGCGGGGTCTACTAAGTCACTGCTGATCTCAAATTTGTGATCTTTCTGCCTTGGCCTCACATATGAATACTAATAAGCCATGTTTCTAGTCACTGGAATATTTCCATTAAAAAGTTAAACACCTGGAGTACAATAGCTCAGTCCTTTATCTCAGCACTACGGGAGGTTGATGGAGGATTGCCCAGCAAGGTAGCAGTTTACCCAGACCCTGTCTCAAAATAAAAGTGGAAAAGAGGCAGGGATGTAGCTCAGTGAAAAAGGCCTGGGTTCAGCCCCCAGCTCCACAAAAATGCATTCATACATACATAAAGCTCACAATGAATTCATAATCCTATCAAAAGTGATTCCTTATTGCTCCTTCCTGTTTACCATAGTGTATCATTTCCACCAAGTCCGAGTCCTTTCGTCTTGTAGGTATCCAAATCCGCATCCACTGGTGTAGCTACAGAAATTCATTCCCTCTCACATTTGTGATTCACAGGGTCCCCGCTCCGTATCACCATGGCACTGTTTCTGGCTAGCCAGCCTGGTGCTTAAGTGGGCTTCTGCTCAGGACAGAGTTTCCTCTCTCTCAAGTTTACATCGCCATTCTCCTGAGGCCCTCTTTTCAGTCATTTGAATAAACACATGCCAGTAACCTGCCTTGAAGATGTCAAGGGTAGAAGCTGACCTTATTAACCAGAAAGACACTGGAGATTTTAACTCAGAAAATTTTAATTTCCTGCAGTCTTTGCACTATTAGGTGATCTCCAGTGCAAATTTTCAACAAAACCTTATAACAATGTTTTATATATGCCTTTCCCCAATAAAGATAGTTCAAACTGAGAAGATAACATTAGTATGAAATTTTTGATAGCACACTTGGTAGATATGTGTTTTTCTAGTATCTTATATTTTCTGTGAGGAATGTGCTTTGCTTTTATATGTGGGAAGAACACCCTGTGTTGATGTATTTAATTTCAGCTGAAGGTCTGCTTAAGAATAGGCATTTTGAACACAGACATGCCTCGTTTTGAATCTCAACTCTTATTTATAATGGATCTAAATGGATATATATATATATATATATATATATATATATCATACTTCAATTCCTTATATCATTAGTTGAGGGAATAAGAATTTCTATTTCACGTAAGTATAAGTGAAGTAAAAAATTTTATCCTCCTACCAAAGCATTATGATATAATGCTAAACGATATAACGATGTAATGCTATAACGATAAAACGATATAAACGATATAATGCTATAACGATAAAATTTCATACTAATGTTATCTTCTCAGTTTGAACTATCTTTATTGGGGAAAGGCATATATAAAACATTGTTATAAGGTTTTGTTGAAAATTTGCACTGGAGATCACCTAATAGTGCAAAGATTGCAGGAAATTAAAATGAGAACTAAAGAAAACCTAATATCCTCAATTAAGAGCAGGGTGAAGAAAATATTGACACATATTTCTATGGATTCTCAGTTCAGTTTAAAACTATTATTTTATGTAAGTTTCTCATGTATGTATTGATACTTTCTGGTCTCAAGGTAAATGGCTCTGACTACCTTTTTCACACACTCCTCTACTTGAAGCTTCAAGTAGCAGATTTTGATACTGTGGAACATTCCAAGGCCAAAAATTGAGGTCTAGACAGTAATCCACAAACCTAAGTTAAATGCTTACGTTACTAAATTCAGTGAGACCACCTGTGTACCAGCATGCTCTTGGTCTTTCCAGCAGAATGTGAAGGAAGGAGGTTTAGTAAAAAAGAAAATGTACATTTAGTGGAGTTATCTATGTGAAAATTGATAGAGCATTTTAATCTGTGCCTTTAAATTAATTTCAATGATGCTTGCAAAAAAATATAGGGCTAGTAATTACTTATTTTTTTTTTTTTTTGAAGCTGGTGATGTCTTCATTTGCAGATTTGTTTCTGGGAAAGTTTGAATGTTGGCTTCTTTTGGAAAATGGCATTTTTTTTTTTTTTGGCAACATGAAGGTCAGTTTTAAATGTCAGACATTATGTGGTGGTTGTTCCTATTTTGGGTTTTTGTTTTGTGTGTTTTTCTTAATATCTGAACGATTTTATTCTAGGTCTGTTTTTGAGGTCAATTTCATGTTCTGGGGGTAATGGGAAATTCTGGTTCTGTGAAACCATGGATTTGAACAAAACATAGAACACTGTTAACATAGAAAAGCTAAGTTCTTGTATGATTCCATTGTGACCTTTTTGAGCAAAAACAGATTGTCTGGGAAAAAGTTCATTTCTTCTCAGCCATTTGCTAAGAAAACTTGAGTAGAGTTGTGAGAATTCTATTATTTTATTAAAATGGCGGTCAGAAAACCTTTCAGGTTTATAAAGGACACCAAAACGTAATGTCTTTTAGGTCTCAGAAATTTAGGGAATAAATGTATAAATTTCTCTAATTTTTTTCTGTGCAACTTACATAATGAATTGCATATAGCTGTATACTCACACTTTCAAATGCTCCATTTAAGATGTAAGTTGATCTTATCCATGTTCAATGCAGAAAATTTTGCTATAAGCAAAATTAAAAAGGTATCTGGTTGCCAAGGATGAAACATTAAGGAGGAGTGATAGGATACATTACTCATCATTTAGGTATTTCCATTTTAGCCAATCTCATGTTAATGACACTATTGAAAGTATTCTTTGGGGCTCATGGTGGCACATGCCTATAATTCCAAGCACTCAGGAGGTTGAGCCAAGATGATTGCTGTGAGTTCAAGTCCAATCTGGGCTACAAAGTAAGTTCAAGACCAGTCTGAACTGCATAGTGAAACCCTGTCTCAAAAAGAGAAAAAAATTTACTTTTTTTAGGGCATCTTGATACCAGGTCACATCACAAGACTTAATTTAGCCTAGTCTGCTTCCCCTGCAGTATCAAACGAAACTTAGAATTAATGAGGAGGAGACCTACAGGTGAGATTTTAAAAACCTGGGAATACATTTTCCCGATTCTATCTTAATTATATTTAGTTGTATCTACCATAACTACATTGTAAAAATATGTTTACATCTAAAGAGTAATCTCTGCAATGTAGGTACAGAACATTAACATTAAGTTGAAAGTAGTCAAAGTGGTCCTGTCGTATATATGTCCCTTGTACTTGAGCATGTGGCTTGGACATTCATTAGAAGGGAACCTTTTTGAGTCCCAGACCTAACACACATTAGCTGTGCGATGATGGACACATAATAGGACCTCTTGAAGCCTCCTGGTCTCCATATCTAAAGTAGCTGACAGGACTCAACTCACGCGGATCACGGCACTTAACCACAGGGCTTACCTCACCGTTAGGAATTCCAGCCGCGCAGCAAAAGCAGCTGCTGGAGATGGACCCAGACCTGTTAAAAATTCATAGGAGTGTTGCAGAAAATGTAATGGAGGGACAAAATGAGCCAAGCTTGGCATAAAGGGAAATTTATAGGTGTCCATAAAATAGAACCACAAAAAAGAAAGAGAAAATGATAAACCAGGATAAGATGGGGGCTTCTAACTGTCTTAAAAGCGGTTAGAAGCTCTCTATGGCTCAGACTTGTGACCTCATGACTGTGACTTGTGCAGGAGTGCCCTCAACCTGTGCAGGAGTAGCAAACTAAAATCGACCCCACCATACAGAGCCTGAGGCTGCAGAGCACCATCCCTTCTGTCAGAGGAGGCGGCGGCTCTGAAATACAGAAAAGGGAGTTGCCTTCTGTCTAGGAGAAGGGGTGAATGAAGGATACCCTTGCTACCTTAATAATAAAAGAAAAACAACAGAAACAAGTACAGCGCTCCTGATATTCCAGGAGATGTATGAGATGGATTCGTATTTTTAGGAAGCACCATAAAGCCAAGATATAACACTGCAGCTGAAGATTACTTTTGCACAGAGGCCTGGTAAGAGTTTCACAGGGGCAAAAAATGCTGAGAAAAATACACCTTCAAAGAAACAAGATTAAATAAACAGAATTAACTAAATTTGAAGAGAAATAAAAAATATGTAGAAGCAGCAGCAGATGCAACACAGGAAACACATTAAGAACTAGAAAAAAAAGTTCATTTAGAATGATTTTTTTTAAAAAGTAGAAATAATGAATAACAAAGAATAATAAAAATAAAGAAATAATGGAATAATATACAGGAAATATACACATTTGGAACTAAAACAAGCATGTAATTACTGAAATTAATTGATTAAACATTAAGTTGGGGGCCAGAGATTTAGCTCAGCAGCATAAGTGCCTGCCTGGCAAGCACAGGGTCATCAGTTCAATCCCCGGTAAAAAAAAAACAAAAAACAAAAAACATTAAGTTGGACATTATTGAAGGAAATGTTTGTGGATTGGAAGATCTGAGTACTCAAATATAGCACAGTGGCTCTGATGAAATATTATTAAATAATGGTCTATTCTCTTCCTGTCATTCTGTTTCTTCTTTCTTTTTTCCAAAGTATTTTTCGGTGACTTGTAGGACCCAAGATATAGTCACCACTACACCACTATAGCTATAAGATTTCTCTCCTCCAAAGCACACAGTTTTTGTAGTTTGTACTAATAAATAAAAACTGGAAAAGAAAGACACTTAAAAGACAAAAAATAAAACTATAATAATGTTTCCATAAAAAATAAATAAAATAAAAACAAATCACAGGTGTGGATAAGTTATTTGAAAAAAATTATAATTGGACTTTTAGATAATGACAGCATAGCTGCCTTGTGTTTGGTGATCAGAGAGGGCTGAGAGCTGGGCATAATGGCACATTCCTTGAATCCCAGCACTCAGGATGCTGAGGCAGGAAGATTTCTGAAAGTTGGAGGCTAACCTGGGTTATGTAGTGAGACTCTCTCAAAAGGTAAATCAAATTAAATTAAAAAATATAAAATTTAAGTGAGATAAGAAATCAGCCACAAAAGCTTACAAATGTTCACGTTAAATAGTGCATGATAAGTTTTGTTTTTGTGTGTGTATGTGTTGGTATTGGGGATTGAGCCCAGAGTCTTTGCACTGAACTATATCCACAACTTGCCTTTCTTTTTCTTGTCTTGTCTTGTCTTTTCTTTTCTTTTCTATTCTATCTTTCACCTTTATTGGGGATAGTATCTGAATAAATTTATAGGTTGAACTTGAACTTGCAGTCCTCCTGCCTCAGCCTTCCAAAGAGGTAAGATTATAGGCATCCACCAATAGCTCCTGCTGAAAAACTATTTTTAATGGACTAAAAGGCTAGTGTGAGTGGAGTATAGGTCGTGACAGGTAGATCCATGAGATAATCTTAGAGATAGAGGCTGGGGCACAGGGCTTTTTATAATAGCCAGGAGGAGTTTGTATTTTATCTGAAACATTGTGAAGTCACACCAGTACTTTGAAGGGGATGCATATTACCCATTTTACCTTGTAAAAGATCTGTCTGCTTGCTATGTGGAAAGTGAACTATAAATTCAGGCAATAGTGTGCTTGGGTGGGTGGGACAGTTGTCCAATGCTAGACCGCAGGATTTAGACCAGAATGACAATGGTAGTCATGATAAAACAGTGACAGACTTGGAAAATCCTTTGGAAGGGATATGATAAGAGTTTAAAATTGGTAGAAAATACAGTTAAGAGACAGGTAAGAGTTAGGGTCAGTTCCAGCACTCGAGAGAAATACATGCAGGAATTCCCTCTGTGACATTCATTAGTCACACAGGCTTTGTCTAGACACTTCCAAGGATCAAAGGCTGGGTACTTCCTCTGGGCATTCATTCTTTTTTATACATCTCAAATCAGTATACACTTCAGATCAATAGAAAGTACTTTCTATGGGTTTCACCCTTTTTTTCCCCAAACTTTCTCCTAATAAACAATATAGGTGATTTATTGTTTGTGCTTCATAGTTTGCAAATATTTAAGGATAATTACGGTCTTTTCTTAGGTTTTCTTTTTCTCAAACTAAGCATCCTCTGTTCTTAATTCTGGCAAGAATTTATTTGTATGGCAGTTGCACTTAGAATACTGAAGGCTGATTATTTGAGTTTGCCCTGAATTTTCCAATGGATTCTGTTCTCTATAGTTCCTTAACTATTGGGAAATTTAAATATTATTTTTAAGGTAAACCTGGCATGAAGTATAATTTTGAATTATTCCTCACTCCTTACCATTTTACTGTTCTGAGTATGTTTTTATAGACATTATTTTATTGTTTCAGTATATCTCTAAAACAAGCTAAGACCATAACTAAAAACTAAGTAGTTCAAAAGTTCCAAATTCCATACTTCAAGAAATACAATCAGTGTTTAAATTGAGGTTTGGCACACCTATTTTATGTTGACTTATTAAGCTTTATTTATAAACAAAAAATAAAACTAAAGAAAATAGTGTAACTTATTGAAGAAGAAGAAAACAAAACAAAACAAAGCAAAAAGCACATAGTTAAGTGTATTCCAACTAGGAGCACATGCTTTAACATAATCTGATAAAGAAATAATAGTATGCAAAATGTGAGGGGAGGTAATCAAAGTAGTAGCTCTTGCAAAGATTGGCATCCTTGAGAGACAAAAAATTGTAAACCAAAGCTAGGATTTGGCATGTAAAGGATACAGTCCTTAACCCCTTTGCCTGTACATGGTTACTTGTCACCAGCCTTGTCAAAGGCCAATCCTCTATTCATGAGTAAACAACAGTGGTCTCTTTGTTAGACTTTGTTAGGGTTCACAAATGGCTCAGAAAATACAAGATCAGCTAATGAACCACGTTTAATGGATATTACCAATCTGAGCCATTCAAAGGCTAGTGTAAGAGTGTCAACCTACAATCATCGGAGTGTACCCAGAGACTCTTTCTTCTAGGGACGATCTCGGCTTTACTGTAAATGCTAAGGGAGCACTTGCTTCAGTTACCAGATCATTTAGGGTTAGAAACTCTACAATCTGCCTAATATTCATGAAGATTTTTGAAGGAAGGATTGACTCATGCCTGCCTGACCACTCATTGTAGGTATTTCAGCTCCATTACCAATCTTTTATTTATGTTTTGCTTCTGGGGTACTCTTTATTCTCTCAAGTCAACCTCAACCTGAAACCAGTCTTCCTTTCTTTAATCCACTGCCTTTAAGGAGCATAGCAGATATTAATCTTTTAATAAAACTTGTATGGAGTATAGAGGAATTATATTTCACCCAGTATATCATGTACCCTTATACTTATATATATTTATCATTAATACTGCTTTTGAAATTCCTTTCAGATGGACTCTACCATTTTCTCAAGTCTTATCCTCCTCCATTTTTCCAGACTCTTTCCCCTTCCTTTCTCCCCAAACTTTCTTAATTTCCATCAGTATCACTCTTCTCAATTGAGAACAGTCTTAAGTGAGCCTCACTAAACTTAAAATTTTTACTTTGCTTTTACGCAAAATAACCTCACTATTTTGTAGCCTTCAACTTCTCAGATTGAGCCCCAGGGTCTGTCTCTATAGAAGGTCCATGAAGATGTTCGGATGAACCTAGACAGTTTGCTGAACTATTTCTATCCAATGTATTTTTTACTTTGCTACTTATTTATTCACCAAGTATTTATTTGGGCACTGTATATTTGCTAAGAAGAAATCTGAATCGTTCAGCTAGAAGTGAATGTGCCCAGGGAAATGATTAACTTGTTTCCATAAATGCTAAATTTGCCAGCAGAGTATGTGCTCGCCGCTTAGGAGGGGGTGTGTGGAGGATGTAGCCGGTGAGGAAGAGACTGACAGTTGTTTGCCTAGAAGCCATAACCCTAGTCTGTGGGTAGGGGTGACTTCTTAGGGAGAGAATGTTGAGATTATACCCAAGGGGAAAACTCCCAAAATGAAGTCGCTAGGCAGTGAAGGAGAAAAAAGACAGAAGGAAGAAAATTAAAAGTCTGTCAGCTTTGAAAGACACTGTATTGTTTAGACTGTGATGACTTAGGTATTGTGTTCACAGTTGTATATGATTCTTTTTGCTAAGAATGTTTACTACTATGGAAGAGATACATACTCATACTAGTTTTATGCAAAACAAGCTAGGAATGAAAGAATAAGCTGGAAGCTATTAATGTGACACACCAACACTTACACACTTATATATGTGTATAATGGCTTGTAACTAACCTTTCTGAAGGTTTGTCTAGTAAATTTAATGACCACATGTTTCATAAGCTTTAAATATCAGACCGGGGATAACCATGAAATATTTTACCAAAGAAAAAGATTTTCTGCTCTGTTCTCTACAATATCTTAATTGCCTAGAATCCCGTATTGAATATAATACTTCGTGTTTGTTGAATGAGTGAAATTTATACTTTCTCAAATATTTTTTGTCAAAGCTCCTTGTTTTAAAATGTTCCTTGGATGCTTACAACAATAGAGATGCAATTTTTGAATAAATATCATGCAAAATAAACTTTGATTTAGATTTTTGGATATGTATCAAGATAAATTTTAAACACTGATCAAAAAATGATTCATAACAACAAACAACGCATCAAGTAACTGAGAGGCATGTGTGTGACACAGGCATGTGAATCTGTGTACTGAGTTGTTAATTAAGCTTGACTATATCTGTTTCCCCTCTTGGTTGGCAAACAGTCTACATATTCTTGGACCAATTCTGCCCTGAGAAATTAATATAATTTTATAATTTAAAAAATCTTAGAGATCATATTCCCAGCATGTCCATTTGCAAGAAGGAGCAGGTGCAGGAAATGTATGGGCTGATGCTCTGAAATAAGAGCTGCATCTCCTGATGGCCTATTTATTTTCCACTCCTCCACACGGAGCCTTAGCCCACATGGTAGTTAAAATGGTCTTCATGTTTTAGTATATGAAAGGCTTCTCTGAAAAGGCTAATCATTTCGAGAACTCTTTATGGAATGCCACCTGAGTTCTAGTAGTAGTAAAGACAATTTGTGCAACTGCATGACCCTATTGATTATAAGAATAATTTATATCTTAGAAATGCAGAAAAAATATTTTCCATGTATCTTAAATTATCCCTGAAAATAACTTCTAAAATGAAGGGAATAGTTAAGTTGGTTTGAAACCAAATAGTTAAGTTACTTTGGAAATTATAAACAGTATAGCGTGTCTCAGAAAAATCATTTCTATTCAGAAACTTTTGCTGGGGATCTAGCTCAGCAGGCACATTGCTTGCCTGGCAAGTGCAAGGTCCTGAGTTCGATTCCCTTAATAAATAGCTACTCCCCTAACTATGTATACTTTTTATTTAAGTTAAAATATTTCATAATAAAGTATAAAAAAGTAACAGTAGATAAGTGATAAAACTGACCACAATTACTTTAGTATTTTTAGATTTCTAAAAAGTGCATGTCTATATAAATATAATGGGTAATGTAAAAAGTATAACAGAAGAAACTCTTCTGCCTAATTTTAGGTACCAAAGTAAACCCTGAGATTTTGAACTTGTCTATTACAATTTAAGTACAACAGATTATGTGTTAGAATTACCAAATACCAGTGTTTTTATCAAATAGCATGAAAGAAGATATTTCTTGTTTTACCCACAGTTTATATAATTTGGAGGGGGGCAGCCAACCATTGTTAATCTTCAATTGAGATATAATTTTTATTTTGCATTAGTAATACACTGATAGCACTATAAAGTAATAATTTTACTAAATTATTTTTTCTCAGTAAATATTTATGTGTATATATTCAGTAATAATGCTTTCAGTTCAATTATTTTATGTTCCATTGTTATATTAAGTGACAAAAAGCTTTGAGGAATTTGAGAGAGCCATAAACATAGGCCTTAATTGAAAAGCACAGAAGAATCATTTTATTAAAAGCTCTCAAAAATGCATATCACTTTAGATATCTGTAAGATCTGACAAAAGTATCCAAGAATGCAATTTTTTTGAAGTGTAGATTTCCTTATAAAAATACTTTCCCTCGGAGCTTCGGGGCACTACACATTACTTTAGTTGCTGATAGTCTTGACTGAGTAAGACAGACTCATCTTGCAGTAAGTTGAGGAAAGCCACTAACTATATATGTGGTCTAGTCCTTCACCTGACAGCAGTGTCCTGTACCTGCTTACCCAGGCCTCGGACCTACCAGTGAAATGTCCGTCGAAACTCATTCCCATCCATCAGTTCTAGTTGAACAACTCTAGTAGCCTCTTACTAACTTGCGCTGCCTCTAATCTTTTCTTTCCAATCTACTCGCCATTATTGTTTAGCTTGCATCTTACATTCTTGCATCTCTACGTATTTTGTGTTCAAAGCATAATTACCAACTTGTGGTTCATCCCAGTTCTGAGCATCCTGCTGCTTCAAAAATGCATATCCTCTAATTTGCTTCATCATCACTGACACCAGTCATTTTCCCTTCCAAACACTTGGCCTCCCATGACCAGTTGACTCACTCCTTTTTTGTTTGTTTTTGTTTTGTTTTACTTTGCTTCCAGGAAACCTGAATGACAAGTCTCTGCCACACTCAGAGCGTTGTGCCCTCCCTTTGGAAGCCCCCATAAGACTTCTGAACACACAGAATGCCCCTGTGCATTTCAGAGAGGTTGGCAGGAAGGAAAACAGTATCAGTTCCAGTTTGAAAATAAAATATACAGTGGTCCCTCAGGTCGCAAACTAAATTTGCTCCAGGATTCTGGAAAAGATAGCCACATTTGTGTTTGTGTGGGAAAGATGGCCATGGTCATGTTCATCACTCAGTGCAGAGTGTGCAAACAAAAAAGTTTTCCAGGCACTTCTGTTTGCAAACCAAATTGTTTCCACAGGTGTTTGTTAACTGAGACACTGCTGTTCTTTTAGCTAGGAACAATTCAGTTTACTTTCTTATATTTCAAAGTCTTTGAAATCTTGTCTAGCCAGGTTAGCGGTAAGTTACTAAAATCTTTGTGTGTGTTTTAGTCTTCTGAAAAATGTACTAGTGTTGACAGGGAAACATCTTATTTTGTTACTGGTTTGCCCACCGTACCGGGGAGCCAGGAAAGACATCCCAAGATGAGTTTACTACTGAGGTAGAATTGTACTTACAATTTATGTGCTGCTACATTTACTTTGCTTCTTACTAATAAATGAAAATATGTTACCAGCAAATAATTACTACTAATTTATAAGGAGCCACTAATTCTCTCACAAAAAAATGAGGTAATGGAACACAATCCAAGGATCTATAAGCAATATTTATAGATAAGTCTATATTATTATACATATTGATTATTTCTTACATTGAAAAATGTGTCCAACTTGGTGACATTTCCCAGAAGGCAGACAGAATAAGAGTCATGATGTAAAGGTTTATACCTCAGATTTTGAAATATTGTAAATAAAACATATTGTCATGTAATTTTCAAATATACATGTTCAAGGAATTCCATTAAAAAATCTTTCATTGTATATAACTATTGCAATCTTCTTACTTGGAATAAAAATAAATTACAATATAGCACCATAATCTAAAAGCATCTATACTAAATATATTTGGTATTCACTTCTTTAAGATATTATGCAAGGTACATATTTCAACAACTTATTGAAACTTATGACAATTTTAACTTTCCTCTGAACATTCTATCAGTGCATCCCTTGGCTGTTTCATGCTTTATCTGCTTGTAGAGATGCCATAAAATTAATCATCTACTTACCATTCATAGTAAGCTAACTAATAAAATCATTTCTGAAGGAGTGTTTTGAAAAGCAAGATTGTTTTGTAAGAAATAGCATCTTTTTCCCTATAGTTAGGTATTTGATTCTGGCATATAGAATTGAATAGTAGTTAATCTGTTAAATTTTAATGATGGAATTTCAGTCTTAGCATTTCTTAAAATGTATTTAGTAGTTTTATTTACATATTTCTTAATATTTGCTCATGTAAATATTGATATATAACTTCAATTTTTGAATATTGTCTTCTGTTCTACTTACTGTTCTTTGAAAAATTAAATTAGCATATTTATCATCAGCAGTAAAATTATTTTAAAAATATTTTTCATGATTTTAACAAATGTTGAATTATAAAATTCGTTTCAAGTGGCCCCAGTTGGTCTCTGAAATATCTTTGTGGAGACTCCAGTCATTGCCTCCTCATCTCTAACTTTGCATGAAACGTTTGCCTACATAGGTACTCCACAAATGCGGAGTAAGAAAATCCAATTGTTGTGTCAGTTTACATTTCAAAAAAAATATAAAAAATCACAATAGATCCTGAAATAAAAAATAGCAAAATGCTGATGATCAGTTTATTATCTGTGTATGTCCCACCTACTCTGTTCAGAAAAAAAAATAGCGTGCACAATCCCTGTGCCAACTGTGTACATGTAAAAATAAAAGCAATTTCAGTAACTCATTCGCTAGCCTAGAGGTAAACCTAGATGCATTAATCATCTTATTCCCAAGATAATGGAGTTTATTTACCTAAACCACTTGAGGCCAGTCAGATGACAGAATCTTTTTTTTTCTGCCAAAAAGTCATATATTTTATAGTTTCTTCTGTGAGATTTCAGTCAATGAGATCATATTTTACTTGCATAGTTGCATGAGTCAAAACCTATATTTTCTCTTTTGAAACATAATAGCAAGTCATTATTAAGGGTATTCTAAAATTTAGGAAATTGATATAGATGTCTCACAGGTACTTTAATATTTTAATAAAGATAAATAATTTCAAGAGATTAGGCATCTTTACCAGATTTCCTTGGACTATGAGCTTTAGAATAGCAGAAACCATTTCTTATTTTCTTTGTAACTAGTGCCTAATACCTGTTAAATAATTAGTCAGTTTTTACGTAAAATAGAACTTTATTTTAAAGTGCGATTTAATTTCTAAATAAGGTAATATCTAATAATAACATATATATTTTATGAATAATGAAATTTCTGGACAACAGGAATGTTGACTATCATAACCATATGTAACCAATTTTCAAGTATCTGAGAATTTTCATTTTCTTCACTGAACTGTTCACCAGCAAGCTGAAGGAGTCTCTCTAGTCATACAGAAATAAAAATTTAGGAAAAATAATTCTTAACCTAAAATTTATTTCTTTAAGTAAATATTGAACCTCAATTATGCATAAAGCAAGACACGATTTGAAAATTCATGAGCCATGCTTTTTTTCATTTAGAAAGTTATTGTCTAGGAGGAGGAATAAGACAGTTAATGTGATAGTTAAACATGAAAAATCTGTTATTGATTCAAAGCAAAACAGAAGCTAGTGAAGGCACAGGCCGATTTTTTGCCTGATGAGGAAATAGTGCCTGCAGTAGTCTTTGGAATCAGGATGGTGTGCATGTATGGTTGAAAGTGCAGGTCTTTCCAAGGGACAAAAATATAAGCCAGAGTACAGCAGTGTGGCCATTTTTATGGTACCCAGGAGCACAGTTTGGCCACACTGTATAAACAGGATATAAATCTGAAAGTTCTTGAGAAGCAACGATAGTGAAGGCTAGTCTGGTTTCTGTGGAGATTTAGAGGAATGTTGTCTAAGCTCATGAAACTAGTAGTAGGCACGTTGTAAGCAGATTGTAGCAATGATGACTATACACTAATCTGATGGTCTGTCCATATCTTTAAAAATAGACACGTGATAAAATAACAAGGGTATGTATGTGTTTTAGCTGTTAGATGAATTCTATCACGCCATATAACACTTGTTTTCGAAACATAAACTTCATAACTGAGAATTCATTATCAAGGCAAGATTAAACTGTATGTTTTCCTTAATTACCTTATGCTTTCATAATCTCGGGTGAAGGAAGAAAAGACAAAAAACTACACTTAAAGCAAAAGACTTTCAAAACTTTTCTCTCATGTAACTCATTTTATCTATAACTTTCGGAGACTACTGCTTTTTAGCCAGAAGCACAGTGAAAGATTACCTGAGAAAATATGCCAAAACTTGGAAATCATCATCAGTCATTTGGGTTTTCTACATGAATATGTATTTACTTACCACTTCATTGACACCATCAACATGAAGACAGATAAAATAACTATTTTCATTAGCCATGCACTATGTGCATATATACAGTATTATATGCTCTGCCTATTTCATTTGATGTCATAACTTGCTTTTCATTGCTTTCACAAAAGCAGATCATCTTTTTATTTGGTTATGTTATTTTTTTCATGTAACTAATGTAGTATATTATCTTTGCCAATGCAGAATTCTTTGAATATAATCAGACATTCATGGTGAACTTATATTGTCCAGAAGGCATAGCATGTGGAAGCTCTATCATGACTCACATTTACCACATATGAGAATGAGAATGATAGTGAAAAACAAGTTTGGACTTGTTCCGAAGTTTTTATGATCTCTTTGGACTTTATTTTTTTTTAGAAGTGAAGAAAACAGTGTTATCATGAATGATAAGGGAAATATTTTGAAAAAAGCCATTGTAAGATATTAATAGTACAATAGTATCGGTTAACAACCCTGAGACAAAAGATTTTTATTTTAAGACACTTGAAATATAAACATTGGCAAAAGAAACTCACACTTTGCATACTTTAGTTATGAATTTGAATTTTTCAAGATCTGAGATAGTAGGTATGGAATATTAAAAAGTACCACCAGAGTGTTGTTTTTCTATCTAAGATAAACAAATTATTAGATTATCTTATATCTTATAGAAAACTCAGTTGTGTCTTTGCTACCATGTTTAAAACATGATTTTGGAGGTAAATTACACTGACAACCAAAAATTTCATTTTAAACCTTTGTTTATGTATGAGATGAATATTGAAGTCAATAAATTATTGAAGAATTTCTTAACTACTGTGATCTATGATAGAGCATTTGCTCTATGATAATAGAACGTTATCATTGATAAGTAGTAACTAGAGAATATTGAAATTAATTTGTATTATAGAATTTTTGGGATATATAAATCACATTCCAGCTAATAATATGAAAAATTTGCTTAAATCCTATTTTTTAAAAATAAATATTCGTCTTGTGTTTTTAAGAAATCATTAACAATTTACCACGGCATTTCAGAATTATCTGCTGTGCATGGTGGCACATGCCTTAATCCCAATATGCAGGAGGCTGAGGCAGAAGAATAGCCCTGAGTTCAAGGCCAGATTGGGTTACATAGTAAGTTAGTTCAAGGCCAGCCTGAACTACATAGGGAAACCCTGTCTCTGAAAGACAAAAGAAAAAAAACACACATACACACAAACTGGGAGTGGTGGTGCACACCTGAAATCTCAGAGGAGGATTAACGTGAATTTGAGACCAGCCTGAGCTACATAGTAAGTCCCTGTCTCAAAAAACTGAATAACAAACAGACAAACAAAAAAAGTTATCTCAGCAGTATCCAGTAATAATCCTCAGATCCCTAAATGTCAAGATGGACTCTGTGTAGCTGAACCAGTTCTTCCTAAGAGAAAGAGGCATTTTCAGGCTGTTACCATGCTGCCGCTGAACTGAAGACTTGTCTTCTGTATAGTTTAGACACTAGACCTGGAGCAGTGTTCTGGCTTGCTTTGCCTCACCAGAGCCAAAGCTACCTTAGTGGGACTGTGAGAGCTTCCTGCTGATTTCAGTAAACATACACTCTGGACTTGAAAGCAAAAAGTGACACATACCCACAGCATGCACAAATTATAAATTCAGTGGGAAAGAAGGTAAAGCATAATGAAAAACTACTACTGTATTTTTGCTATTTTATACCCAGAAACATTTCAATTGTATATAATACTTTTGAATTTTGGATAGCAAAAATGTTTAGATATAGTGTTCTAAATGGCCAGTTTCCAAACTCATTATACGATATGTGATTGGATGATGCTAATTAGTCTGATCAAAAATGGTTTAGGCACTACCTGCTGTATACATAAAAAGAAAGGAATGTTTTGGGCAGTAATGGGAAATAGTGAAGGATTTGATAAGATTAAACCAACTGACATTTTATGAAATTTTCCATTTTCTATTTTTGATGCTCTCTAACCTGCCACAAATAAACACACATTTAGATCTCAAGAGATACACTTTTGAGCAGGCTATCTACAAAAAATTTTGTAGAAATGAATCTGTCAGATGTCATAGTTTATGTGAGAATTTACCAGAACAAACAGAAGGTATGCTAGATTTTTTTTCTTGCAAAGATTGGTATAATTACTGCTTACAAAGCACACTGAAAAGTACGTTGTGACATTTTAGCATGAAAATGTTTTTAAAAATTCATGAGAAAAGCTGAACAATAAGCTGGCCAATTTTTTCACTCTCAAATTTTGACATTTTCTGGTAATATATCTGCACTATCATAAGAAAGCTTTTTGCCTGATTATCTTTGTCATGTGTTAAATATGTAGTCCTAAGAGTATACTTTGTCATGATGTAGGCGAAAGCATCACAATAACCTTTACCTTAGGAATTCTCTTCCCCTACCTATACTCTTGTGAGGCAGAACCAACACCTATTACACACATTAGGCTTGGTTTAATTAAAGTCGCTTTTCAGCAATAGTTCAGTAAGGCCAGACACTTGCAGAACTATAAGCATATGATTTTCAAGCATTTGAATTTTTAAAAAGATATTTATATAGAAACTATTCTGTTCAATTCATATTTTCTCTCCCTCATTTGCCTCACTTAGGTATGGATTTTTTTTTTTGCCTTTATTGGGAGTATTTCTTTCAAAATACTAAACAACAGAAACCTAGCATCATGTCCTTTTTGAATGCCACTATAAAAGAGAAAAGATTGTTTATATGCGACTAGAAAAAGGATGAAGAATTATTTGATCAGAGTAGGAGACAAGGAGAATTCAAAGGGATACCAAGGGTAACCTCGTATCTGAATGAAAACTAGTCCATGAAGTGAAAGTTTACCTTAGGAAACTTAGTTACAGAATTATTCGTATAGAAAAGTCCTGAAAAACTTGTTGGGGTGATGGCTGTTAACAAATAGGCAGTTGCTAACCAGTCAGGATTCTCGCTGGAAAACAACAGTTCACACTGTGGTTGTATTTTTTCTAACGTATTGCTTCAGAACATTATCAGAAAAGAGTACAGTATTTTTGTTATTCAAATTGAAATAAAAACTGATGTGTCATTTGACTGTTACTGCTTCTTGAAATCTTGTTCATGTTTATAGGTTGTCTGGCTTGAGTTGAGAGATAGTCCAAGCAAATCAGCCTAGAACATTTAAAACTGTAAATTTAATTAGTTACTTCTAGGTATGTACAGGAACATATTGCATGAGACAGTAATGTAATTTTTGAGAAATGTCTACACACAAGCTTTCATATACCTTTATTCTGTCTTTAGAATTTGGAATGATGGGAGATCATACAATTAAAAGTCAGCGACCTCGATCTGTTCATGAAAAAAGGGTCCCTCAGGAACAAGCTGATGCTGCTAAATTTATGGCACAAACTGGTAATACGTTAGTTACATTTTTCTATTTATTGTTGTTAATTTAATGAAACCACTGCATGTTTTCATAATCTTTTGCTGCACATTTGTCAGTTTTTGGAGCTGATTTTTTTTTAACTCATTTTTTTTTTGGTCACCAGTTAAAGTCCATAAATAAAGTAGCTGTGAACTGATTAAGTACACAAAAAAATGTGTAAGAATTATTTTGTTTTGGTCTGGGACATTTAGGACTTATTTGTATTATTTTCTTATGTTAATTGCTTAAACTGTATCACTAAACTTTTAAAGAAAAAGTTGTTTCTTCAGAGTTAATTGATATTATTCAACAATGAAAATTTTAAATAGGACTTTACATGATGAAATCTAATTTAACAAAAGTTAATGTCTTGGCTATATTTCCAACTGTTATATAATCTATAAATTTTAGTTGGTTGTTAAAATTTATAGAAGCTAGCTGAAAACTATTTACAATTTAATATTTCAGTTGAAAAGATTTTTGTTTTATAAGCTAAATAGTAAAGTGTTAATAGGCTTTGTAAGTAAACTGTAATACACAAAGATATTTAAATATCAAGAGAAATTATTTTGTGGTTTATAAAATTTTTAATTCTAAATTTAGAATTAAAAATTTAAATAATTTTAACCTAAAATAATTAGATTATTTAAAAAAACCCTCCAAATAAATATATATAACTAAAACTCTATTAAAGTAAATTTTAAGTTAAAAAATGTATGTGTTTATATTTTGAATATATAGCATCAATGTCCATATATTTAGCTATAGAGTTTGAGCAAATGTATGTATTTGTATTTTGGCTCATCATAAGTAATTCCATGTGGATGCATTGCATGTGGCATTTCTGTGGTTGAAAAAGTGTTTAAAACTGTTTTGAACATTTTTAGCTATTGCTTTTATTTTGGGAAACTGACAACTAAAAGTTTTATGTGTGTCTTGATAAAGTTGGATATATTCGAGTCTTAACCACTGTAACATTAATAGAAAATTTCCAAGTATGAGTTCTCTGACATGATATTGAGAATGATTTTGATGGAATTTCCCCACAAATGAATATTTTCAGTTCATATGTTCTTAGATTAATATGTTTTCAGAACACTAGCTCTGAATCTGCAGCTACAAATGTAAATGTTATAAATTCTACGAATTAATCATAGTCTCGGTAATAGGTGAGTTGTCTGTTTAATACATTAGTTTCAAGCCAGGTAAAATTCTCAGAACAAGAGGTTTAGAACAAAATATCTAAGATCATGTTTTTAGTTTTTTTTTCATTAAAGACACATTTTCTAGAATGCTTTCAGTTTACCTTCTCATTTGAGAAGAGTGATTTATACTTTTACTATATTCTTCATTATGGCCAGAACAATTTCTATATTCTTCATATGTCCAGACAAATTTTCAGAATTCTAAATGTATTTTTGTCCTTTGCAGAGACTGAAACATCTCAAACCCTGAGCAGAGTTTAGGGGATGTTTGACTCTAAATTGGGAAACTCAGCCTCCTAGGTATCACCCTGTGGGCATCTCTGCAAGACTAGGGAAGGTGCCTTTCTTTATGCAAACAGGTGGCAAGTAAACCAGTCTGCTGCAGTTTCCCACAGCTGGGGTTGGCAAGGATATGGACTGGTGAACTATTGTTTTAAATTTCCAGTAACATAGTAAAATCAGTTTATGGCTCAAATATTATAGATGTTAGCCAGGAGTTATTGTTCAAATGCATTTTTAATGTCTGTTTTGTATGCAAAAAATACACAATTTTTAACTAAAATTCTTTGGCAAATTCGAATTGCAAGGAACACTGATATTGTTAAGGAAGAATTAATTAATTCCAGTTTTTGTTTTTATCCATTCTCTTCTAGATGTTAGTTTCTATCTAATATATGGCTTAGAAGTGAAAAAGTTAAAAAACTAGATGCATAAGAAGCTTTAAAACCATTATCTTTTACTATATACATTAACTTAGAAAAGACAATGCATTTCAAAATTTAAGTTCTGAAAGCACTGCTTGGATGCTTGAACTCATGGATAATAAACGTTTATTATTTCATTTTAAACCAGAGATAATGTAAGCATATCAATACATTATTAAATTAAAACTACAAAATAGTAGTGTATTATGTTAGTTTACACTGAACTATTTGCAGTTTCAGTGTAAAGCTGAAGATGCTTTTTTTCTAAATATTTTATGTAGATGTCAAAGTACTATAAATAAATATATATGACACTATTGAATTTTATAGTTTAACTTGTTTTATTTATGAACTTCTCTATTTTTCTTTCAAACCAATATATTGACATTACATATAAACAATTATAAAATTTTTCTGACAGTAATTTGAGAATAAGGAGTGACATAATAGTGATAAAATTAAATAATAATAGAAGACAAAATATTATATACTAATCAAGAGAAAAAGACATCAAAAGCTATCACAATTTATACTTTAAGAATTCTATCTCAAAATGGCCTCTGCAATCAATATCATCAGTAAACTGTGTAAATGTAATGTAAAAGACTTTTTATAGCCCTTTGTAGCATGATAAAAGTAGCAGATGTTGTTTTAAAATAACATTTTCAAAAAGTAGCATTACTTTATCAAAATTACTTGATTCATTTTGTTAGTCCCAATAACTGAACTAAGCTAATTTAAACATAAATGATGATGCTCTAATAGCCTAAGTTACAATCTTTATTTATGGTTAAGGGAAATGAAATCATGAGATGTATATATGTATATACTTATAACACAGACATTTAAATTAAATACCAGTGAGATTGTCTAAGCTACCTTAATTACATTTACTGATGCTTCGTAACATCATAGTCATCAAATGATTTTATAAACATGTTTAGAAAAAAAATCTTATTATATTTATGTTTTTATTTATATAATGTAAAATAACATTGTATTATATTATATATTAATGTTAGCATGTTGTCTAAATTAGAAAAATAAAATTAAAAATGTATTTCTAATTTCATGATTTTAATAGACTAGCAAAATTTTATATTAATATTTTGTTCATAGTTTAAAACATACTTATCTATTACCTTACCAATTATCACAAATAGATTTTGAGTTAGATACATTGTCATCTTAGTTGAAGATGTTCAAGGAAATAAAATGACTTATTGTAGGTCACAGAGCTAATAATCTATAGCTTTCCATCAAACACAGATATTAGGAACCATTTGTAAGTTTTCCAGTTTCTTTTTCATGTTGTGTTCCAAACTGAAGAACTTTAATAATTAATTAGATATTGAAGACTTCTACCTGATCTCCAATCAGCCTTCCCAGCTATAAGCTCAGAAAACAAATCAGTTTGTGCTTTCTGCAAAGATATAACCATATTGATAGTAGTATATGTTGCATTTTATTTTACTATGCTAGTCCCACTGCATATTTTTAAAATGCCTTTCTGATAAATTGACTTTTTTGGCTATGACCCAACGTATAGTGCTTATGAATAAGTAAGTTATGTGACACAAGTAAAAAGTATTTAATGAAAACATTATTGGAAAGATAGTGTGGCGGGATGTCATAACCATTGTGGTGAGCAGGCCACTACTTTAATAGTAGTATTTGATTCAAACTCTGAGAGCCAGCATATGATTAGCTGATGATTAGAAGTATTTTTTTGACCCACAAAATAAACCATCATTTTAAGGGGGAGTGAAACTTGGTATTCTCAATCTCCCATGATCCAGGCCAATTCTTAGCTTATTCTGCATCACTGCAATATTGCATAGTGAGCTGCAACTCAAATTTTAAATATTTGTGCAAAAATATCTTTAAAAGTAGGCCTTGGTCCTAATTCATTGTTAGTGTAATTGAATTATGTTTCTTTGTCATTATAACAATGTAAGGTGGGAGAGCAAAACTGCTTTTCTGGCAAAGTAGAACTAATTTTATTCATATTTTTTTCATTTCATTTATAGAACTCACATTGTTCATAATTTTTGGCTTTTAATAACCTATGACCATGATATTTGCACATCCTTTAATCTCACTACAGACTGGTTGGAATATCATTTACAAATATATTTTCTCTTAGATTTGAACTTAAATTTTTCATTACTAAATGTTGCATATATACATGTGTGGATTTTTTAACTATTGTTATATAATTGAGCGTATAAAATGATGATTTTTCAGTTTTGCTAAAAGATTCTTTAGCATAAAAGAATTGCAAAGCATGGCTTTTAAACTATTCAAAGAGTCATCCAAGAACATTTTGGTGTTATATAAATTTGTGGAAATAAAAATACTGAAACAATCATGAATAATCTATATCATACCTCCAAGATAAAAATTGACCATAATATTAAAAATAGTGCTGTTTGACATAATATATCATCCCTCTTATCAGTCACTGCTTACGACCTTGTATCAATGTACAACTTTCTATGAAGACGTGTATGAGCAAATGCTTCATAATCCTGCTACCCAAAGGGTAGTGACCCACGCTTAGCCACAGACTCAACGGCTTATTCTGAGCCATTGAGGACCTAAGCAGCGTACACCAGAATGTACAGCCAGCTACATCAAATGCAAATTTTGTTTTAGCATTTTTTTTTTGAAACAGATTTCTCTAATGAAGAAATCGCTACATTGAGTTACATTCTGATCTAGTATCCTCTTGTCTTTGAGCACTGGTTCATGGACTGGCTGCCTTGAATAATTTAAAAAATTATTTGTAGGTCACTTGCTAATCCTTCGACAACAACAACAAAAGTAGTCAAATAGATTGTTATTTCCATCCTTTGAATTCCACTCTAATGGCAAATTCTAGACAGAATCTATAAAATACAGTTAAATTTCCCCTTGGTTATATAATGAGGGGTGTTCATCTGTACAATATTTCAATAACTAAGTAAATGCTTAATTTAATAGTTACTGCTAGGAGGCATGTCACTCAGTTAGAATTTAGGGAACACTAACGGCAAGCTTTCAAATCAGTTTCAAAAATCTTTGCTGGACATAATGCCAGAACAAAATCAGAAGCATACTGTACTGATCTGAAATTCTTATCTTTAAATCTTCTTAGACATGCCATTAGATAATATGAGGATGTAAACATAGTTTCCATGTGATGCTAAATCCATGAAAATTAATAAATGCACACATTAATTGGCTTCTCAGGGCCTTATTTTAAATTAACTTCTAGATTCATGTCAGTTTAGTAGAGATTACAAAAGAATTTTTCTTCATTCTTCATGAAAAACACTTCTCTAGATTGTGGGTGAAATCAGAAATGGAAGGACTTTAATAAACTGCCACAAAATAAATAGCTATCATAGGGTGAAAAAGTAGGCATTTCGATTGAAATAAACCAGAGATAAACATTTTGAACAATAAGAATTAGTTGCATTCAGAGATCTGGGGCTTCATATGAGCTGGCTTTAGAAGATGCTATGGAATAGAAGACTTGGGAAGAACACACCAATGCATTCCCGCTCCCTGAAGCCCAAACTTAGAAATAAGTCTTGCTTTGCTTCCCATCAAAGTTCAAAGACTTAGTTGGCTGGGAAAGAAAGGTTTCAACCATTACTCTTGCTGAAAACTGCTGATGTCATAGTGCCAGTAGCACAGTGGGATTCGTAAAATGTAAGCTAGTTAACAAGGTCGCCACAAGCTTGATCTTTGTATCAGCATTCTGTGCATCCCTCTTTGAATTTATGTTTTCTGTGAAATGTTTTCTTGTAATGTACTGTCATTTTTTACATTGAAATGATTCATGCATGTCGTAACATCAGTTTGATAATGCTGCTGACTCGAAGACTGTTCAAGACAGTATTTCACGTGTGTTTGTTGTCTTGCACGCAGGTGAATCTGGTGTGGAAGAGTGGTCCCAGTGGAGCACGTGCTCAGTTACTTGTGGTCAAGGGTCGCAGGTGCGAACCAGAACTTGTGTATCACCTTACGGGACACACTGCAGCGGCCCATTAAGAGAATCAAGGGTTTGCAATAACACTGCCCTCTGTCCAGGTAGTGTTAGCAGTAACTACAACTGTGGATGTTATTGAATTGTGTCATGCTACGCATTTGGAACAATTTGTTATTTTCATGCAAACAGGGTAGAGCCATTTTAATTAGAACGGATAAGTGTAATTCTTATTCCACTGTGATATTTTATTATGTCTGTAATTATTTCTGATTTCAGAGCAGCCAAGAAGACAAATAACTGTCAGCCCACTGCAAATACCAGATTCAGGTTTCTGTATCTGCTGCTAATAGTAGAAGGTTAAGATATCATTCCTGTATTTTTGGTGGTGAAAATATCCAATTCTGTGTTTGAGAAAAAATGCATTTTCTAAGCATAGCAGAAGTGTGATACTTAGCCATTGTTTAAATCAGTGATTGACAGTCTTTCAAACAGTCAGCAATTTCCCTATCACTTACCTGACCCTATCAGACAAAATAGTGTCACTGGCCAAAGAGCTGTTGTTTAATTTGATTAACTTCCCTGAAGTTACTGCCCTCATCAGAGTCATCTACCAACATCATTATGAAGAGAAAGAAAAAGAC
This sequence comes from Dolichotis patagonum, assembly GCA_004027295.1. Lineage (NCBI taxonomy): Eukaryota > Metazoa > Chordata > Mammalia > Rodentia > Caviidae > Dolichotis > Dolichotis patagonum. The sequence goes on along the minus strand of PVJX010000994.1, from coordinate 108,471 downwards.
TGAGAGACAGAAACAGAAAGAGACAGCGACAGAAACAGAGACGAGACAGACAAATTCTTACTTTCCTCATGTTAACTAGAACGTAATAGCTTGCCAAATTCGGATCAGGTTTTCAATGTTACATAAAAACTTGGTCGTTCAGTTGATGTACATAAGTATACTGTAGTTATGTCTCCCTCTCAGACTTCTGACTTTGATGTAAAAACGAATACTATAAGGAATCTAACTCTTCAAGATGTCCTCAGCATAGGAAGTTACGCACCCATGGGATTATACTTCAATCCTTTCATTTGATGGATGGGTGACTGCAAATTAAATGTATTGATTGCTGTAGTTGATACTACAAGTTTTCATGCAGAATCTTTCTAGAGGCGTCTAAAAAGAGAGTGACTATGAAGAAAGGGACTTGTGCCCTAATTAGCTCTGCATCTACTAATTCATTCTTGAAAGTTTTCTGGTGAGCTCCAATTTAGAGAAGACTAATTCTGTATTTGCTAAAAGCAAGTGTAGAAAGCTGGAGAATAGACAGTCTCCTCCACTAAGAGGCAGTCTGGGAGTTCTTTAACAGTTACAGAGTTTGTGATTTATGAGGAGAAAAAGTTCTAAAGATCTGTGCCATAGCCATATGAATAAACCCAAAACTACTGAATCGTACACTAAAAAAGGCTTCAGTGGTAAATTTTCTGTTATGTGGCTTTCAGTAATGAAAAATAATTTTTAAAAACCTAGAAGAAAAAAAAAGTAAAGGAAACAATGGGTAGATATGTAGAAGGAAAGAAAGAAGTGGGAGATCACTTTGAGAGGGAACAAAACAGGACATGGAGGAACAATAAAAGTGAAACAGAGTAGAAAGTTGAATGTTATGAGGAAAGAAAGAATCAGCAAGAAAAAAATCAATAATTGCTACTGAAAACAAGAATAATTAATGAGATTCGATGGGAATTGAACTAGATAGATGCAAGACAGTGGGAAAATAAAGATACAATGGAAAAATTGCTTACGGAAGTCATGGAAAGGAGAGGGTATTGAAAGAAAATGATTGAAAAGAAGGGTCTCAAAGGGCACACAGATTGCAGGCAAATAAGTCAAAAGAAGGCAAACGTGAAAGAGCTGAGGATTATTTTAGAAGTGACATCATGAGGCCACAGGGGTAAATGCCTGTGGATCCTCCTTTGAGTGGGAATAGAGCAGGTCATTTGGGAGAATCCTCGAATTTGGCACTTACTCCCAGTATTTACAGGATGGTCCCAAGGTCATACTCCCCATTCTTGTAAATGAGCAATGTGTCACTAGATAATTAAGGTACACTCCACATACACGGTTATCCTGGCAGTATCTATATAGTGGTCAAGATGCTTTCAGCCTAAGAGAGGGAGCGTCTCCTGGCAGACATCTCCAGGTGGGAGTGCGAACGGGTTTCTAAGAGCTCTGTGAAGCTCTTGGTTCACAGCGTGATGTACCATCACCAGCTGCGCACAGGCTCAGGGTTGACCCTGGGAAATCTCTCCCCGCTGCCCTAGGCCACTGTCTAAGCTTCCACAGGCCACCAAGGACCTCCTTAGCAGGACCAGAGTGTGTCTCTCATGCAGAATTGCCAAGCACTCTTTGCTTTTGCATTTGATATGCAGGAAACAGTAACAGTCTACGATTGTAAAATTTTTATTGATTTTTAAGCATTTTACCTTGTCACCTTCAGAAGAAGGACCTCCACTTACTGGTTCCTTTTGACCTTCCTGTGCATAAAGTGTTTGTCTTTTCAAGTTTGGTTAATACTGATAAGAAAAGTGTATCATTTAATTGTTGTTATACTTGTTTATCAAATTAAAGAAAATAAAAGTTTTGTTGACTTAATGTTCCAAATAAGAATAATTTAGCAACTGCAGTATTTTAAAAATGTTGAATAAGTATCTTGGTATAAGTAATTGAGATTTCTTTTATGTGGTTATTGTTTGTTATGATATATTTTGTGTTCAATATTTTGCTTATTTGCCAAGCTGCTAAATATGTATTTTCTTTTCAATCTGTTATATTCTGAAAATAGTAGGGGCGAAGGGAATTTTAAAATGTTTAAAAGTTAAATAATATTTTAAACAATGTAAATGCATTACTAATATAATAAATTCCAATTAAAATTAGTTCAGGAATCAATAACTGACTTGGTAAGCTGTGGAAACTCAACTATATTTGGTATTTAATGAATGAAACTGGCACAAGAAAAGGATAAACTGAAAATAAAATTCATTGTCTGCAAAATAAGTGGATTGATACAATTAGAGCTTATATTTATTTGTACTATAAACATTAATTAATAGTGTTATAAATTGGCTCACTCTTGCTCATTTTATTCAAATTTCAAAAGAAAAGTTTTGAAAAGTTAATTTGCATGAAAATGTGTAACTTCTAACAAGGATTCTAAGATATCCAGCCTTTTACAGAAATTTTATTGGCTTTATTCTCTCTTCAACAACTCTTTTTGTTTAGAATAGAAAACTCTGTGATAAACAGAAAGTATATAGAGAAAAGTGCAGTGCTGCATTCAATTATGTATTTACTGTTCTGGTTAAATTACAGGTTAGTGTCTACTCCAAGAATTTCAAACTCTGAAATGCACTGCTGAATTTTTTACCCTGATAAATCTTTGTTGCAAGGGTCTGTCCTGTGTGTTTTGAATGTTTAGTACCAACCCTGGCCTCTGCCCACAGGAGGAAGTAGCAGCCCATCTCCCTCTGAGTTGTACTGACCAAAAATTACCAAATATATGTATTCTATTCCTTTAGAAGTTTATATAGGTTAAGAACAAGAATGGTTATGGGATTTTTTGGTAAATATAAAGTTGTCATATGCATTTTTAAAAGAAAAAAACCTTTTATTTAAAAGAGTTGTTTTGCTGGGCATGGTGGTACACACCTGTAATCCCAGCACTCGAGAGGCTGAGGAGAATCACCATGAGTTCAAGGCCAGCCTGGCTTATATAGTGAGTGAGTTCAAGGCCGACCTGAACTGTATGATGAGACCCTGTCTTAAAAAGACCCTTCCCCCCAAAATCTGATAATGTATTTTCTTTAAAGTATATTTTTATTTTATCTCTGGTCAACATAAAAGAAATATGAAAATATAATTGCTGCCAAAAATAAGAAAAACTATAAAAAATAGATGAATTTGGTTTAAATCAAATGGTTTTGTTAAGATAGGTTTTGATAGGATGATTTTTAAAATTAACTAATTTATACACTTTTTAATATTTTTCCTGCAAAATAAAAAATTATATGACAATTTTCTGTCAAAATGCAAACATTTGGTCTTTAACATAAATCTTACAAATCATATTTATAAACATTAAAGTGTGTGTTACAATTTCTTCCCTGAAATTATGAATTGTTAATACGTTGGTATCTTTGTCAAATGAAAAATATAACCATTTTTAAAGAATGAAAATGAGTCAAGAAACTTCAAGTAACGAGAAGGGCTGTTAAAAAGTACTAATATTAATTTCCTGAGGATTCCAATTCTATGATTTAACTAAGCCATCAAGATTAATCAGCATATTTTGGAAACTGATGAAGAAATATGGTCATTTTCTAGCTTTTTTTCTGGGATTGTGCAGTATATAGAGAGCAATATGATTTGATAGGTGAGAAATGAACAGATTAGTAATATAAAATCATATACTACTAATACTTGATATAGAAAATAAAGATTTATTTTAAATGGAGAAACCTTGGTAATTTGAAAGAAAGGCACAAATTGATAAAATGTGAAACTTACATAACAAAATAATGTAAATTACTTTAAAACATCTTTTCTTAAATATACATGATCATTTGTTAACAGATGTATAAATATACATATTTATATACACAGAAATTACATATTTACATATATGTAAGTATACATATTACAAATATACACACAGACTTACTACTTATTCTGATTTTATTGACTTTCTAATCAATTTTGATTTCTCCAAATCTTTTTGGGAAGGTTTTATGAAATGACTTTCTCTCAATCTCTTATTCTTTGCTTTTGTTTTATTTTACAAATATTTTCCATTCAGTTTCACAAGATTTTTAAGTTTTTCGTTGATTATTCAAATGTGGCTTATTTCTGAATATTTGAATATATTTCCACAATCATTTGAAGTTAACTCTGTGAATGAGGTACCTCACTATGAAGACATCAAGGTTTTTGAGCTTCTTTCCAAATTTATTTACTTATGGTTGAAATTGACATGTGCAATTCTATACACTTATCATAGACTCAATAATACATGAAGTATGTGTCCAAGTCAAGTGGTTAAGCCCAGGTGTGGTAAATGACAGTGCATTGTATATGTGAAAAATGTTGAAAGAGTGGATGCTGTCTCACCACAAAAAATATTAACCATGTGTCGTAAAGCATTTGCTAATTGGTTACATTTAAATATATGTGTGTTTTAAAATAACAAATTGGTCAACATATACATGAAGAAAATTCTGGATATATTTGGTTTTCACTTGCACAAGTGCTCTGCCTCATTTCTGAGGACTGGTGCTCCCTATAAATGTTGAGAACATGAGCATCTTGTTTTTTTTTTTCTCTGAAGGTACACCCACTTCCTCTGCCTTGTGAGTTTTATATCAAACATCCATACTGCTGAGTTTCCCAGAGGATACTACGACCATTTCAGGTCCAAGACAAAGGCCTCATCCCAACAGAGCACATTTTTTCTTGACCATGAGGTGCTATTATTTACCACAGCAAATACTAAGAATTAGTGTCTAGGCAGTGATTTGAATATTCAGGGAAGGAATCTAATTTTAAGTTATCAGCAAATAACCACAGTGGTGCTTACATAGGAACACATATTAGGTTATTATTTTTGACCAAACGGGAATTCATTGTGGTGGGATATGAAAAATACTGTTACATTCATAATTCTGTTAGTCATAATCATAGTTATGTAATTTGCTGAATTTTTAAAAAAATTTATATTAAAAGGAGGGGATTCTATTTCCATGAAGTTGAGGAATAGTGTCTTCTTGTTCCATGGCTGTTGGAAAGAGACCTTCATTTTTATCACTCATTTTGAAATAGAGAGAGGGGACAATCTTATGCAGATAGACACAAAATAGATAGAGTGTTTCCAATGTCCCTCTTATTTAAAAGATGGTTAACTTAAACCCCAAAATTATAAATAGCAGAAGTAATTTATTTTCTAAAATGTGAGGTTAAAAACTGTTTAAAATACATCAATTTTTAGATTTTCTGACACAGTAAAAGTCTTTAATACTAAAACTTCACCAAAGCTGGCCTTTAGACCTTTAAAAGCAAATTTAATCCCAGAAGATCATTTCTGGTTTTTTGTTTGTTAAGATTCTATCTTAGTTGATCTTATTTTGATTTAAAAATAGTCATGAGTGTTTTAGCAACAAGGAGAGAAGGACATTCTCATTAACAAAAGAAAAGTTTAAAGTTCATAATATGTTTAACTATTCAAATACGAAGACAGGCACATAGTGTTTTCTATAGTATTTTAATGAATCTTTAAATTTATTTTTTAATTTTATGGAAAAAGATGTTACAATTGAGTTTTAAAAGTGCGTTTATACTTTGAAGATTTTTTTTTCTTAATTTTACATAAAAGTAGTCTTTAACTGTACCCCTTTGCTTGTGTTGTTGAAGCTTCTTTGCTTTATTACAGTACATGGAGTTTGGGAGGAATGGTCCCCATGGAGTTTGTGTTCATTTACATGTGGTCGAGGCCAAAGAACGAGAACGAGGTCGTGTACCCCTCCGCAGTATGGAGGGCGGCCCTGTGAAGGACCTGAAACACACCATAAGCCCTGTAATATTGCTCTCTGTCCAGGTGAGCATAACCTGTATTTGCTGAACTTGGTATTTATGTATTGCATATGTGGTTCATAATGAGCATATGATGGATCAAGAATACGACTTTCGTTTAATCGTATCGGGCAGTGTATCCTCTGTTAATGCTGGACCCTTTCTTTGACCCCATCAAATTCAATCATGTATAATATTTCCTGGAGTGAATGCAAGCAGTGTTCATCTTCGTTGGATTTCTAGAAAGGTGTATAGTAATGTTTTCCAGTAGATTTTTTATCAACATTTTGTTTCCCCTTCTGGGAAAATTTCAACAATTTTTAATGTCTTGATATTGATTATACTATATTGATTATACTATACTGTTAACTAGAGAAGCCGAGGTAGGCTTCCCAACATCATTCTCTCTTGTTCTTTCATGGAGGAATGAATAGGTGTCATGGCAGTGAGTGAAAGCAACAGATGTTTTCTGGGAATCAAGACTTTCCGGATCTATTACTGCCGTATAAGTTGATTAGATCATATGTGACATTCATGGGATTAGAAGGTGATAGTCTGTTCTTGGGTGTTTTACTTAACTTCACTTTTTCTCTATACTAAGTACGTTAATTTCATTTTATCTATCTTTGACTTGAGAGAGAATTCTTTATAATGTTGTTACTTAAATTACTCCAGCATAAAAATAATATCTCCAAGGAAGACTGACCTTCAGCTTCAAGAGACTGTCCCATCTCAGGGGAAGTCACACACGTATCAATGACAGGCTCTATGGGACAGGCGAGGATGGTGTATCACCATAGCAACCAGGCTTGGCTAACAACCAATATGAAAATTCACTCAAGACTCCTTGAGAGACTTTTTCCCCTCTTTTTGTTTTCACATACGCGGCATGCAAACAGCATTCCTGGAATCCAGTAATGTACTCGAAACACATTTTCTACTCAAATTCAGCCCCATTTGCACCACAGACTCCCGCAATTTAATATGTTATGAGCCAGTGTTTCAAGTTCTGAAAAGTTTTGTATCTAACACATCTGAAGAATGTGGAACACTACCCAATATTTAGATATAGAATGGTAATCTACTAGCTAAATTATTCCCTTTACTTCAGAGAAAGACTTCTAGGTATTTAGCGGCATGCAGTTAAAGATAGAAGGAGTCTTACTGGAGCGCTTGATAAATTCTATGAATTATGAATGTAATTCATAGAAGTCAGTGTTCATGTAATTATGCAAGTAGGGAGTCAAAATTATGATTACTTATTTGTAAATAATTCCCAGAAAACATGTTTGTAAGATCGGTTCTATTCTGGGTTTGTTGGTGTTTTTTTTTTTTTTTTACTCTCTCAGATAAGCATGCATGCCACACTTACACCTCACATTTCATCCAAGGATTCGGGGAAAATGCAGTTTTGAACTTTAATTGTTTCAGTCTTGATATGTGTCATTTATGGATAATCAAATGTAGCTTGCACTTATTTGTTTACAGAGTATGAAAATAAAGTAAATAAAGCCATATTTAAATATAGAATCTGTTAACACTTTGATGTATACTCTTTTACCTCAGTTGACACCTGTTAAGTACTAAGATATAGGACACTGATCAGCTGAAGTATTGTGAAGGGTGTTTCTTAGAATCTACTTTCCATGAACTTTTCTAGGGGTAAAATACTTAGATATCAGGATATCAGGAGGCTATGTTTTTATCATTCAGCTATGAATATTCATTCTTTCTTTTTAAATTCATTTTATTGGTGCATTTTGTATATACCTCATAGTAACTTTTTATCATAGAGAATTTGTACATGATATAACTTGATTTTTTTTCACATTTCCCTCCTGTCCCTCAAACCTCTCTTCCTCTCCTATTTACAACAGCTGTTTCCATTTTTTCTTCTTTTCTCATTTTTTTCTTTTGTCTGTCTTCTTTCCCTACTCCCCCTTCCTTCATTCCTCTTTGTTATGCATTTTGGTTCTTATTTACACTTTTGGTTTCTCATGTCACAGAAACAATGGATATTTAAACAAGTATGTCCGATTTATTTCACCTAGAAGTATGATCTCATGATATATCCATTTACCTAAAAACGTCTCAAGTTTATCCTTCTTTTTTGGCAGAATAGTACTCCGTTGTGTTTAAAAAAAAAAAAAAACTTTTTTATCCAGTCATCCATTGATGGGCATTTGGACTGTTTCCAAGATTTAGCTATTACAAATTATGCTGCTGTAAACATGGGTGTGCATATTTCACTGCAATATGATGCTTTTAATTCTTTCAAGAAGATACTAAGAAGCTGGGTCCAATGGAACTTCTAGTACTAATTTTTTGAGATGTTTCTACACTAATTTCCACAGTGGTTGTTCAGTCTATACTCCCACCAACATTAGAGAAGGGTTCCTTTTTTCCCCATAACCCAACTAGCATTTGTTATAAATCTATTGAAAAATACAGTAGGTAGAACTCTTCAAAACAGAGGTATGGGCAAAGACTTTTTGAACAAAACCTGATCACACAGGAAATAACACAAAGAATCAAAAACTGGTATCTCATCTTATTAAAGAGCTTTTGCACAGCAAAATAAATCAATAATGAAGTGTAGACAAAACCCATAGAGTAGAAAAAGACTTCTGCCAGCTATTACTCAAAGGACTAATATCTAGAATATATAAAGAGCTCAAAAAATCAGACCCCCCCAATTAAAAAACCCAACCCAAAATTGGCATCTGAAATGAATAGACCCTTCTCAGATGAAAAAGTACAAATGGCAAATAAATATACAAAAACTGTTCAGCATCGCTGGTCACTCAAGAGATATAAATTAAAACAACATTGAGTTTCCATCTTAATGCAGAAATCATGACTATCATCAATATCATTTTTTCTCTGAGTTGAAATATTTGTGGCTTTGTTATTCATCCTTAGCCATTCGATCTTTTCAAGTCAATGAGTTTCTAATCTGGTGTCATTGGAAGTGCATAATCACAGCTTAAATTAAATGCCTTTCTTTCTTGTAGGTCCCTCATTTTAAGAAATTCTGTTTATACTATTTTTAAATCTGGCCCCACTTATATTCTCTCATAAATGAGCATTATAGGTTTGTCTTTGTATTAAATTCATCATGTGTCATTTCAGATTCCTGTTATTTTCTGTCTTGAATATAGTTGCATAGTGAAGATGTAAATTATGATATTGTTTTCCAGTGTACTTATCCAAAAGGAAACTAATATATGTGATTTTTAAAAATATGTTTTTATACTGTTCCCAAAACTTTTATATTATGATTTGAAAGTATGTAAACCATTTGCCACAATCGTTAGGATTTCCCCTTAAAATAATTGCGTGACAACTAAACTCAGGGACCGTCACTGAGTGTATAACCACCATCTAGAGTCAGCTAGATATAAGACACTATGAAGAAGAGTATGTAGTCACTGATCTCCGAAGAAAATTTAGACCCAATCATGTGAGAATTTGAATGTTCTTAAAAATACATAGAAGTTCTCTAGCCTCATTGAAAAGTGGCAAATTGAGGATTCAGTGATTTCACCTTACAATATTTCTGGTCATCCTGAGATGCCTTTCAGCAGTATCTTATGGGATAAAGTAATGGCCGGAAGTGCACCAGTAGTGAAGAGGGTGGGCTAAGAACTCCATTAGATTTTCTTGGTTAGATGAAGTATAAATTGCAGAGGAAAAGAGAGAAGAAGCATGCAAAACCACACATTGCATCTCCACTCCCAACTTTTGCAGAATTCCACATCATGAGGGGTAGCGAAGGGCAGCAAGCATGAGTGTGAGATCACACTAGAAGAGCATTCCAGCATCCGGCTTTTAGGAATCATGTGCAATCTCTGTGGTGAAAGTAGGCACTGTGTTGGGATGACTTGTACTGTTCACATCAAATAGTGAGATATTATTTATACAGAGCTTGATATCTACCTGTTAGTCAGTGTCCAGCTTTTCTTCTACTTTTTTTCAGTTGAGGGAAACCGTCTACCTGGAGTCCATATAAGGAGAGAAAAGAGAAAGGAAGGGGTAGATGTGAAATTTCCTAATCTGAGTTTCTGTTCACTAGTTCATACAAACCTTGTCTGAGGATGCAGGCTGCAATTGATTGGAGAGCATAGAGCAACAATAAGAGTTTATTGATTCTTACGCTTGCTCATGAATTTAATACCCTCTCCGTCCTTTTGCAGTCTGTACTAATCATTAGTGGAACTACTATGGAAGGGAATGTGTATGTCTGTGTTCAAGGCTCTTACTGACCTGCATCTCTTATTGCAGTTTGTGGTTTTTTGTCTTCTCTGAATTTTCATTGTCACTATTTAAACACTGAGTTCATGATCATACTGACTTCTCACAATCCAAAGAACTTATCTTCATAGTCCTGTGCATCTCTGTGTAATTTTGTACCTGCTTATATGCAATAAACTAATCACCTTGACATGAAAATATTGAAGTTTCTCATACTCATCCAATTTTTAAAGGATAGTTTCTACATACATTTAATAATATTAATATATTAATATTAGTGTGGTACAGTGGAAATATCTTACATATTCACAAAATGACACATTTAAGTTTAGATTTTTACTCCAAAGTATCCTTGTGTCTCTCTTCTGACTTTGATTTCTTCATCTGTAAAATGGCTTAATAGTGATGATACTGACTTTCATATTGAAAGGACTGTATGAGGTACTATAAGGGACAGACTTGGTTCACTGAAACATTGTCAGACAATTGTGTCATGTCAATAGTCTCCAGCAAAAGTCCACCAGAATTAAAAGCTGAGTTTATTCCTTTTACCAGTGAGGCAAAACCAACACACAGAAATTTGAGGTATTCTCGGGAGTATTAGAAAAGATTTGGTGATGTGGGCTCCCAAAGTTAGGTGATTTGAGAGAGGATTAAAAAAGGGGAACTTGGTTCTGGAGTGGCTACTGCTGTGGTCTATATTGAGTATTTAGATGAGTTATCTAGAAGAAAAGGAAGACTGGTAAAGAATTCCCAGCCACTCATAGCTGGATACGTTGGTACATTGTGGGTGCCTTATTTTAGTCTTTGAAGTGAACAGGTCTGATCTTAACATTCCATAGATGTTTAGGTTCAACAAAATATAACGCAGTGCAGATATATCCCAGCACCAGGCTACCTAAGTGATACCAGCTGTGTCAGATCGCTTCAAAGGCTGTCCTTTCACAGTGGCTCTTTCTCTCTAATGATCCAGCCTGCCTGCCTGCCTGCCTGCCTGCCTGCTCACGCGCTCTCTCTCTCTCTCTCTCTGTCTTCTTCGCTCCCTCCCTCCCTCTCTTTCGTTCTTCCTTTCTTGCTTTTGGTGGTGTGGGTGATTGAACTTGTGCATACTTGCCAAGCACTCTACCACTCATCTATGTCCCCAACCCTGATCTAGTCACTTTAGATGCCTTTGTCTTTCTCTTTATCTCTTTACTGGTTTCAACTTTTGTTAATATTTCACTGGAAAAAAGGGTCAGACAGCATGGACTGTTTGCATTCTTGTACTACACATAAATTTTAGGATACAAAATTGATACATGTTCTTCCAAAATATAGCAATTCAGAGAACATAAAAGTTGAAGTTCTTTGTCAAAGTAATTTACTTTATAAATAATGCTTTCCTTGTTCATAACTGAGGATCAGAGATGGCAGTGAATTGAGTTTGGTATAGCTGGTTTTTGTAGCCTGCCGTTTCTCAATCTAATGTGTATTTATTGGGTGAAATAAATATCAGTGGAAACGGCAATAAAAGGATGGATTTATTGGAAATAGGTAATTTACATTTATATACTGGAAATATAAAAATTAATTATATTTAGTGGCAGAGTGGCCTGGAATTCAGAGCACATGGATTAAGTTTCAGTCCCAGTTCTTAATTAGAAATACTTACTCAGTCAACTTATTTATCACCTCAATTACTCAATTTTCTCATTTATAAAATGTACCAAAAATTTATTACCTTTCCATCTCATAACATTACTATTAAAATTAGATGGAAGTGCATTGAAAAGTATAAACCTTGATGTGAAGCGAAGGGTATTTATCAAGATTTGTATGAGGATATTACTTTAATACTAAAGGATTTTTAGAAGAAATAGATGAAACAAACACAGGACATGACTTTTTAGCTCCAAGGCCTCCATCATAGACTCTGATTCCGCCCCGGTGCCTGGCTGCAGGGAGAAGCATTTACCTGCCTGCGAGTGTCACGAGTGTCACACAGAGGACTGAGCTGTGTCCCAAGGCCAGGCTGTGTCTGTGAACTCAGGCCCTTGGCGGATGCAGCCTTGTGCCTGGTGCGGTCCCAGGAACATTTGGATACCATTATAAACCTGCGAGAGGTTCACCTAAGGGCAAGTCCTCAGGAATGCACTGTGACCCAAGGGCCTTTGGTATTAGAGCAAAGCTAAAAATTTGGGTAACCTGAAAAGTCAGTCCTCAGCATTTACAGGAGAGAGGACCTCCCAGACTTCCCTCAGCAGGGAGCCCATGGGCCCCCACCCCAAAGTGCCTGGGCAGAGACTGATATCCTCCTGACCCTGCCTCTAAGTGAGGTCCGCAGCTGTCTCTCTATGGGGACATTGTCGTTTGAAACATGGATGCTGCCTTTATACCTGGTTCTTGAATTAATTTGGATTTTATCTTCTTAAACTTTCTAGACCATTGTATGATAGTTAGATTTGTTTCATGTCATTTTAGATCCTTGACAGTATTCCAGCCATCTTTATTTCTTAATTTATAAGAATTTTTAAGCTAATTGTGCCTTTATTAGCTTTGATATACTTTGTTACTATATAACTTCACTGTTTTAAATTTGTTTTAACATTTTACCATTTTTTAAGCCTTACTGTAGTCACTTGCTTGCATAGGCAATTCAAAGCTTTAAAAATGATCACTGCATTTTTCAATTTTCTGCCTTTATAATTTATTTTAGCACAGCAAATGGGAAGCATCTTTGGCACATGACCAAAGGAAGAGGCTCTTTTGCACTTTTCACCTTGCATTCCAGAGGGTCTTTCCAGATCCCTGAGTAACTCCCAACTCAGTGTAAATTTGAATCCTCCAACACAGAGCCAGGGCCTGGGTTCTTTCTCTTTACAGCTCTCTGTATCTGACTTAATTGACAGAATTCAACCTAGAATAATTACTGAGTGATTCTTTTATTACCCATAATTTGCGTGACTTAATGGATGGGTACATAACTTATCTTGTGATTATTATTATGTTATCTAATGCATTTTCTCACCAGTTACTGATCACTTGAAATTTGGCTGAAAAAATAATATTTTTGTTCAAATACAACATAGAGTTTAATTCAGGCCCTGGAACAGGACACAGCTTTTTCCATGTAAACACCATTGCAACTTGATGCATGTACCAGGAGGGAGTCCATAAAGCAATATATGTCAGAAGTCTAGCAAGTTCATTTTTGTAACTTTAACACTTTTGGATCCAGAAAATCTATAAACAGTCACATTGCTGAAGTGAAAAATTAACTGTCTTATGTGACATACATGCATAAGGAAAGGTATTACATGATGGTAAGACAGTCTGATATCTCAGTGTTCTCTCCGTTTCAAAGCCTTATTTTTATCTACTCTTAGTCATCTTCATAAAATTGCTCATAAAGCAATATATATTTGGATCTTTTAACTTGAAAAAGAAAAGAAATCCTATTGCAAGTGCTGATGATATAAATGAAGATAAAGTAAAAATGAAGATAAAGATTTAATGCTAATCTAATTGTAAACTATAGAAATTATGTGTTTAAGTGGAGTGTTTACCAAATTACAGAGGAGGAGAAATGAGGATTACATTGCAAAGAAATTTAAAAAACCCAATGTTTTTGTTGAAATCTGTAGTATGTTACTGTTATTTATAGCCACCAAACCACCATAGTGTATCAGAATTTACTTTAACTATAACCTAGATCCTATTGAAAACCTTTCCCCATCCCTTCCTCTCTCCAGCCTCTGGTAACCATCTTTCCCCTCTCAAATTCCATGAGATCAATTTAGCCCTAGTGTGGTGGAGCATAGCTATAGGGAGCAGTAGGGAGACTGAGGCAGGAGGATTACCCTGAGTTAGAAACCAGCATGGGCTACATGGTAAGTTCAAGCCAACCTAAATTACAGGGAGAGACGGTCTAAAATAAATAAATAAATAAATACATAAATACATACATACATACATAAATACATAAATAAATAAAATTTTTAAAAATAAATAAAAACCATGAGATCAGCTTTTTACATTCTCCATATAAGACCACGATGTAGTGCTTATCTTCTGTGCTTGTGCATTTCAGTTACCTTAATGATCACTAGTTCTTTTTTTTCTTTGGAATGATCACTAGTTCTATTTATGTTATCATGACACATTGTGATTATGTAGCACCTTTTAAATCCATTCATCAGTCAATGGAACCTAGTTATTTCTACTCCTCAGTTACTATGAACAGGGTTATAGTAACATAAGATACACCAAATCAGTAGTTGTCTTTTTAACACACTGATTTCATTTCCTTTGTATGCAAACCCAGAAGTGGGATCACTGCGTCAATCAGTGGTCCTATCTTTAATTATTTTAATGCTAACATTTTATTTATGAACACATTACCTAAGTAATTGTAACAAAAACATTAATTTTCAGAACACTTAGGATAAAGTTTCTTAAGTGCTGATTAAAAATTGGCATTTTAAAATGTTTTTATTAATACACATTTGCCACCTATAATGATCACATTCATCATAGGGAATTTGAACCTGTTGATAATATATCTTAATTCTTCTTTTTTCCTGTCCCATCCCTCTCCCTTCCCTTCAGGACTTCAGCCCCTCCCACTCACAAAAGCTTTGTTTCTAGTTTTTTCCCTGTCTATGTAATTTTTGAGGGTACTCTATACTGTTTCCCATAATGACTGGAGTAACTTGTCTCCCCACCAGCGGACTGTCTTCCAGCTCCTCACCTGCACTTACTGTTGTCAGTCTTTCTGAATAGCCATCCTTACTGGGTTGGAGTGATCTGGCCTTAAGGTTGATTTGCATTTCCTTAGTGTTTGGTGATACCGAACATTTTTATCTATCCTTTGTAGCGGTTTGTATGTTTTACTTGAAGAAATGACAATTTACATCTGTTCCTCATTTTTAGTTGCATATTCTGCTCTTGAGTTTTTAAAGTTCCTTATACATTTTATCTATTGACTCTTAGAATAGTGGGCCATTATTCTTTCAATTTTCCACACTTTGATGGCTTTTTTCTTTCCTGGACAGAAAGTTTTTAGTTTGATATATTCTACCTTGTTTATTTTTTCATTTGTTTCCTGCAATTTTTGGTTCATATTAAAAAAAAATCCTTGTCTATTCAAATGTCCTAAAACACTTGCCCATGTTTTCTTCAATAGTTTAATTTCTTTTTCAGGTCTTACATTTCTTTAATGCTTTTTTGAGTTGATTTTTGGAACTTAGTATATGAGGGTCCTAGCTTCATCCTTATCCATGTGGATGTCCAAGTGTCCAACCACTATTTATTTATAATTTTTAATTAATTAAATTTATTGGTACAATTTAGGTGTATACAGTGATCACATTCATCATAGGAAATTTGTACTTGTATATCATATGACTTGATTTATCTTTTTTCTGTTCCCTTCCTCTCTCCTGTTTTTAATCCTTCTTCTCCCTCCTTACTTACAAAATTTTGTTTCCATTTTATCCTTCTTTTTTCATTTTTCTTTTTCCTTCCTTCCTTAGTTCCCCTCCCTAGTTTGCTTTTCCTTTTGAATAATTTCTTCTCATTTCATCATATCTCTTGTACAATTTGGTACTTATTTACACTTTCAGCTTCTCATACCAGTGAGACATTGAGATATTTACATATATAAATGTTTCCAATTTATTTCACTTAAATAGTATGTTCTCAAGGTTCATCCATTTAGCAATAAATGTCTAAAGTTTTTATTTCTGTAGAGCAAAGTAGAACTTCATTATATATTGAAAACACATCTTTTTAATCCATTTATCAGTTGATGGATATTTGGGTTGTTTCCAAAATTTAGCTATTACAAACTGTGCCACTATAAGCATGGGTTTACATGTATTACTGTGATATGAGCTATTGTTTTGGGAAAATACCAAAAAGGGAAATAGGTGGAACCTTTAGTCCTTAGTTTTTCAAGGAATCTCCACACTGATTTCCACAGTCCAGCCACTATTTACTGAGAAGGTTATCTTTTCTCCAACACATACTCTTAAAGCCTTTGTTGAAAGTCAATTTGCCGTGTAAGTTTGAGTTTACTTTTAGTCTCTTTCTTCTGTTCCATTGGGCTGGATGTTTACACTTACACCGGTGTGATACTGTTTTGATTACTACTGCTTTTCGTGTATTTGCAACTAAGGTGACATAATGCCTTTTTTTTCTTTTTTGTCAAGTTTCCTTTGGCTGTGAGATTTTTGATGATTGCATATAAATATTAGGATTCTTTTGCCTAGTTCTATTATGCATGGCATTGATAATTTGATAAATTGTCTTGAATTTGTAGGTTGTTTTGGGTAGCATGAGCATTTTTACAACAAAGATTGTTCCAATCATGAACATGGGTTGTCTTTTTTCATTCTTTTTATCTGTCCTGTTCAACTTTTCTTACCAATATTTTGTAGTTTTCAGCATATAGATCTTCTACCTCTATGGTTAAATGTATTCCTACTGGTCTTAGCTATTATAAATAGAAATTATTTCTTCCTTTGTTTTTCACATAACCCACTATTGGTCCATAACTATGCTGTTGATTTTCATATCCTGAAACCTTGCTAAATTCATCAATTTGTTCTAATAGGTTTTTTTTTCTTTCCTTTTTTTTTTTTTTTTTTTTTGGTTGAGGATTTGGGGTTTTAACGTATAACATAATTCCTTCTGCAAAGAATTATGATTTAGTTTCCTCTTCTCAATTTGCCCTATATTTCTTTGGCCTAACAGTTCTGGCTTGGACTTCTAGCACTATGTCAAATAAAAATATTAGAAGTGTGTGTCCTCATTGTTATTCCAAATCTTAGAAAGCTCTCAGCTTTCTCCTGTTTAGTGTAAGGTTAATAGTTACATTACAATCTATGGCCCTCATCCTGTTGAGCTATGTTCCTTCTATACCCATTATTCAGAATACTTATTAGATTTTATCAAATACCTTCCTATATCTAGTGACATGGCAGATGGTGGTTTCTGTCCATTTATCTTGGCTATGGTCTACCATGCTCATTGATTTGCTTCTAATCAGCCATTCTGGCAGCCCTGGGGTGAATCCCACCTCATCCTGCTGAGTCATATTTTCAGTGTGCTGTTGGATTTTGTTGAGACATTTTGTGTCTTTTTTGTTGAGACATTTTGTGTCATTTCATCAAAAATGTTGACCTGTAGTTGTACGTGGGTGTGTGTCTTTAACTGGGTTTGATTTCAGAGTACTGTTGGTGTCTTCCAATGTATTTAATAGAATTTCTGTCTCTTTAACTCTTTGGAATACTTCAAGAATTTGTGCTGCATCTCTAAATGCTCTGTAGAAACCTGCAGTGAAATCACCTAAAGCTAGGCTTTTCTTTATGGGAAATTTTTTAAAAGTACTTCTTTTTATTTAAATCTAAAATACTTCTTTCCTTTCAAATTCCATAACAAAATGTAGATTTCTCTGATACTCCTGGAGAAATGTGTGAGATATATATATATATATATATATATATATATATATATATATATCATACATTTCTAGGACATACATTTCTAGGACATGTAATATATACAGAATTTTTAAGACTTAAAAAGCAGAACATCTGAATGGGACTGCCAAAGGAGTTACGATTACTTACGCTGTATGTGCTTGTGCACAGTATTCTGCTTAAGTGGAGAACCTTCAAAGCCGTCTTTCCCACGTGAATATCTTCCTTACTAATTCCTGCATTACAGTCCTATAATTCCAAGAATGCATAAATGTTTGAATGGAAATTAACTGCTAACTCTTCCCCCAGCCCCAGAAGAGAAGCTGAGAGTGGTAACAGTTCTTAAGACTGGATTGTCTACTAAGCTGCAGCCTCCCCTGCTGGGTGCTCCTGCAGTGAGCTCACCAGGCTGCCTTCCCTGGGGAGTTGGGAGGAGCCCACTCTGCCACTTCTGGGAAGCTTCCTGAGAGCCTCAGGCCTTCAGCCCAAGAGAAGGAGGAGCTCTCTCAGGAGGTGGGCACCTGGCTGTGCAGGAATAGGGGAGAGGCACCTCATTGCCCGGCTGGCCCTCTGGACCATACGTACCCCAAGTGAAGAACCCCTCGAGGTGACTGAAGATGAACAAGCCTGACAGAGATCCCAATGCTCTTGAGAAGAAAGAAGACGCTCCAATCGCCCCCAAGCTGGAGTTGAAACGGCACTGGATGATTACCTTGAAGTCCAGGTGCCCATGAGCAAGAACAAGATCCCCTGGAATGGATCTGGAGCCCAGCCCGGGGCCTGGCAGCAGCAGCCCCTGACTGAGAACTGCAAGAGCAATGGGAGCTGCTTGTGCTCTGATCACACAGAGGTGCACTGTGTTTATGCAGCAGACCCAGGAGGGAGTTAGACTGAATTGAGCATGCTGGGCTTGTGCATGGGATGGGATGGATGTCCTGGGCTGGGAATTAGGTCAGCTGTGAACACATTTTTTCCTGGCCAGTGGGACACCGGATACTACCCTTAAAAGGGAAGGAGCTGTTTCCTACTGAAGCTTACACTTCCCAACCAGGTGCCCTGGCCCTCTGGTATTCAGATTCTGGGCTTTTGCTTTTTCCTTTATAATTATAAAAAAGCCATTGATGAGTTTATTTTGCTCTAAAGAGAAAGGTCATGGTTGGAAGGTTAATAGTAAGAGGCCATTCTTGCCAAGATTTTGAAATATTTCTTTCTAATTCCTGTAGTTATTTCAAGGGAGAAATAAGATTGTCTCCGTCCTTCTGGAGCAGGCAGCTGTTCAGATGTTGGTCCTTTTTTGCATTTTTCTTTCTTTCTTTGGTTGGCCTTTTTCCTTTCCTTAAAAATAATGTACCCAGACCCAGGAGCATCCAGGTACTTAGAGCTGGGTGGGCAGGCATGGGCTGAGGTAGGAAGCCTGCTGCGCCCTTGGGCTTTTCACCCATCTCCACCTGCTAGGAAGCCGCAAGGAATTGTAAACTCTGAAACACCAGGTACTATGCAAACAAGCGGATGGTTGTGGAATCCACAGGAAGAGATGGGAATAAGACCCCGAAGGCACCAAACCCAAATGCCGAGGGCCATGTGAGTGAAGGGGCAGCGCTCCGATTGTTCCAGTGTCCCAAGCATCTAGCAAGAGATTCTGGTTTAGGACGGTGAGGAATTGTTCCTTCGTGGGAAAATCCCTCCAAGCAACTTCGAAGGAGTGGGGAAGTACTAATCTTATGTGACATAATAAAGACGAGGACGGGGCACAGAGCAGCAGCCTCAGCTGCACGTCAGTGTGTCTTCAGCTCCAAGCACGCAGAGCATGGAGATGCTGCTGTGTCTCCGATTACATGGCTGCGGCAGCGGCGTGTCTGCAAGGCAAGTGGAAGCCTTGCAGCTTCCACTGTGAGAGTGATGTCTAGGATTGGAGAAATTCCTGACTCCACCTTGGACTAAGGTGACTGTGTCTATATAGGGTTCTCTTTTAGTGATAGCAGTAGTTTCTGGTATTCATTTTCCCTGGAGCGCATGCTGAGAGAAGTAATTTCTCAGCATCTCAGCATCTCTCATCAGGGAAGGTAAGAAGAGAGAGACCTTAGATGGCCTGGGATGACTTGAGTCCATCATGCGCTTTCTTGGCAGGTGTTCTCCCCTTGCTTGATCCAGATTCCATGAGTGACTCATCTTTCCCCAGGAAAGGGGTTGCGACAGTGATCCTTAAGGCCTCAGGCTTGTGTCAGGCTGCAGAGCGCTCCCCCTTAGACTGACTAGTGGCTGTGGTTCTGTAGGATGCAGTTTTTGCACCTGCCTTAGCCTTAACTCTGAGTGAGAAAGCCAGCCTGACAGACGAGGAGAGCTGTCTGCTTGGCATTGCCTGACCTAACTGGGGAGGCCAGCTGGCTACCCACTGCCCACTACAGGGAAGACCAGCAAGTGTCGGCATGAATTCAGGAATAGAAACACAAGGCCTAAAAGAGGTGAGAAATCGTGATGCATACCTGTAACTCTGGAACCCATGTTCCAGCATAAATTTCCAGATGCTGCTTCCCCTTGAACAAAAATTCACAGCTATTACACTTGAAGAAACATACTTGAAAAGTGTTCAATTCCATGAAAAATGTTTTTGTTTGTTTGTTTACTTTAAGAGATGGTTGGTGTTTAAGTGTTTGCTTTGCTTGCCAGTCCACCAGTCATTGACAGTTGGTTTGCACTGCGCACTGAGGTTGAGTTGGGGTTGGGGTCCTCACACAGAGCTGCACTTGGGCTTACTCAGGAAGGGGACCAGAGCACACTGGAGTCCTGGATATTTCCTGGGACAAAGGAGAGCTTTCTTCTCCCAGCCCATTCCTGGCAGTGCCTGTCACCTGGCACAAAACCAGGCCTTTCTGTACCATGAGCATCTTATCACCACCCAACAACTGGAAAAAGGGGCAAAAAGTGGACCTATTTTTGTCTCCTTTTTTTTTTTTTTTGAAATCTGCTGTGCCAAATGTTTAGTCTATTAAAATTTCATTAATTGAGAACTCATTTGTTGCTGTAAACAGTTTGCCTTTGTAGCTATAGAAAACAAAACAGCAGTGATCTCTTATAGACCTCCAGCCTTGCTGAACTCACCTTTTCTCTTGAAGGATGGATGGGGGTGAAATGCAAACAGTTCACCCAGTGCCTTCACCCTGGTTGTCAGATGGTACTGCATTCCTATAGGGAAGACCACCCTCAGGACCCAGGGGCCGAGAAAGCTCCAGAAGTCTTAGAAACACCACTTCTACCAAGTGGTGTGGGTCAGTCAGCTCTTCGTCCTTTTTCTACCTTTTTCTACGCATTTCATGATTATGTTCATGTCTTGTGTTTCATAAATACCAATGGAACACAGTTTTGTGCATTTAAAGAAAACTCAAATTTTTAAAATGACTGCTTCAGTCTCATGACTTATTATTTATTTGTTCAGGTTTTTTGTTTGTTTATTTATGATTTGATTTCGGTAAAGTATAGGCATCCAGTAAGTTGTCTTTATTTTTCTGTATTATCTAACTTGTTAGTGTATATTTGCCTTTAATAATCGCTAATGATCCTTTCTATTTCTGTATTGACGACTGTAATATCTACCTTTTCATCTCTAATTTTACTCATTTAAATTTTCTTTTTCTTAATTGAGCTAAGGGTTTGTCTGTTTAATTTTTGTGAAGAACCAGATCTATTTTTCACTTGTAATTTATATTTTTTAAGTCTCAAATTCAAATTCTTATTGTTTCTTTTCTTCTACTAATTTTTAGTGTATTTTGTTCTGGCTTTTCTATATTCTCCAGAGGCAGAAATAGATTGTTGGCCTAAGATCTTTTTTGCTGCAGGAATTATTACTGCAAACTTTCATTTTAGTGTTGCTTTTAAGATATCACATAGGTTTGGGCTTGTTGTATTTTATTTGTTTCAAGAAATTTTCAAGTTTTCTTTTTGATTTATCCTTTGATCTGTTGTGTGTTTAAAAGTAAGTTACTTGATTTACATGCATTTGTATAGTTTTCAAAGGTTTTTTTATTGATTTTTCCTCACTTTGTTAGGATCTGCAAAGATACTGAATATATTTTATTCCTTTTAAATTCACTGAGGATTGCTCCATGGCCTAATGTAGTCTACCTAGGAGAATGTGCTGCATGCTGATGGGAAGAGTGTGCATTTTACAGCAACTGGATGAATAATCTGGATGTCTGCTGGGCCCTTTTGGTCTAGGGTGCATTAAAGTCTGCTGTTTCTTCATTGATTTTCTGTGAAATACACCCATTGTTGAAAGTGAGGTGTTGTAGTCCCAATTTCTTACTGTGTTAGATTCTATCACTCCCTTTACGTCTTGTAATATTTGCTTTACAAAAGTAAGTACTCTGATATTGGGTGCATTTATATTTCAGCTCATTATTTCCTTTTTCTGAACAATGTAGACTTTTTCTATTTTTTTTGGATCAAGAAGAACTCAGGATCTTACACTTGCCAGGCAGGTGCTGCAGAGCTATATCCCCAGCCCTTGGGCCCTTTCATTATGTAATACTATAGATCATTGATCTCCCTTGTCTTTCTTGCTGCCTTTGATGTGAAGCCCATTTTGTCTTATGTAAATATAGCTACTCCTGCTTTCTGTTGGATTCCATTTACATGGAATACTTATCCTGTCTCTCACTTTCAGTCTGTGCAGAGTCCCTAGAGATGAAGTGTTATTTTAAGTAACACATAGTTGTACCTTTAAAAAAGGTACAAAAATACATTTAAAAAACTAGGGACATGGCTTTAAACAAGGTTTAAAAAACTAGGGACATGGCTTTAAACAAGGTTTATTTAAAGCTGTAATTCCTGACTTCGTCTAAAATGACATTCCATATTCAACCTTGTGAAAGTAGAACACTAGTCTAACCTAGTTCAAAAAAAGGATCCTATCTTTACCTATTTGATTTGCAAAATATCAACCTGATTCTTATTTTTCTGTACCCTACCACCAACCTTTCAGATCTAAATTCAGAAAATATCACGAATTCTTCCACTTCTTTCTATACCCATGGATGACCTTAAATCCAATCTTCCATCAGCTTTATCCAGAAGACAATTTAAACCCCAGGTTTTTGTGCTAGGATATTCTTGTGTCTGTACAATCCAACAAAATTAAATTTTAAAGTCTAAATTATACCACTCTCCTCCATTGGAGTCCTCTCATTGCCACTCCTCTTCCTAGATCAGGTGACTGATAGGGACCTGTAAATTGTGGCTTCTGCATAGCCAAAGCTCATCTGTTGGGTTCCCCTTGTTGTGACCTCCAGAGGCCCAGCCTCCTCTCTTTTCCAGAATGTGAAAAGCTTTCCTAACCTCAAGATGCTGCGCTTGCATGGAGGTTTCCCCAGTCTTTGGTCTTTAACGTGCCAACTCCTTCTAGTGATTCAGGCTCAGCTGTAATATTCTGTCTTCTGCTGGTGGAGCCTTTACCTATCACACTGCTCTCTTTATTAAATTGCTTTCATAAGACCTCTATCTGAAATTCTTCTTTATCTATTTGTTTACCTGCTTATCATCTGCCTACCCATAGCCACCCAGACGCTAAGTGTAGATCCAAGTCACGTGTCATTGTCACAGTTCCTCAATGTCTAGAAGAGGAAGATGAGTCCCTGGCTCAGTGGTCTGCGAGTCTTTACTTATTAGCGTTTTATGAGATTCTATGGTGGATCTGAGTGTTTATACTCCTAGCATATCTGGCTCCTGTTTCTCAGAAATAACATCAAAGAACAAGGAACAATAACATTGAAGTCTTTTTTTTCAAATTTATGTGTTTGCAGTGCTCATGGCGATCTCTCCTGGAAATGTGGGGAGTCAGCTGACCACACAGGGCTGGCACTGAGTGAGGAGGGACTCCTCACTGTTGTCTCCGATTGTCTCTGTTGCCCAGCTTAGTGACACCAAGTGACACACCCAGCTTGCAGGCAAGGCTGATGGAGAAATGGCTCTCTCAATGCTGTAGCCCCTCAGTTAGACAATAAATAAAAAAATGAAAATCCATTCCTTTGCTTCCTGGGCAACCTAGATGAGTGATTATTTAAAAAAAGAAATATAGATAAAGAACATGAAAAATGGTTTTTATTCTTAACTATCTCAATGTCCCTGAATGATAATGCCTACATACTACTTGGAAATGCTTATATTTCTAAGTTAGAATTTCATTTTCACCTCTCAAAATCTTCCTGTTCTGCATTTTTCCCATTCAGTAAAATGACATCTCCTGAAATAAGTGGGGGCTGAGGTCCTTAAAAAGAATATAATAAATAATGATTCTTTCAAGTTCTAATGCAAAAGTGAAAGAAAAAAAAAAAACACCTTACATTGACACTAAGGGAAATCCTGTAGTGTATATAGAATTTCTCTTTTCTGAATTCTTAATTTTCCACTTTTATGTTAACTTGGTTTTAGCACATCAGGGAATATGTATTGAATTTTTAGATTACATTTTATCCTGGGCTTTTGTCTTCTCTTGTTATACCGAATGAGTTACTTTGTCAGGTCAATTCTTGCATAACAGTGTGGTGAATGTTTAATAAAAAGACTTTCCAGTTCTTGGTATAAAATTCAACAGCCAACAACATTCATTCCATGCATCTTCAGTGTCACTTATTTCTTTTCTGTGACTGGCTTTGTAAACAAAAGCGTATCTCATATACATGTTTTGATTTTATGATTGTGTTTAACCTCAAATTATCTCTCAGATTTCTAACAGTAACTCAGTTTTGAATTTCAGATGAAGCATAGGATATGTAGATAATCAAAAGGACTGAGAAGCTATTTTTATGAATGTGTGAATTTACAGTCTTGAAATTGTTTTGTTATTGTCATGTGGTTTTGTTTTGTTTTTAACTAATGGTGAGGGCAAAGCCATCTTTCAGGAAAATCTAGAGAAACAAACAAATCTCCTTTACAAAGAGATATTCTCATGTGTCCTAATCTAATTTTTTTTAAGCAGGATCTTTCTTGTTCTTTGTAGAAATGAAGTGTCCTGTTAACATATCATCTCCAGAATATCCCCATTTGACTTACTATTTCTAGGTGCCATATCTTCTTAGCTGCAGACTTAACCTCTTTTGTTTGCATATATAACTCCTGCAATCATAATAAAATACACCAAAAGTTATCTCAACTCAGAATGTTTAACTTACATTAGGCTGGCATCCCTGAACTCCTCTGCTTGTTCTATTTTGTAACTATTCTTAGTAATGTGCAAACCTGTACATCCTTTTGCCAAGTAGATTGTAAAATGTAACGCATGAATCATATTTCTTATAAACTCTTTACAAGTTGCTTAGAATACTGATGGTTCATAATGAAGGCTCACTAAGTATTATCTTTGAAAAGCAAAATTCTGAAATGAAAAATGCACTCACATTTAAAGCCAAAATAGAGTGTGAATGGGTAATTTAAAATGTCCTATTGATTCACTAGGATTTTATTTTTTGGCTGGAAAAGGTATTGCACAGCTAATAATGTTATGTCAGATACTTTTAATAAGGTGAAATGGTAATATTACATGAACAGCATAGTTACACTGGCATTTTGTGGTTTCTTTAACTATACAAAGTATTTATTAAGTGCAGCTAGATACCTATTAAACAACTTCTTTTTAATAGCTACATCTAAGGCCGAAATTAGGTTGAAAGTACTTACTCAGACTCTGCCAGGCTTTTTCATTTGTTAGGATGGGTTTTCACAGTGACAATAGCTTGTATTAGAACTTTGGATTTATGCTGAATTCTCTTTCACCTGTGATCAAAGTGACTAAGAACCATGGAATAATACTGAAAAATGTAAACAGCCACAAAAGAGTCAATTTAAATGCTACTTTGTGCATTTTAACATAGTAAATATTTTTGGTTGACTCCTGTGCTTAACTCTGTCTTGTGACATTTGCCTTTGTCCTCTGTGGGTGATGTCTCCTTTGTCTAAATTACCCATATCTCACCATTCTCATGTAATTACTCCCTACACAGGTGTGATTTGTCCTGTGAAAGCTAGAACCCTTCATGTTGAGGTTGAGATTTACATACTTTTATTTCTATATCTCTCATGAACGCTTATGAGTGTCTCATACCAATTCCTAGCAATCATTTCAATAAATAAATAGATAAATGGATCTCAATCTGAATCTCAGAGAGACAAGTCAAGTTCAAGAGTCCATATTAATAAATTCTAGTTACCAGATCATGGATTTCTGGGAAACACTTGGACCACCCCTCTGACTCTGTTCCCTAAATTGTTCCTTCAGACGTTCCTCTCACTGTGCCTTCCTGTTGGCTTTCTAATGTCTCCCAAGACGCGTCATTACTGCCTTTTTATGCAAGCTTCTCCTCCCCCAGTCCTTCCATAATGCTTTTCCTATTATGAGCTAGATCCGATCATAGCGTCTCCCATTTAAATCCTCCTAGTGACCTGAGAATAACTGTCCAAGTTCTCAACCCTGCTAACATAGTGCTGCACAATGTGGCCTCGGCCTTTCTGCCAGCCTCTTCTGCCACCCCTCTACCCAGTTCTCCAGACTCCATCCACATGGCCTTTGTCTAGATCCTACAAGTGTCCCTGTGTTCTCTTGCCAAGGGCCTTTGTGTACCCTTACGCGGAACACAGAGTTCAGAAGCTTGCATGCAATATCACTTTATCAAGGAAGACTCACAGTCCCTCTGAGCTCTTAACTCATGGTGTCCTGAAACTGTCCTTTGCAGGACACCATATAATCAATTCATTTAGCCTGTAATGACTTGTTTGTTCTTAGGGGCTCCTGCTCAGGAAAATGAGCTCTGTGATGCATTGCTCATTGTTTATTCTGTTCACTCTTCTATGTCCTAATGTTCAGCTCAAAGCCTTCCATGTATGTGTTTGAAGAAACAGGGGAATCAAGGTAGATAGAGAAAAGGAAGGAAGAGGGGAGGGAGGAAGAAAAGAAGGAAAGAAGAAAGGAAGGAAGGAAGGAAAGGAGTGAGAAATAAGGCAATGGTAGTTTCAGAGGCAGTAATAGCATCTTGTGCCAATGAGTTCTTCCATGCATACGTTGAGAATCCTCCGATTGGCACACGTCCACCGGGGCCTCTACTGCCTGCATGGTCTCCCCACTGGAACGTCTGTTGACGCTGGCTTGCTTTCTGTCTTTCTGCTTTGCTAGTTGACGGACAGTGGCAGGAGTGGAGTTCCTGGAGCCAGTGCTCAGTGTCGTGCTCCAATGGGACCCAGCAGAGAAGCCGGCAGTGCACCGCAGCTGCCCACGGAGGCTCCGAGTGCCGTGGGCCATGGGCAGAAAGCAGAGAGTGCTACAACCCGGAGTGCACAGGTACGGAGCGACTGCAGGACTGGAGGGGCCCGGAGGCACCAGATACCCAGTGACCAGAGGTTTGCATGCCAGATGAGGTCACAAACATGGCGAAGATTTAAATTTTTAAAAATTTGTACAGTAAAAAACATACTGTCATTAACCCCCGTGTTACTTCCTCCTTTTGAAGACACTTATCCCATATTCTTGCCACTTTCTGAAGCCGTTCTGGAAGCCCTGCTTCACGAGTATGTTTAGGTTTGCTGTTCTGGCTGCCTTGATGGCCCAAATCCATGACAAACATTCACCTTCCGTGGCCCATTTGATATTGAGGAAAAGTCAGAAGATGAAGGGTGCCAGGGTGGGTGAGGCCTCATCCTAAGCCTTTTAGGGTCCTCTGGGTTGCCTGACACTCAGCAGCAGAATTTACTATAGATAGATAGATAGATAGATAGATATAGATATAGAGAAAGATATATAGAGAGATATATATAATCACACCTCAAAAATACCCAAAAGAGATTTCCAAAACTGCTTCAGAAAGAGGAAAAGAATGGTGAGATAGGTGTGTGGGAAACAAGGAGGATTCTGAGAAGGGCTGGTGGTGATGTCTTACTGGAGATTTTGATCATACAGTGTATTTTATATGAACATAGCTGATTATTCTGCTCTATACCATTAGTAATAAAGTAAGAGAATGCAGAAAGCAGAGAGAATGCATAGTTAAATTAATGGCGTTTAGCACAGAACTTGTACTTTTCACAGGTAAGATTCAGTGTTGTGTGTTTGAAGAGTCAGGCACAGGTATGTAAGCACCTACCCATCACCGTGCCTTGCATCTGATCAGTAAGTCCAGTGTTTAGTAGCGTTTGTTCATGGGGGTGGATTGAGGCAAAGTGAAGCAAAGGTAATGCTCTCAGGCCGCAGTAGAAGCGGTGTGCCGTGGACAGGCACCGCTGATGAGGACACCTTTCTTTCAGCCAATGGGCAGTGGAATCCATGGGGCCACTGGAGCGGATGTTCCAAGTCATGTGACGGCGGCTGGGAAAGGCGGATGAGGACCTGTCAAGGGGCGGCGATCACCGGGCAGCAGTGTGAAGGGACAGGCGAGGAAGTCAGAAGGTGCAGTGAGCAGCGGTGCCCTGGTAAGAGTGAGTGGAAATGATCCCTATGTAAATGCTTGTGACCGGAACAAACAGGATTCAAGATATCATTTAGTAAGGGAGGGAGTCCTCAGAGAAAGGGTTGCTGGTGATAACTGGCCATCATTGATGTTTCTCCAATTCATGGGATTTCCTCTCATGCCATGTGGTAGAATAGTTGCGTAGGATTTAAGTTATTTGTTGCAAAATGGCAGCTCTTCTGAGCTGTAGTAAGACTGGATTTGGTTTAAATCAGGTTACTTTTTCCTACCATTTCACAAAACATTTGTTTATTGAGAATACAACACTAATTGCCTTACACCGTATATATGAAAAATATAAAGTTGTATTAGATAGCTAAGAAGACAAAGGTATGATGTTGAAATTCAGACTCTTTTAAGTACTATTGTAAATTAATGTCTCCCTGATGAATGACTTTAGATATCTTCATTAACTTGTCCCTGCTACAATTTCCACTGTACAGGGAAATTGCTATGAGGGACATATTTTACAATGAAAGCATAAAGTCTTTGTTACTAGTGAAAGAGTTAAATTTAAAGTGCTGCTATATTAAAAATTTTATATGTAAGTATAGGAAAGAATGTAGGGTCAGAATTGTGCAGATTATGGAGCAGATTATAGTACTTCTGAAGATCATTTAGAAGAACTGTAATAATATGTACATTCCATTAAATATTGACACACTGAGATCACAGTCAGTAAAAATCATGACTCTAAGATGACATTAGCCAAAACTGTTATAAGCCTACTGAAAAGGTAATAGGATAGGATTTTAATGTTTCACAGTGAGACGGCAAGGAGAGGGCTGAAGTTAGCGAACTCAGGAGTCCAGATAGCTGGCGGTTGCTGCTTGCCTGTCTGTGAGTGAGCTGCCTGCCTGCTCTGGCTAGGGAGATGGTGGTGAGAGTAGGTGATGCTAGCTGTAAATTATTGGGGTGCTCTTCAGCTTGGAAAGCTATGAATTTCTGTCTCTAACATGACAACATCAATTTAGAAGCCAGTGTATTGTAAGTGAGGCAAAGTCAAAACTTGGTATTTCTGTGCAATTAAAATTCTAATCATTTCTCACAGCTCCACATTAAGCACAGTAGCAGAAACAGGATTTTAAGAGTACAGTAACTAGCTTGAATTTAAGATCTGTAATTGTCTTGCTACCTCTTCAGGCCATATGAATTCAGAGTGATAAGAGGTGAGCAGCGTGCAAGAGTGGATGAGGGTACCTACGCAGATTAGCGCTGTGGAATTCTTCCTGTGCTGCCTAAGTATTAAGAAACATTAAACAAAAACGCTCATTTTGCCCAGGGAGAAATTTCATTAGAACAGTGAAGCGTGATTAAACAAGACCCTTTTGGTATTTGAAGTTATCTAAACTAGTCTTAGCATTAGCATATTGAGTCTCTTAACTGGTCTTCTCAGAACTGCCTTTCATCTGCTTACATGGAGTTGAGATAGCTCTGCTGCAGTCAGATTTACAAAGATTGCCACCTGCTGTTTGGAAAACATTTTACAAAGCTGTTTATAAGAAAGCTACTATACCTTGTTTGCTAATTTTATTTGCCGATTTTCATGACTTAAGGCAGGCTTAAAAATTATCAATTAAATCTCCAAACACTTTTTATATAACACCATGTATTTTTAGATATTATTAACCTTTTCATTTTATTTTTGTCAATAATAGGGCTTGAAAAGAAAAAATTATTTACAAGTATGTAATTTCATAATTAAATCTTGCATGAGGTAAATATTTTGTGAACTATTGCTTATACATAGGCAACAACTATATATATGTGTGTGTGTGTATGTATATATACACACACATACACATAAACATACACATATATATACATATATCTCCAGCTTTTTATCATATCCTAGTGTAATACTAATGTAATATAAATTGCATCATCCATCAAAGTCTCTAATGACTTAATTATTTCAAAGTACTTCTACTTCTATAGAGTGATTTTTTTATCAAAATAAATAGCTTGTTTGTATTTATTATATTTTTATATGCAGTCATATTATTTTATAAGGCAGCAGTGTTTATAAATGAGTTTTACACAGTGGAATTGATGTGTACACTGAGTTTAACTCTGCGTCATTTCTTCTGTGTGTTTACCATGATTTACTTTTGTACTGTTTCTAATTATAGCCATTTTAAATCGGAACAACTTTCAATATTCCTTAACATTTACTGAGGTATTTTTCTCTTTGTCAATAACAAAGCCTCAACAAATGTTTCTTTTAGAACAACATGAATTTTTCGTATTATTTTTAGCCCTGTTTGTTCTTAATGTTTTTTTGTCAGGTTTCTTCATACAGCATTATTTATCTTTCGGCTTCACTTAATTTGAATACAAAACAAATGAATCAAGTTTGTCAAGAGACCCCCTGTTGTCAGGAAGGACAAATACATATTCTTTGCATAATTAGTGAAAAATAATCATTAATCATCAAGATTTAATAAAAGCTCTTCTTACATCTACTGAAAGTGGAAAATAAAAAGATTTGCCCATCAACATTAGGATTGTCCTTTATAGGAAAATGGGTAATATAAAAATATTAAAACAGTATTCTTTGTTTTTATAAAAGAATTGTACAGATGAAGTATCTATTCAGGAAAAATTCTTCTGGGAAATAAAATAGCTACAGGGGAGATAATTATGTGTTCCAATTTTTAAATTGGTCAAACTTACCAAGTAATGACTTCATTTATCTCAATCTCATTTCAAACTTTGAAGCTTGGAGGGTTAAAATGGCAGAGTGTAGCAGTTTCATTACCAGCTACAATTTAAACTTCTTTTTGCCAATATTTTCCAAATTAATATTATTCAGAGAGCAAATGTTATTGCTGGATTTGCCTACATTGACTTTTGGCTTCCTGGGGACCTCCTTGATATTTCTAGAGGGAGGCCTTTCTTATTTTGTTTTGCTTTGGTTTGGTTTGGTTTGGTT
This sequence comes from Dolichotis patagonum, assembly GCA_004027295.1. Lineage (NCBI taxonomy): Eukaryota > Metazoa > Chordata > Mammalia > Rodentia > Caviidae > Dolichotis > Dolichotis patagonum. Next base: position 77,515 of record PVJX010000994.1, on the reverse strand, counting down.
TGGTTTGGATCAGATTGGTTTGCAGTCCTGGGGACTGAAGGTTCATTATTTTTAGTCATTAATTGTTTAGTTAGGATTTACAGTTTATAGCTCAGTATGGTACTTCATTTATAAATAAAAATTCATTTTTGGAATCAAAGTTGTTTTTTTTTAAATATCTAGTAAGCCTGCAGGTTGAGTGTTCCCTGGAAACCCTTATATCAAAGATGTAGTAATTACTGGGATATTTTTGTGTAAATATTTATACCCAAGGAAGGCAGCAGTTGTGCTGGTAATGCAACACATATCTCGAACATTATAAATGCTTGTATTGAATTTAGCACAGTATAGTTGTCCTGGTTACTTTTCTCTCATTGTTAGAACAAAATACCTGACACCCAAAATGAAGGAAGGAAAAGTTTATTTATCTCACAGTTTGTGGAGGTTTCAGTCCATAATCATCTGGCTCCAAGGCAGGGCCGCATAGCACCAGGACAACACTTCAAGGCAGCAGGCAGAGTAAAAGGGAAAGCAAGCCTCTTTCTCGCTTTACAAGCAGGCTACCTCCCACCCACGGCCTGCGTAGCAGTCACACCACCCTTATGCCTTCCTCTTGCACAGGCTGAGGATGTTTATACAGCAAGGATCCTGGCTCCATGCTGAGTTTCTTAAATTTCTAAACTTCTCCAGTTGACACAGTGCATCAAGGATAACAATAGTACAGTGACATAGTGAGGTTGAGTACCCATACCACACCCCACGTCTCCCAGTCTGGCAGTGCTTGCTCCCTTGTCTCTGTAAGGTTGTTTGTTAATACAATTTCTTCTTCTCTGGATACCAAAAGTTCATTTGTGAGTAGCATTTTTTTTTAGCTTAGCTTCACTAGGAAGAAAGGATCACTAACATTGCTTCATCTGTGCTATCTTTTTAGAATATCTTCTCTCATTGTTACAAGCAGTGTATACCTGGTATCATTCTCAGAGCTCCTGGCAATAAATGCCTGAGCCAAGACCCCCCTGATTCTGACTCAGTGGAGGTAGCACCAGGCTGAGAACTCGCCTTCTTCTTAGCCTCCACATCGTGGAAGCACCGCCATTCACAAACCATTCTGTAACTTCCATGGTCTCTTATAGCAAGATAATAGCAATAATAGTAATAATAATACAGTAACATTAACAAAAAATAGAATTGTTTCTGCAAGCTGTTGATGATGAAAATATGGACCTTCCTATAAACTAAGGCGAGCAGGGGACATTTGGGGGACAGTGGTGTCAGGGAACAGGATGAGGTTTTAATTCGTATTGTCTTATGTGCAACTCAGGTCCGCATTATTGGAGTGGTGAATTAATCACTCCAGTAGAGCTGTTTTGTCTTTGGTAGAGAAAAATGTAGTAAGTTCGATAAGTTAGACGCATCTACATTGTGCGTATCACTGCATTTAAAGTTGAAAGGTAATCATTGTTAGAACTCCAATATGGTCAATATAAAACGTGCATTTTTCTTACCCAAAGAGATACTGCTGCTCTCCTTCAAAGTATTTGAGCACAAGCAGGTGCCTGATTTACCTTCTTCATCACTGAGCACTTCAGTTCGCTCACATAGTTCTTATTCCACTGGAATTGCTGTTACTTTCCTCTCTAGATGATCTGAATCTCATAAAGAATGATGTTGTCAGCTGAGTGCTTCAAAATTAAGCAAGCATTTGCACTGCATGCTTTCGGACATAGCGAATTACATCACACTCGGTTCACACCAGTTGTTCATCTAAAATCGGAGTTCAGTGTTGACAGTAGGTGGCACTACGCATTGACTTCTTCCTTCCTGTGTGTTCTGTTTGTTCTTACCAAGTAACCACAGTTGTATTTCAAAATGCAGAGAAATAAATCAGGACTGGAAGGTATTTTGTAGGTGAGAGAGGCCACATGTGGCTTACTAAATATTTAAAATAATGTCCAATCCCCATCCCCACATGAGTTTTATTACCTAACCCAATTCTGCAGCAAAACGCCTGATTTTTATGGGCAGAATTTAGGAGGAAACACTGACATCTACAAACAGCAGTGTATATAAGGAACAGCACAGCATGTTCTTTATTCAAACCTGTTGCTATGGAGATAATTATTGTCATAATTTGTCTTATCAGATTGCTCATCAAATGAGAATTTGAGAAAACTCTCAGCTTTTGTCATGGTTAGGAACTTAAAAAAACAACTCCGTGTAACCTCATATTACCCTTATTATTATATTATCTTGTACAATTTAGAACTGTTTGGTAATATGTCCATCATTTTCAAATTGAAAGGAAGGCAGAGAAGCATTTAATACCATTTTTTTAAATTTCTTCCAATTCCGGTTGGTTTCATAATAAGAAACATATATTTTGGGAACCACTTAATTATGTTAATATTAAGGACATTTAAGTTAATTTTTAAAAATTCTTGAAGTTCATTCATATAACTCCTTTTGGGGTTCAGTGCTTACCAAGACACTAAACCAAACTATCCACCCTTAACATTTCTCACCCCCATTTATTTGCCATCCTTTTGACGTCCTGAAATGGGCATGACATTAGGATTCTGCCCAGGACTGTGCTCCTAAGTGCCGTGTCTCTCTCCATCACCTCTTTGAAAAACTCCCACAAATCCACACCTCTATGCCTACTCTCACTAATGACTCATAAACATTTCCTATTATCAGCGGTTATCAACTCAGAGTGGGATTTTTCTGGCCACCAATTGCCCTGCTTTGTTTAGGAGGTTCTTAGTTCTCAGGGTCTTTCTCTGCTGGTAGATTATACTTCACCAAGTTTCCTTCCTCAGTGGTCCCACTGTTCCTTCTCCCTGCAATGAATAGAAGAGCAATGCAGCATGAACAGCTTACCGTAATGAGTCCAAAAGAGTCCAAGTTTGAGCTCAAGGTCCTCACTGATAAAACGGAAATAACACATGGTGCAAGGAATTTCAAGGATGCAGTGATAAAATACTTTAGCTAAGTAGGATCATTAAATGACAGTTCGTGAACATTTTGTCTCTTAATCATATTATTACAACAGCCACATCTTCTAATCTCTTTTGCACAGGTTTGTTTGTTTATTGTCCTCTACTCACACCCTTGGTTATGTGACTCACTTATCCCAGAAAATGACATAGTTTCTCATTACTCGCCAATTGGATACCGGGACTGTGGAGATTTTAGTATCCCACCTAAGCTCTGTTAGCTTTTCAATATCATTTCTCTTTAATATCTCTAAATATGTATTACATATAATATACATAGTAAAATCAAACAAGATCCAGTCTGTTTCCTGATCACAGGGTGCACATTCTCTTTTGATGCTGCTGCTTGTGCTGTTATCCACCTGGGCTTCCTCAGGGTCCCTGCCCTTTCCCATCTCTGCCTGTTGACACAACAGCATCTTAAGAGCCCCTCCATGGATGATTCTTCTCCCCAGAGTCTTATAAGTGTCCCTTCATGTGGGAACTCTGATATTCTTGATTTGTGCTCTCCTTATTACCTATTACTAGTGATTAGCAGATTACAGCGATTATATATTGATTAGCTAGAATTCTAGCTCACTGCAAATGAGCAATGTATTTTCAAACTTTCATATTTTCTACTGTGGTAAGCCTAGCTGATGATAATAGGTCATAAGCACATGCTTTTAAAAATATTTTTATTTCATATCATAAATACTACGAAGAAACTAGCAATGACATTTGTATAAAAGCATGTAAGTACAAATGTTTCAAGGACTATGATGTTAATGCCTTACATTATAGGATTTCCTTTTATACTTTCAAAATTCTGTTAATTAGATGAAGTAATTTATTGGATCAACATTTTTATCACATGTATGATTTTTATTTTGTACTTATGATTTGTAGTATGATCTTTCTTAACAACTGAGATATTAGAGGCGGGAAAAATATGGAAGCTTCTGTAACAGTTACTCAGTTTTGTCAACCTGAGTCCCCCTTATTCTTTTAGGCCATAGCTCCTCAAGCTTTTCCACAGTTGCGTGTCCTGCTGGGGCTGGTCCCAGCTGTCCAATAAAATAATCCCTGAGGCGTCAATGCTGCTGAAATGACAGGGCTTTTGTGGCTTGTGACTTCAAGTCTCAAGCCTCAAAGTTACCATTTTGTATTGTTCTATGGCTAGACAAAGCTATGGAGGAGTGATCCTCACCTGTTCCTAAAATAATATGAAAAGACAGGTGAAAATTTCCCACAAAATACTGAGTGCATTTTATTGTCAAACTTAGTGTAACTAAAATTCAGTACATAGTAAATTAGAATTTGTCTTAGTTACTTTCTCATTGCTGGGACACAATCCTCAACACCCACAAGTTAAAGGATGAAAGGTTTCATTCAGCTCACAGTTTGTAGAGATTTAAATCCATAGTGAGCTGGCTCCAAGGCAGGGCAGCATGGCAGAGGCCAAACAGTCCACCTCAGGGCAGACAGGACACAGCAGCAGTCATGAGCCTTCTTTTCTCCTTATGACATCTAAAAATACTGTAATGTAAACTTCCCTGAAGATGGGCTTAGTTGTTTGATTGACAGTAGGCCTACCGCCTCTTCACTGAGGGACCTTAGGCTATTCCACCTACATCTCTCTACTTTGGTTTCCTACTGTTTAATATGGAGATAATAACTCTGTTCATTCCATAGGGCTGTTATAAGAATTTGATGAACTAAAAATGTGCAATGCACTTAGAAAATGTATGTCACTGAAATAATTGCATTTTACTCTAACTTAAAGCAGAAAACAATATTTTATATATAAGGACTACTCGGATAGAATATACTTTTGTACATTCATTTTATCCAGACCTTAGCAGGAGTGTAAGTTCTTCACATGGGCAAGTTCTACCTCTTAAGTATTTGAGAGCTGTGAGCCCTGTGAGCACAAGTAGTAGGCTTATTTCATATATCTATGTATCTCCGGCACAGGGGATTCAGAAGACATAACAATTTACAGTTTTCCAGAAAATAAAATTTCAAATGTTGGGTCATGAGTAGTACTTTTTTTTTTATCCAGTTCTCTACTTTAGAATCAATTTCTCTTTAATGCTGAAATTCTAGCATATGAGATAAAAACTAACTTTTCACATTGCGTTGATTTAAGTCCTGTATAATTTCAGCTATTTTTAAGAGACAGAAAATCAGTTTGAATAGACAGATTAACAGCTAGTCGCTAGGTAATTGCTACCTTGCTTTAAGGGGGCACACTAACTACATACTTGTGATTTCAAGAACAGTTATATGTCACAAATGAGTTTTTATATCTTTGCACTAGTAATAGCAAACAATGAGATCTTTCAGCTGACAAAAAGAGCTGGTATTCTATTTTGCTACAGCATAAAAATATGTCTCCTTCATATTCATGCATAATATACTTTTATTTTGAGCACGTGACCTGAGCTAATTATGTATTTTCTAATTTCCAGTATACACATAGGGAGCATGAAACAGAAAGATAAATTCATGTCGATCTCCGTAGTTGCTATTTCTCTCCTGAGCTTTGAGATTTTGGGGGGTTTTGTCTTGTTTTTTTGTTGTTTTTCATAGTACCTAGATGTGCTCGGATCTCAAAGGCAAACCGTTGTCAGCATGTCTTCTGGAAAGCCATCTCTTCTCACATCTAGTAGCTCAGCTCGGGACCAGCACACTGGCCATTCTTCCTGGAAACCTGAGTCCCCTGTGTTGTTTCTCAGTCTTCCTCACCTCTGACCTCCGATGTGTCATGTGGGGGAGCCTATCTTGCTTCTTAAATAGACATCAAATCTCTCCACTACTTCCTGTCGCCCAGTTCCTGGGCTTCCTCCTGGGCCCATCAGGTCATTTAGATTATTCCAGGCCTTTTTGCCTGCACTCTCACTTTCTCCGAATGGCAAGCACAGCCTTTAAAATGTAACATTTTTCCCTTGTCCTTAAAATAAATCCAGCCTCCCGAGTTACCACATGTGTCACCCCCCCACACCCGCTCCTGCAGATGCAGCCCCAGCTTTACTTTCTAGCCCATCTAAAACGTCCCCACTTCTTGGATGGAACCTCTTTTCTTGGTCCCTGGTGCTTTCCAAAGTGATTCTCGAAGAACACTTTTCCCTCCTTCCTTAGTAAACTCCTGTGTATCATTTCACCTCAGTTCAGATGTCCCTTTTACAAACCCTTTGCTGACAAGCTCTCCCAGATGGCTTCACAGAGCACCCAGATCTCTGCAGATCACAGTCGGCATTCTACTGAAATGAAGTTTCCCTCACGACTGTCCCCTGACCATCCTGCAGCCGGAGACACCTTCACTACGCTTATGTGTACTATTTAGCAAATGGGATATCCTGGGTCCTCAGGAAATATTTGTTGAGCAAATAAATTACGTAAGGGGCACTAAGAGGAACACACAAAGGCTCTCAGTATTGGAGACATCTGAAATTTAAGATGGAAAAAAATTGCAATTTTAATATGTAGGCTGTTTTGTGATATGAGCATTAATTGGCCTATTTTCTTAAATATTTTTAAAGTTAGAATCTTCAAAGGATGTTAAGTCACTTTTGATGAAATATTTAAAAACAGCTGTGGGACTTGACATCAATTCTAAAAAGTTGCGAATCTTAGGTCAGTTTGTAACTTTTCATCTTTGAGTTCCCTGCCACCTTCCTTTTCTATAACTTGTATGTTCTATACTCTTGTCTGTCTCCAAGAAGTGTGCAGAAGCCAGGCAAGCCAGTTGCAATTCTAGCACTCTGGGGAAGCTGAGGCAGAAAAAGCACAAATTCAAGACCAGCCAAAGCAACCAAGTGAGACTGAGTCTCAAAATAAAGCATAGGAAAGAACTGGGAATATAACTCAGTGTGAAAACGCTAGGTTCAATCCTGGTACTGACAATAAATACATAAATACATAAATAAATAAATAATCTAAAAAATAAAAACACACCAAATCAAAGTCGTTATGCATTTACAATAGGGCAGAACATAATCTGTTGATTTTCCTGGGCTTTAAAAAGTGTTGATTTTGCTTTGCTTTGCTTTTTCTGATTGTGGGTAGATGACACAGCCACTAAGTGAGCTGGTAATTGAATACTGTTGAGTATCATGGCTGACTGAGGAGAGCTACTATTCATCCAAACGGTGCCTCCCCAGAATCAGGATGCATGTAGGGCACATGAGACGGTCCTAAACAGGGCGCCAGAGCATCTTACTAAGTCTTACAGAGCCCTCCATCCCCTTTTTGGTTCTACCTGATACCTGGCAACCTCTTTTGACTACTTTTTAGTGTAAATATAGAAGCTATCCTAAGTGGAGCAACTGCCAGACCATTTTGTGCAACACAGACGCACACACACACACACGTGCACACACATGCACACACATGCACACACACACGCACACACACACGCACACACACATGCACACACATGCACACACGTGACTGTTGTCTGCATTGTGCAGGATCATCTTCATTCTCTGTTAGCTTCAGGTAATCGAAGACTAGATCTTCTAGCCAGAGGAGACAAACAATGAGCAAACTAGAAAAAAATATACGTAGACACAAGGTGACAGCCAAATGCTCTGAGACTGAAAAATAGGGAAGGAAGTGTTTGAAGAGCAGGTCAGGGAGTCACTGAGAAGATGAGATTGAACTTTAAAGGCGGTGAAAATAGGCACTGTGCAGATTTCTGAGGAGAGGGAAGCAAGGTACCTGGGCACAAAGATGAGAGTGTGAGCTCCAAGGTGAGCACCTGCCTAGAAGACAGCGTGGGAGATAAAGGGAGCCTGGTTGAAGGACCTCTTAAAGCCCATTAAATATCATTCTTAAATGAAAAGAAATTATTTTATTTTACCTCCAATAGGATGCCTTTAAGAAAAATCACACACTGACCCATATTTCCAGCAGAAATATGGGTCAGCGGGTCCACTACTCTCGCGGACCTTGCTCTAAGAACTCCTCAGTTTTAGCTGTTGGCTTAGTGAAGGTTTCACCCTGCTGACCAGTGGTACCATCTAGTGGTCAACGTGTACCAGCAGCAGTCACCATACTGGCCCAGTTGTGCCATCTAGTGGTCAGCGTGCACCAGGCGCAGCCACCTTGCTGGACCAGTGGTGCCATCCAGTGGTCAACATGTACCAGAAGCATCCATTTTGAAGGGCTGAGGAGCAGGAGGTCCCCCTGCAGAACAGCCCTGAGGGGAAGAGCTGTTTGAGACCCCACGGGGGGGGGGGGTGAACACTGGCCCTGTGCAAGTGTTTCATTGGCCTCTAGAGAGACCGAATCAGGAAAGACTAGAAGCAACAGAGACACATTCAATGGAGTACAACTCAAGTGTCACCAGTGGAACAGGGAAATGAGAGTCTTGAAAGCATTGAAAACAGAAAAGACAGTTCAGACAAGCAATTTGCAACTACCTGAAAAGGTTATGAGAGAGGTAGGGAATACTACTGGGATGTAGCGACGGGGCAGGAAGAAGAGTAACCAGATGTAATAGTGTTATAAGCTAGTGCTCTGTTGCCACTAAGAAGAACTTAGTCATTTTGTATAGAATTCGATTATGTGATAAACTATTTGTGGTGTAAACTTTAGCACCTATTCCAATCTTCCTTTTAAAAAAAATATTCTATGACCATTTTTGGCTAAGTATGTAGAGACACATTTATTATAGCACTGTCCAAAATGGTGGTGATTTGTATTTAAATACACATTAATTGTAATCCAGTGAAATTTCAAATTCAGTCCTCAGCCCCACTAACCCATTTCTGGAATGCAGTAACCATATTTGCCTAGTGTGTGCCATATTAGACCATGGAAGCAGTGGGTATTTCCATCACTACAACCATGACTAACAGACGGCGCTGGTCTCTTTATTTTGTTTGCTTAGTAAAGTGATTTACTTAAAAAGACATTTTGAGCACCTACTAAATGCTGAAAATCATGGTAGTTCGTTACATTACAGCAGACTAAAAGGAAAATAACTAAAACATGTTTAGTTCCTTAGAAAGCTACATTTGAAAATTGTGGAAGTTTATACATACAACTAAGTATTTTTCAATCCATTTTAAGAAGCTCTGTATTTTTGTATATTCAGTAACTGGAGCATTAAGGAAGTCTTTATTTAAGCTTTGTTTCAAGATAAATAGGTATTTTACTTTCAAAATAAGAGGAGAGAGTTTTGGTTTTTGGGTTTTTGAGAGGGTTTTTTGTTGTTGTTGCTTGCTTGTTTTTTGTTTTTGTTTTTGGTTTTTTAGTACCAGAAATCAAACTCAGGACCTTGCACCTGCCAGGCAGGCACTGTGCCACTGAGCCATATCCTCAATCCGAAGAGAGCTTTTTACGAATAAAGCAGGGCATTAGTGGAGGCAGAGCCGCACACCTTAGTGTGGAGTGTTCTGGAATGACCGCTGATTGTTGGCTGGTGCGTGGTGAGTGTTCATGGGCCATTTGAGGACAGAGTTGCCAGAAAACTCTTTTTCATCCTGGTGCCTTTTCTTTATCCTGCCAAGGATGGGAAACCGTGGAAGGGTTTTAAACAGCAAGTGATGGGATTAAACTTCATTTTGGAGCTTACTCTATTTTCAAGCATAAAAATAGGTTTAAGGAGAAAAATAGCATCACTTTATACCCAGCTCTTAAGCTCAGAGAGCAGACGTCGGCCTTGGCCCCTTTGTCTCCTTTATCCCTCGTGTCATGTGGACACCTCCGAAATGTACCCAGTGCCTACCTGTCTCCCTCAGCTGTCACCCGGTCCCGCTGCCGAGCACCACCATCACCGCTCCATGTGAGCCTCCTCAGTGAGCTTGCCTGTCTGTTCTGCCCACAGAAGACAAAGCAATCTTCTTAAAATTAAAGCTCAGATCAGATCCATCCTTCCATTAGATGCCTGCAGTGGCTGCCTGTGCTAGATGGATCTGCTGTTTTTATCTATGGGAACCCATTTGGGACATCACTGGCAGAGTTAAGAAATCAACAGTAGTGTAGGGGCAAATGGTAAGAGCCGACGTGTCCATGGCATGACTTTGAGTTACTGAGAACAATCAAGGCAAAAATGCCACCAAGCACTGGGCATTGCCAGTCTAAAACCCAAGAAAGACGCACAAACCTAAGACACACGCACAGGTTTCTAATGCATAGATGGATATAGAGGGCCTGTGTCCAGTGTCACTTCTGTTACGCAAGTGAGTTTGGGTCAGTGTCCACTCAGTGCATTCTTGTTGCAGCTCTAGTATTTTTAGCCTCTGCTTATTTTTGCTACTTCTCTTTCCTTGGCATTTATGTGAGCTGCGGCTCAGATATGCTAGGAAAGCACTCTATAGTTGTGTGACATCCCCAACCCAACTTACAATTTTTAGGGCCTCATTTATATAAGTATTCATATAATCATATGTTCATTCACTCATTCTCACATTTAGCTTGGAGCAGCTTTTGTGTGGCAGATACCCACACCAAGGTTGTAGTCGTAGGTGATGTAGAGGTAAGAGCTACGCAAGATTCAGACACCTCACTGGCAAAGCTGTGGGAAAAGCATACTAGTCGATGATTCTAGAGAAGAGGGTGACCTTCCTTCATTTGGGAGAAAAAGGCAGTTTTCAAGGCAATGTGGACATGAGTTTTATCATTTCATGGTTCTTGGGCTTTTCACTGTAAGTTTCCTGTTATATGTCTGTTGCTCTTAAAAATTCCTTTTCAAGTAAATTGATGCTTCAAAAAATAAGAGATCATCAGTCATTTTTATATATCATTGCTGCTAATTGAAGAAATAAAAACATTATTTGATCTTTGTTTATTCTTAAAACTCACTAATAATTTTAATATGATTTTGCATTTTTGGAAATCATTGTGTAACAATCTAAAATATTAGGAATATTGAAAATATTTTGATATTATTTCTTTGTGAAAACTGCTTTTTTAAAATTAATTTTATTGGTACATTTTAGATATGCATAACAATGACATTCATTATTAGAAATTTGTACCTGTACGTAGTATATCTTGATTCCTTTTCCCCAGTCCCCTCTGTTCCTTCAACCCATCTTCCCTCCCTTATTCACAAAAGCTTTGTTTCCATTTTTCTTCTTTTTTGTCTTTTCTTTTTATTCCTTTCCCCCCTCCCCTGCCTTATTCCCCTTCCCATTTAAACACTTTTTCCTACTTCCCAGTAGCTATTACAAATTTTGGTCCTTATTTATTCTTTCAGTTTCTCACAGCAGAGAAACAATGCTAATTTAAAATGTGTCCGATTTATTTCACTTAAAAGTATGATCTCATGGTGCATCCATTTACCTAAAAATTTCCATGAATTTTATCCTTCTTTATGGCAAAGTGGTACTCCATTATATTAAAAAAAAGCTTTATCCATTTATCAGTTGATAGGCATTTAAACTGTTTCCAAGGTTTAGGTCTTACTATAAATGTAGGTCTGCATATCTTACTCTAGCATGATGCTTTTAATTCTTTCAGGAAGATACTGAAAAGAGAAACAGCTGGGTTTGGATTGGCATTTCTAGGCCTACTGTTTTGAGAAATCTCTGTACTCGTTTCCACAATAGTTATACCACTCTACACTCCCACCAGCAGTGGAAAAGAGTTCCTTTTTCCCCACAGTCCCTCCAGCATTTGTTATTGGTTGATTTCTTGATAATAGCAATTCTTTCTAGCGTAAGATGGAATCTCAGGGTTGTTTTTATTTACACCTCTCAAATGACCAGTGATATTGAACATGTTTTAATTTATTTATTTGCTATTCATACTTCTTTGTTTGAGAAATGTCTATCCACTTCAGAAGCCCATTTTTGGTTTAACTCTTTAAATTTGGGCATCTTATTTTCTTGAGTTCTTTATGTATTCTAGATATTAGTCCCTTATCTGAGATTGACTGGCAGATTTTCCCCACTCTGTGTGTTGTCTCTTCATTCTGTTGTTGCTTTATTTGGCTGTGCAGAAGCATTAATATGTTGAAATCCCAGGTGTTGATTCTTTGTAATATTTCCTGTGCCATCAGGATTTTGTCTGTTTAATCTTCCACATGTGGAAAGCTAATTTTTCCAACACCATTTATTAAAGAGGCTATCTTTCTTCCACTGAAGGTGTTTGACCCCTTTGTCAAAGATAAGGTTGCTGAGTGTGTTTGCAGTTGTTTATGTATCTTCTAATGTTTTCCATTTATAGTTGATTTGGTTGATTTGCTTATTCATTTGTTTTTGCCAGTACCATGCTGTTTTTATCACAGTAACTTTGTAGTATAATGTCAACTTGGGGATTGTGACACCCCTGCCTTGCCTTTGTCCAGGATTGCCTTGGCCATTCTGGGTGTCTTCTGGTTCCAAATGAACTTTAGTACTATTTTCTCTACTTGAGGAGTATTGATATTTTAACCTCTCTAAGGTCTTGGAGAATTCAGTAGTGAATCCATCAGGTCTTGGGCTTTTCTTAGTGGGTAGTCTTTAATTTTTTTTAAATCACTGCAATTTCATTACCTGCTATTAAGCTGTTCAGAAGTTTTATGTCTTCTTGCTTCAGTTCAGGTAATTTGCATGTGTCCAGGAATCTGTCTATTTCTTCAAGATTTTCCTGTATTTTGGAGTACAGTTTTTCATAATAGTTACTATTTTCTGCATTTTGGCATTGTTCATTATGATTTCATATTTTTTCCAGTTACAGTGACGTGAATCTTTTCTTTCTTTTGGTAAGTTTGGCTAATGGCTTATCTGTTTTGTTCTTTTAAAAAATCAGCTCTTTGATTCATTAATTCTTTGCATTAATTTTTTTAGTCCTAATTTTATTAATCCCCACTCTGTTCTTTATGATTCCCTCCTTCAACAAAATTTGGATTTGAGTTGTTTTTTTCAGTATCATGAGTTTTATCGTTCAAGTTATTTGAGCACTGTCTATTTTTCTAATGTGTCATTGACTGCAGGAAGCATCCGTCTTAGGACTGCTTTTGTTATTTCCTGTAGATTCTGCTGTGTTTTACTGGCATTTTGGAGGAAGCTTCTTGTGCTACTGAGAAGAATGTGTAGTCCACTGAAGTAGGATAGAACATTCTGTGGATATTTATTACATTCATTTGTTCAGTGTTGTGGTTTGGCTTGGATATTTCTTCTTTGATTTTTTTTAAATTAGTTTATCTGTCTTTTTCTGCTTGTGGAGTACTGAGGTCACCCACTGTGACTGTGTTGTTGTTTATTTGATATTTTCTGTCCAACAGTATTTGTTTTATGTGCTCCAGTATTCAATACATATACAAATGACTTTTTAAAAAAGCCTACCTAATTTCAAAAAAAAAAAAAAACCTGATGATTTTGGAGACAGAACAATGAAATTCTGTGGGTTTTAATTTATGAGTATATCTCTCACATTTCAGTGAACACTGTATTTTGAAGAAAATGGAAGAGCTCTGTGTTTCAAGAGATGCATTTGAGGATTGTGATTGCCAGTACTTTTTTAAAAAATAAACTCTGCTGACATTCAAGTCTCTCTGTTTTAAATTGCAGCACCTTATGAAATATGCCCCGAGGATTATCTGATGTCTATGGTGTGGAAAAGAACCCCGGCGGGCGACCTGGCATTCAATCAGTGCCCACTGAATGCCACAGGTACAGTACAGTTCCAGCCCCAGCCCACATGATGAGCGTAACCCACAGAGCAAGCTGCATTTGCTTATGAAATCATGCTTTCTTCTTATATCCCTCAATATCTCTGTCCAATAAGCAATTAGTGAAATAATTTCAATGAAATGCTTCATAAATGGAGCCACTGAGGAGAATCAGAAAATATTAATGCAGAGATTTCTCAGGATGATTCGTAGGCATTATGAAAATGATCGAAACAATTTTATGTGCATGTTATTCTAAAAGAAAGACAGATGCATAAGCCCATTTTTTATTTTAAAGAGAAAAAAAGAAAAACCCAATGATACAGACTTTTTAAGCAAGATAATAGGAAATTAACAGTGGTTAGTGTGTTGCATGTTATCTTCAAAGCAGTTGTTCAGATGACACTTCTAGCCTGCTTCCCAAGTAAGCCTTACCGTCAAGATCTTGCTGCAAAGTTTCTCTCTCTTCTTTGTGACCTGCAGGCGCCACCAGCCGACGCTGCTCTCTCAGTCTTCACGGCGTGGCCTTCTGGGAGCAGCCGAGCTTTGCCAGATGCATATCCAATGAGTACAGACACTTACAGCATTCAGTAGGTGCAAAGCCAACTTTCATACTCGCTCCGTTTAGGTTTTGCTAATGATCCCTGGGTGGAAATTGAACTTTCTGCGGTGCTATCACATCAGTGAGTTCGCTGAAAAAAGAAAATGCCTAAGGAAAAGGAGATGTGGTGGAAAAGCTAATTTTTCAAACCAGAGTTAAATTGTTTTGTTCCTCAGTCTTTAGTTTTTCCAGATCCTGCTAGTTAGATGAAAGAATTTCTTGTCCAGTGGGGGAAAGGCCTGAGCAACATCTGTTAGTTTTATGTGTAAGAGGTAGACCACTTATCATGATTGGTTCAAGTCAGTAGTAAACGCTATATAAAATGTTACACAATACTATACCTCTGAAAATTAAAGTCTTCAGCGGCTCAGTACTTGGAAAATGATAAAGCTGCGTGACTGAGTTATCCAGCTTCATACTGTAATTTGAGATGAAGATGTGAAAAAGAGACTGTTGCACCAGAGAAGCTTAATTAGAAACGACTACTTGGCTGTACTTTCCAAAAATTGTTCCTTTTTGTCTTACACATAATTGAATTATTCATCTAGTGTAATGTATGAATATTTTGAGCAAAATCGCATTTTGTGTGGTATTTTATATTTCATTGACCTTATTGGAAGAGATGTGAGATTGACAATCAGCAGGGCCTCAGTTGGAGAGGGCATAAACTATGTGAGGCGTAAAACAAAATATAATACGAGCCCCCAAATGTGAACACTAGCAAGAGCGAAGTTTATTCAAGACCTTCTATGTTGTGCATATGCTTTCTTCTAACATTGCTATTTGCCAAAATATATATATTTTTTTAAATCTTGAAGAATATTCTTGGTTGTGGATGAAAAGTACCAGTACCAAGCCTTGTCAGTTAAGGAAATTACTACTTCTTTACAGGAGAGCTAAGGCACCTGTTATAAAATTAAAAACCAAATCCAGTCCTGTATGTTTATATGCCAAACCAAAATTGAACTGAGTAAACTACACAGTCTAATTTCTGTCATTCTGTTCATACACATACATATATATAGTATCAGTAATTAAACATACATAGCTTTAGTTGTGTGAAATGTTTGTATATGCATATATATTTATATATGGAAATCATATTGATATAAATGCATATATTATATTGAAATATGTAAATATATATCATGGCCAAATAATGGTAAGATCATTTACTGAATTGGTATATAAAGGCGTTAGATAGCATTTGATCTTCAGATATTTTAAAGGTACTCATTTGGCTATAAAGATATAAATATGTGTACACATACCTATCTATGTTGTAGATATAAATACTTATATACATAGGGAAAAGATACATAATTGACTTTTATAACATACAGCATAAGAAGATGAAATGTTAGTCTTTATCAATATCTGTCAATAACTCTGAACTTTATATTTCAAAATTGCATATATGCAAAGCTTCTGAGTCTGATTTTAATGGATTTTATTTTTCCCTGATTTTAGACATTATATTTATCTAATCTAATGATTCTGTATTGAACTCTTATTTAGTTATGGAGATGAATTAAATAAACAATGTGTCAATCTTTATAAATTTGAAAAAAAATCTTTACAAATTTGTTAAGAATGAATAATGTCAGTTTTTTCAGAACACATTCATTTTCTAAATTCCAAGTTTTGTGCAGAAGCATTAAACAGATTTACATTCTGTGAGCACAGGCTGTCTGACAGTGGGGACAGATACAGTCTGTGAAGTATAAGATTGAAATATCAAAATGCGAATCCTGTAAAAATTACTTAGTCGATTAATGGCCAATGTGCTTTTGCCTTTGTTGACTTGGTTAAAAAACTCAGTTTTGTAATCATGTAAAATACAAAGCATAGACAGAGTGATTGAAAGATAAGGTGAATGTTCACATTTGTAAAAAGCAGCTCAGTGAAAGTCATGTAGCCAAGAAAGATAGGGGGAGCATATTTGAAGCAAGGGTGGGTATTCGGTTGTTTTGTTTTTGGTACCAGGGATTGAACTCAGGACCATGTGCTTGCCAGGCTGGTGCTTGTGCCACTGAGCTAAATCCCCGGCCCCAAGGTTGGGTATTTGAAAGGGGACTGACAGCAGTGTGGCTTTTAGTGTAATAATTTTTAAATCTGCACATTGGCCTTTTGCTTTGATTGCACCTCCTGGATAAAACGTTTATAGCAGTTTCTGGTAAATAAAAAACGTGGCAGTGTCCTTATTCTCTGGACCTGACACCCTGGGACTTCTAGCGCTGCTTCAAAGTCAAAATGAGCACGAAAGGTAATGCCTTAAACTGACCAAGGCATACAAGTGCCCACAGCAGCACAGCTGAAGACATGAAAGAGACTTACATAGCTGGTTTTGAAAGGGACTGTGAAAATAGGAGACAAGCGTGTTTGAAGCAAAGGGAGGAATCTGAGGCAGGACTGTGGCAATGCCTTTTATTGTAATAAGTTTTATTAAATGAAGCACTCCCCCTATTCCTGATCAATTTTGTACCTAACTGACTCAGACACATACCAGGCACGTGTGGACACTTTTAAGATCTGATTCTGAGAACTCCCAAGGAGGGCATTTTTGCCTCGATTTGCATGCAGGGAAACGGAGGTCTGTAGGGAGAGATCCACATACGTGACGTCAGAGGGAGAGCTGTGCTCCAGGCATCACTGTTCCAAAGTATTTCTGGAGCCTCCCTAGCGTTGGATTTGAGATCATCAACCCTAGACTCTTGCGTGGGTGCAGTGTTTGTGGCTTTTTGTCCTCAGGAAAAACTGCCCTCTCACTCATAGGTGAGTTTGCAACTTAGAGAATCGAAGTGCGGTCTTCACTCACTGTTTGCAAATGACAGAGGCCTGGTAACTAGGAATGATGAACATCCCTGTGTACCAAAACCATGAGGTTAAAAAAGTCATCTCAGAGCTGGGTTTCTAATACCAGCATTCAAGAGGCTGCGGCAGGAGGATCATTGCAAGTTCGAGACCAGCCTGGGCTACAAAGTGAGCTCAAAGCCAGCCTGAACTGCATAGTGAGACCCTGTTTCCAAAAGACCAAAAAACTATTAAAAATACAGTTTTAGAACCTGACATATTGTAACCTGGCTGTGCATTTGGGGAAAGGAAGGCAAATTAGATCAGTAGATACAGAAGAAAAAGGCGAGCAGGAGATGCGGAGAGAGAGGTTGAGGGTATAGAAGCTGTCAATATTGGACACATGAAGTGCGTTTACAGAAATATACATACAGAAATATGCGCGGACTTGTCCATGTACACACGCGAATCTAGTGCTAGCCTAGGAACTGTGATCTCTCCCTTTACATGTTTAGGGAAGCAGAGGAACAACCTGTGCATTCAAAGGTGTTGACCCCACGCATCTGCCTCATCTGCGCTCTCCAGAGTCGACTGCAGATGCCTGGGATCCAGTTCCCACAGGTCCTGCTCCTGTTGCTTCCCTTTCCTAAGCTGCCTGGGCTTCCTCTGACTAGCAAGGCGAGGCAGTGCTTGCGGCAGGGAGCATCTGAGACTCCCAAATCCTGCCTCACTTTGGAGACTGCATTTTCTCCTCCAGCAGAATTTATCATTTCAATACTTAACACTGAGAGAATTTATTTTCTTACTCCTCTGTGTTCATAAAGCTCATTAAATTATAATTAATAATTTATAGTGTACTGAAGGGAATCATTTAAAATAAATAGATCTATGTTTGCCAACTTTTGCACATATAGGTTATAATATATATATATATATACACACATAGATGCAATATATATTGGTAAATATATAGAAATAGAGAAAGTTTGAAATAAATTCCATCAACAAACAGTCATTGACGATGTTGTACGAATTCTGTTACAAGCCAGCGGAGGTAAACAGAAATGGAGTCACTAGTCTGTGTAAAGTATAAAATCAATAGTCTGGCATACTGAACATGGAAGTTGAGTCATTTGATAGCAAGAACTGTGTGCCATAAATACTTGTACACTGACTGCTACTTTTCTAATCAGCAGCTGGTGAGTTCCCAGATGTTGATATACCAAACTTTACTGCTCGTGAATGTTAAACAAATGAAAGTAATAAATACTATTCCCTGTGCACAATTTCCCCAGCTCCAAAATAGTTAGAAATGCTCAGTGATTAATGACACCACGTTATGAAGTTTTTTGGTCATTGCAGAACAATTTCTATAGAATAATACTTGTGAAGTTTGTTTGCAAACCTTGTAAGAACAAGGGTAACCATTATGATCCAAGTATTTTAAAAAAGATGACAAACACATGCACGCAGAATATCATTGAGAATATAGGAAAGAAGTGAGAAATTCTGTATTTTTCTGTCTATTAATGTTTCATCTGATACTCTGAGATGTTTTCTTTTGAACTGTAGACCCAGTAAGGTAAAAATGGTTTCAAACCCCATTGAGAAAAAGGCACGGGGTCAAAGAAATTAAGAATAGAAATTTTTACTACTTACCAGGTTACTTCGAGAAAGTGACAGAACATTGTGGCTAAGCAGGTTGCCTCTTCTCAACTAAACAGAAGCATTTAATCACTGGTCACTCAGACAAGGGCAACCCCCCCCTTACACACACACACACACATCTGAAAAATAGTCTGCTTAGAAATGGCAGAGTTTTCTCTTCAAGAGAACAGGTCTTAAAGCAAAAGGGATGGAACCAGGAGCACCAGCGGTTTCTCTCAAACTCGTACATAGATCAAATCCCTTTTCCTTCCTGGGAGAAGAGCGAGAAGGGACTGAGGAGGACTAAAAATACCACATCACACAGAGATTAGAAGAGAGAACACATGTTCTCTGTTAAGAGGTTGTTCACTAAAGACTCTGTTTTTGTTTTTCAAGCCTTCATTAAACAAACAAATGCACACTCTGAAGCGATAATTTATCTTGGCATTAAAAGATTTCTAGTAAGAGATGTCAAGCAGTTCAATTCTTGGCTTAAGAGACAGAGAGAGATTGGAGACAGAGATGGAGTCAAAAAGAACAGGAAAATGTTTGCTTTAGTTTTCCTCATACTCCATCTGTATCATCACACAACTCCTCACATGTCACATTTTTTGTGTCCAATACCACATGGCACAAATGTTCAGTGCATTGCCTAAAAAGGATAATATACTTTTATCATCCAAGATTATTTGAAAGAAAGAAAAGAATAACTGTGATAGTTTTTCTTTACAGCAGATATTTACCAGCATGCAAGTCTTCCTGTTTCTTTGAGGCGCACAAAAACTATTGCTAAGGTCCTGGGTAGAGAACAAATACACAGTTTAAATTTTCAAATCCCCACCACTTAAGTGTGAATGAATGAGCCTGGGAGACAGGAGATAGCTGTTCCACAAATTGTATGTAAAATCATACATTTAGAACTGTAGCACGGTGGGGCATGTCTATATTCTCAGCCCTTGGGAGGCCAAGGCAGGATGATCACAGAGAGTTCAAAGCCAACCTAGGTTGCGTAGTGAGTTCAAGGCCATCTTGCACTATGCAGCATGAGAGACTGTGTCTCAAAAATAAGAGAAGAACATGACAAGTGCCAGAAAAACATAGACTAGATAAGTAGTTTTAAATTCTGACATAATCATGAAAGAGTTCTTATTAACGTCTCAATATGTGCTGGGAATTTAGCTCAGCAGCACAAGTGCTTGCCTGGCAAGTGTTAGGTTGTGAGTTCAATCCCTGGCACACACACACACACACACACACACACTAAATAAATAAATAAAATAATATCTTTGTCTCAATAGGGAGGTCACAAGAGCATTAGTAATACTAATTGCATTGTTGAGTTGGCAGCACTTTGAATGTGTTTTCCACATTCAACAGCCCTCTGGAGCTAGGCTTTGCCTGTCCTGTATGGTGCCAGGCTCCAAAAATTTGTCAGAGTCCTGTCCCTAGAACTTAGATGATCATTACAGAACTGAACAATGCCAGCTTAAATAACATGAATTCCTTAAGATAGGCAGAAGCCTCTTAATTTTATTTGGAACCACATGCTAACGTTTTGGGATCTAAGTTTAAGTGTTTAAATCTTTGATGTGTCAGTGAAAATTCTGCTGTATCCTTCAGATACAGCTCGGTGATCCAGATTTCTGCCCCCCCCAAAAAATATCAGATATCTTAAGGGGAAGACCAGCTGGTACTTAATATTGAACTCCTTCTCCCATGGAAATCTGTTTCCAAAAGACTAGTGAAAATGGGAAAAATTATACTTCTGCATTTTGGAAGTCTTTATCCTAACTCCTCCACTTCCTACATAGGTATAACAATCAGCAAGATTTTTAAAGCCTTGCAAATTCCCTATATGTTTCTCTGGATCTCTTAGTGATCAACAGTAGCTTCTCTTCCAGCCCCAGAAGTTTTTGCAAACTTTAATCTTCCAAGGAGGGAGGAAATAAGCAAAGAATTAAACCTGGCTGAAAGTTTTGGCTTACTTCAGAAAAGATCTCTGCTTTCTAGAAATTTGGTTTATCTCCCCTCACTGCTTCAGTATCTCCTGGATGCCCTTAAAAGTGTGGTTTGTGCAATTTGTATGGTTTTTTTTATTATTAAGGCAAAAGCATGAGTTTTTTGAATGAATTAGATCTTCTACCACATCAGAAAATGTGAGTTATATTATCAAAAGGAAAACTCTTTAGGCACTTGTTGACTGTGTTTCTTGGAGAATTTTAAAGAATTCTTTTATATATACACATAAACGAAATGACTCTGGTAGTTGTACTTTTCCCCCCTTTTTTATGATATTTTGCTCACTACATCAACAAAAGCCTGTGAGTTTTGAAGTTTATCCCAGAGTATGGAATTACAGTGACTTGTACAAGAAGTGTTACCGTCTGTCAGTTTTAGGCATTTGAAATTTGCTGAACTGAAACTGACTCATAGAATGATTTGATATACTGTGGTATACTTGGACAGAGAATTGTATCTAGGCTAATACCAAAGAAAAAATATTATGTAAGAAATATACTGTGTTGCTGGGGATTTAGCTCACTGGTACAAGCACTTCCCTGGCAAATATGAGGTCATGAGTTTGATCCCTGGTAATGCCCCCCCCCCAGAAAGAAATAGTAAATACTGTGTTATTCAGTCCTTAACCATCTGTCTGCTCTCTCTGGCCATTTATTCATTCTACAGATATTCACTAAAAAGTAAATGTAAAAGAAGTACAGCACACTCCTGGAATGCAAAGTAAATGAAGCACTCAACTAATTACAAAGAAAATAGGACAAGATATAAAATAATTATGAACTGTAATATGCTGAAGGAAATTAACAAGGTGCTAAAATAGGAAATAATGTTTGGGGAGATTTTAGATTTAAAAAAAATACTGGTGCAGTCCGTATGAGGAAAGGACATTTAAAAGTTTAATCTGAAACCTAAGGAATCTAGACATGCGGAGTGAAGAGGGTCATTGGTCAGAGAATGAGACTGTGGGTAACATTGGAAAGACCTCGAGGCTGGGAAGATAGATCCACTGGGCAGAGGTGGTTAGCAAGAAGAGAATGCAAGAGATGCACCTGGAGGACCAACGAGGGAAAAAATGTGCTGTGCCTGAAAGCTGTTGTAAGGAATTAGAGTTTCACACTGAGTGCAATCGGAAGCAAGCGATTCAGTCTACCTGAGGAGAGTGCCACAGCTTTTCCAGTGGTGGCCGGGCGGAAGCTGTGAAGCCTGCTGCTGTAATCCAGAGAGAAATAGTGGTACCTCAATCAAGGATTAGTGATCACCTTGGGAGGGTCCTGATGGCTTTTTCTGATATGAGAGTAATCTGAGACAAGGTGGGATTAGAGACTGACATATGTTTTTATTAAATATGGAAAGAATAATTGGATATAGGAGTCAGAAGCTCAGATTTCAATGTCTGGCAGGAAATAACTTTGTAAATCGTCAACAAGAAGAAGAGTAGAGGAGGAGGTGATAAGAGCTGTGTATGCATCACTCTCTGAATATGATAACTGGGAGCAGGAGGATGAGGTAGCGATTAAGGCAGATGTAAGTTCCAAGGAGGTTTCTGTCTTGCTAAGTTTCGCTTTAAGTGGGAAATGTTACAGTAGTCATGCATAGTAAAACAATTGATACAATAGAATGAGAAATAGTGCCAATTTAGAAAAGAAATAAGAAAATTAGGCAAAATACAAGGACGCCAAAAAAGCTGAGATCTTTAACAAAGTAAGAAAAAAAAAAAGAATTTGGTAGGAGAAAGATGCTTTCTCCATTGTAATGAGAAAGGAAAAGATATGGAAGATAGATACAGTAAATAGGAGTGAGCAAAGTTATGGCTCTTTCATTTAATGGGCTCCCTTTTCATCATTAAATATGATGAGGTGGCAGTGAGAATTTAGAAGGAGACAGAGGTCTTTCCAGGAGAGATGAAAATATGTGGAATAGTAATTTCCAGGAAGTTGAGCATAAGACTGTTGGACAAATGTAATAGTACTATCAGGTCACTTTGACTGCAACTGAGGTGTGAAATAACACATTTAGAGGACCTTTAGTTTTCTTAGTTGTGATCTTTCTCCAGCAATGTTGAGCTATTTAAGTGAAGTGCAGAGAAGGCATTTTGAGGACCAGGAATGTCAGTACCACCTGAGAGCTTGTTAGAAAAGTCTACTTAATTAGAATCTTTATTTTGAAACACCCCATTCTTGATTCATAGGTAAATGCAAGCTTGAGTTACACTATGGTAGATCCTATCTAACACTGAAATTTTGGTGCATGGGTGTCCTGGAGTCAAAGCAGTGCAGAAGCAAAATGACCATTTCTCCATCAGCTGCGTACCATGGTGGGACATGCCATGTTAGGTGAAGTGTGGTATTCCTCTCCTGGCACATGGTGTGATTATACTCAGGCCTTTGATCTCAGGTATATGTATGTGACTCGTTCTGGTGAGGTGATTATGCCTGGTGGTCATCTGCTCCTAGACTGAGGAGATCATCACTAGGGTCTTCCCCAGGCCCTGAACACAGGACAATCCTGGGTTAAGTCTGCCTGGTCACCTTGCCTGTGGTGAAGAACAATACCTCCCTGGTAATGGTTCCATGTGAAAAATAAACCTTTCTTGTTCCAGATGCTGAAATTCTTGGAGTAGCTTAGTTGTGGCAACGCACACTCCCATTCTGAGTGGTGTGCCGCCATTACCGCGGGAACCAGGGAACTAAAGTGAAGAAAATAGGATTAAGAAAGACTGGAGAAACTATCAGGATTCATGCTCTACTTCCTATTGAGGAGATCTGTGAAAGTTTGGGCTCCAGTCTGTGACTGTAACACCGCTTTAAGACCTTAATTTCTACCCACGGGCTCAAAATGTTTGTGAGAACATCTAGGTTTGTGTGGTGTTCAGGAAAGCAATCTTACATATATCCTGTGGCCTAGAATTGTACTTTTGCCAGATTCTATACAAAAACTACTACATTAAAGCTATTCCAAGTTTCTATTATGTTGGTAAATATACTCTCATTCTTGTTTTGGACATTTCTTGGTTTTACATAGATGTATACAGTTTATTTTTTTACTCAAATTTTTTTATGACAGTTTATTCTCATGACAATACTATGCAATTAAATTCAGGCCATAATATTTTCCTCACTTCAGGAGTTCCTGGAATAATAGTGTGGGATATCCAATGCTGTTTTGGCCACATAGTCTTCAAACTGTCAGCCCAGGTTGTATCTGACATAGAATGAGTTATACAGGACAATTCTGGACTGTCTGATCATATGCCCACAGGCAAGAACTGCTTTTCAAATTTACCTCCTAGACCTAGGAAAACTCTAAGATGAATTCAAGCTTCCTATGCAATATAAGAAAAAACCAAGAAATAGTCACATAGTGGAACTAAGAGTATGTTATATTTTCCATACAGGATAATCTCCATCTTTTCCAGTTACCCCATGTAGATTATTTAAAGTTATTTAATACAACCATCAGGTGAATGACACTGGCCTTAAATGTCATAATTATGAACTGAATTAAAAATATGTATTTAGATCATTGCTTTAAGACAAGAAGTTTCATGTATAATTATCTGTTAATTGAAGCCACTCAGAACAGTGAGAACCTTTAATATACCTTACAGATGGACTGGAGGAGTTGCTGCTGAAAATGATATATAAATATATGATGTTTAAAGTGTGTCATGCAACCATGATAAACCTTTTTTTAGTATTCACACAATAGAAGCAGCTGTGGCTGGCAGTGGGAGGCATAAAATGAAAAGAATAGGGTTATTTCAGAAACACACCTACTCTTTAAACCATGACCCTTGCCACTTTTTTCTATAAAAAGAGCAAGGAGGCTTAATCCAGAACTATAAAAAACAACTATTTTTAGATTTCCTTTTCTTCCTCTCCACTGTTGATCTTGTCAACAGCGTTAAGTTTGTATGACACAGAAACTTTTAGACTTGTCTTTCGGAGTAAAAGTCCTCACAGGGTTGTGCTGTGCACAAGGCCAATCACTAATATTGTCATTTTTAAAGGACACGTTAAAATTATTAAAACCTATCCACCGTTATTCAGTGAGTAAATGATGAAAAACTGTAAAAGTTCCACCCAAGAGAATTCAAATTCTTGAGGCATCATTAGGGATGTTCCCCCTCTGCTTGAATAAAACTACATTCAATTCCTTTACAGATATTGGTAAGTGGTTTTCAGCATCTTTACAGTACTGATAAGTTGCTTTGAGTCTTGCTTCTTAAATTCTTTCTTCATGTGAAAAAGAGTTGTCTCCTTAAAACAAATGTGATTGAAAATGACTTCAAATACTTAAGTATGTTGATAATTTCTAACAAAAATAGTCTACAGAACCTGAATTAAACATGTAGTAATTAAGCAGATGGACTCCTTCTGGAATCACACTGCCTTAGTTCAAATCTTGATTCAACCAGTACTGCAAAGTTAATGCCCTTAACCTAACTAAGCCTCTTCCCCTCCATCTAGAAATGTAGAGCATTGAGACACCTGTAAGGATTATTGTATAACTCCAATCAGATGCTTCACGCGAAGTACATTGTCTCCTGCTTTATATAGTAGGTAATGAGTAATTAATGTGGTATTTAGTTATGATTTTCTAAAGGTAGAAATTATACAACTGTAATTGTAGATCTTTGTAATTTCCAAAATCATTTGCCTATTCATATTAACTGTATGTCCTCTAAAAGCCAATTTTGCCATGGAAACCTGCGCTAATTAGATGTTTCTTTGTTTCGAATGGTCACGAATTGCTTTTACTGTGTCCATAGTTGAGTGTGATAGTTGCAGAAAGCAAAAGAAAAATTTTCTTTAGTTTCAGTTCAATTTAGCAGGCACTTTGAGCACGTATCTTTGTGTGGAAGATAATGGATTAGAGATTGTAAGGGAACCCAAGGAAAATATGTAACGAGGAGCCCTTTAGGAATTTATGGTCCTGGTAGAATGGATAAGATAAGAATGTAAGTACTATACTAAAATAATATACGACATAGCAAGATTATTTCTGTGAGGTTTAGCAATAGAGATCATATCATGATTGCAGTTTTCTGAGCATAATTCATGGTGGAGAAAGGAAAGATAATTTAACAGGAAGAACTGTGCACAACATTTAAAATTGTCAGAGAGAATAAGACAGTGAAACTAAGGCCCGCGGGTTTTCTCTGGGGTGTTGTGCATAGGTTGCACTGGTTGGTGTTAGGATCTCTATAGCAAGAGAGAGACAATGG
Organism: Dolichotis patagonum; assembly: GCA_004027295.1. Classification (NCBI taxonomy): domain Eukaryota; kingdom Metazoa; phylum Chordata; class Mammalia; order Rodentia; family Caviidae; genus Dolichotis; species Dolichotis patagonum. The sequence continues at coordinate 51,665 of PVJX010000994.1, read as the reverse complement.
AGTGGACCGAGCTGACTTTCATACATCACACTGCGTTGGGTACGACTCCAGCAAGCAGGTTTTCAAACACCGAGTTAGAGCTGAACTCACAAAGAAAGAGTAATCCTTGGGTACCACACACAAAGAGGGAAAAAACCAAAACCAGAGCTTCCAGGAAAGCTGGCAGAGTTTGAGATCGCTCACTATCCTTAGGTGCTAGAGGGTGAGATTCCAAAGCCCTAGTGGGGTACTGACAGCTCCCCTCCCACACCCACTAGCAAGCCCTCTGCAGGGACCTTGCGCTGTCTTGTTGCTGGCCTCAGCTGCACTCTCAGGCCTAGAATGTGTGTGAGAAAGTTATGATTTGTATGGGAATGTCACTGAGAAAAACGAAGACAATCACTTTGCAGAAGCTGGAAGATCTTATCTGAACCGTGACTATTGGGATTAACATGAAAATCGGTATAAATAGAAACAGGACCATTGATCTGCTGAGGGCTCTACAACCAGAGAACTGCATCTCAAACTCCTCAGACAACTATTGTACAAGCCAGAGATTCAAGGCTTCCCCAGGATAAGTACATTACACTGCGTGTGTTTGTGACCAATATCACTAAACAAAGTAACCATGGAGGAGAGGCAGTGAATGCAAGAATTTGAAGAATTAGCAATGCTACAGAAAAAAAAATGTGAAAAATGTATTTTTCAAACAGTGTTATTAGAGGGAAAGAATACAAAATTCAGTTACTTAATGGAAGAATGTGAAAAAGATTAACTAGAACTTCTATAAGTGAAACGTACTATCACTGACATTAATGAGTCACAATTTAAATTGAAGTTTTGTAACTCTAGCTGCTCCTTAAACCTAATCTAGAGGAACGTTTCCAGAAGGAGTGCTTAAATAGCTACTTGGAAAGTTCAGTTTGAAATTTAAAAAGAAATGTGTTTCAAACTAGATTTAGTAATTATGATTTGGATTTTGAAGAGAACCAATGAGAGGACAGATGATGAAAGGAAGTAGCAATAGCAAATTGGTGTTCAAGTAGTTTATATAATATCAGGCATATTTTATTTTTATTCATCTTTATTTTATTGTATTTTTTGTCTTTTTGAGACAGGGTCTTGCTATGCAGTTCAGGCTGGCCTCGAGCTCACTTTGTAGCCCAGGCTGGTCTCGAACTTGCAACAATCCTCCTGCCTCAGCCTCCTGTTCAGGCACATTTTAAAGAGAAATAAATAGAAAAGGGATTGAGTGGGATTAAAAACAATCATATGAGTAACCACAGAGTGAAAATACAGAGACAAAGATAAGAGAAGAGAGGTCAGAGCACAAGTAGTGGACAAGTTAAAATCAAGAAAACTCATTTGTACTCAACTTCTCCATAATCCAGAAAAGAAAAGAGAGAATGTAGCAAATATACTTGAATTTGCCTCTTTAGGAAAAGGCAGTAGAAGAGCAGGCTTGAGGTATGGAGACCATGCATGTACACTAGAAAGAAGGTCAAGACAGTGGCCACTAACTCTATTCCAGACAGAAGTGAATCTTACCTCAACGTTCTTTGTACCCTGAATAAATTCCACACATAGTCTGTACTGGTGTGTAAAAATATTACAAGGTATTTACCCTGGGTGCTTTTTAATCTCAGTGCCAGATTAGCGCCGAGAGTGATAGCTGGTGCTGGGATGTGCGCACCTGTTTGCTGATAGCTGGGCTGAGAAAGTCCTTCCACATGAGTCTGCTCAGCAGCTGTCAGGTGTGGTGACGTGAAGTTATCACTGACTTGGGCCAGATTTGATGATGACCCAGATGAGACAGCCAGATGATCCCCTCTCTCTGATTAGTTGAGTTATCCAGTGCCTTCTGTAACTGTTTTTATTGCCAACAGAAAACATGTCCAAATGTTTTCTTCCTCAAAATTCAAGTCAGTGTGTGATGCTTTTGTTTGAGAAGTGTACAGAGGATCTATTCAGGTTGCAGGCTGTCACACTTTAACCTTTATATTTCAGTGTTGTTCTGATGCGTTTGTTTTTGACTATTTTGTGTTTTTAAGTTAGTTTCCTTATAAATCTCCAGTCTCTAGCTCCACCTTTTCAAACAGTTTCCTATATTAGACAGGCGCAAAAATATCTTTTTAATTTTTAATCGAATTAAAAACAAATTTATATACATTTTCCTCAGTGCAGTGAATTGTGTGTTCCAACTACAAATGGCAGGTCCTAAAGTCTGAAAAAAGTTATGCATTTATTCATTTTAGCATGTTGGGTGTTTATCCGTCAGAATGTGGGTTGCATTCGATTTATGCTTTTGGAACTCTTCCAATTATTGCATGCTGCTTTAAAGCTGAGTGAGATATTTTAAATCCAGTTGTTTGATGAAGATGCATAGAGCAGTAGTAATGAAGATTCTGATGTTCGTTCTGTTCTTTTGACCATTACAGATTAAAGAGCACCTTGCTAAGGGGCAGCGCATGCTGGCAGGCGATGGAATGTCCCAGGTAACCAAGACACTGCTGGATTTAACTCAGAGGAAAAATTTCTATGCAGGCGATCTTCTGATGTCTGTGGAAATCCTCAGGAATGTGACAGACACGTTTAAAAGGGCAAGTTACATCCCTGCATCTGATGGCGTCCAGGTGAGGGAGACAATCCCATGAAGGAAAAGAATTGGGGAGATGCAATGAGATTTTGTTCCTAGAAGCCAGAACAGTCACCTTGGAGGCAGGGGTGTGTGTGGTGGGGAGTTACCTGGTGTCAGTAGGGAGCCAAGCAGGCTGTGCTGCTGTGACCTCTACAAGTGACCCGATTCCCTCTGGCATTTTGCATCTCACTGTGCTCAACCCTGACGTGCACATATTGCACTCAAGGAGACACTGCAAGAGCATGTGTGTGTGAAGTGCTTTGCGCCCTCATAGAAAATTCAAGGTGGTATCGGATATTTTATTCCCACATTTAATAGCCCCATCTTGCCAGAGACTATTAAAAGTACATTAAGTGTAATAAAACATATTAAGTATAACATGCAAAATAGACATAGTTTAAGATTTGTTTGGGGTTTGCTATTAGAAGGGAGAAAACCATACTTAATTTTGTGGAATTATTGCCTGAAAACAAAAAAATTTTTTTTCCTTTTTATGGAGGACTTTCAGAGTACCATCATTTATTTTCATAAATATAATCTAAGTAATCATCCAGTCTTAGTGTTGCCTTCATTATTAAAATAAGCCTTCTTGAATGGCAAACAGGATATATATGTTTTTTTGTTTCCTTTGTTTTTGATACTGGGGATCCAACATACAACCTCACACTTGCCAGGCAGGCGCTTGTGCTACTGAACAGTATCCCCGGCCCCTTCATTGTTTGTTTTTGTTTTTGTTTTTGTTTTTGTTTTTTTGGTCTTTATTTTAAACACAGTGTATTTAATGCAACTCCAGTTGGCTTTTCTTTTCATATTAGTTCTTTTTGTGCTTTAGTCTAAAACGTATTCCAACGAAGGATGCTAGATTGATTTCTGCACTTCCAGCATATTTTTTTTTCCTGTATCCCTATATGAAGTTCATTAAAATACAGGTTTTTGCAAAACTTCTAGTTCAGATACTGTTTTCTTTCAGCTTACTCTTTATTTTGGAGTTTCGTTTGCATTTCACTTGGAAATCCTGAGGTGTATTGGTGCGATTTTATTTTGGTTTGGTTTTAATTTCAATTAACTAAGGAGAGAGAAAAAGAATACTTTTAGGAATCATGAAGTTATTCATAAATAATATGGATCCCTCAACTTGTAAAGCAGTACACATATTAGTGAATTAATGTGTATACCACTGACAGTTCCTGTGATGAGAATTATTGAAGCTGCATTCTCTGCCGTATCACCATGGTCCAGTGTCTACATTGCAATGACGAAAAATTCATTGGAGGGACAGAGGGTGAAAAACAAGGAAATTAAGTTGTATTTTGTACATGTACCAATTCCTTACAAGGGACATAACCATTGTATACTGCAAGCATGTGCTACTAAATAATCGTTTTTAATTTTGTTTAAAATACATTGGAGAGGTACTGGGTGAAAGATTTACATCATTTGATCATTTTAAAGATAGTATATTTCTTATAAAGAATGAAAAAGTTTTATAATTTTAAAAAGTAGGTAAAGTAAACCAAGTAAAGCTATTACTTACACCTCTGAGATATTTCTATTAGCCTCAACATTAAAAAAATAACATTTGAAGATGTTGATACAAATGTAAGTTGAAATAAAAAGACATTGTTCAACAAAATAACAGTTGAAATAAAAAGACACTGCTGAAATATCAGCCAGAATTCTACTTTTAAGTGCTTCCAGCTCTCAAGAGTATAAGGCTTTAAGATTTTACACACTAAATTTTAAGAAATTGAGATTGCCAGGGTGCATGGGAAGCATATAAAGATGATTGAGTTACTTGTTAAAGTATGCTGATTCGGTGAACAATAAATTCAAATAAGTACTTAATCATAGACATAACTGGTCTGACTGAGTGCTGTTTGGTTATCATTTTGTTGTGATTTTGGCATAGTGAGAAATAAGTTCCTCCGTTTCCAGATTGTTCTCACCTCAGTCCTCTATATATTTCTATCTGAAATTAAACAAAATGAACTGTGAAAAAGTTTGAAAAAATATGATACCTTTAGGAGGTTGTTCTAACCTTAGGAATTTGGGGCACAGGAATTGGCATGGATCTTTCCAACACATGAATTCTTTTTTTCTTTATTCCCATGATCCTTGTGGGGATTTTTATCACTGTTCCCAAAGGCCAGTTCTGTACTTTTTGATCTTTGGAGGAAAGCAATCCATGGAAAATTTTATTCACCCGAGTTTCAAAATACCAGCAAAACATCTTATTCTCACATTTTATGTCATCTGTACTTATTCAAGGAGATGAACTTGTTCATTACTTGTTCAGAGTCTAGGAGATAACACAACTTATTTCAATATTTTCAATGAGAAAATCACACAGAACTATACGTTTACCCTTAAATTTTTAAAGTATACACAGTATTAATATTGTTTTCATCTGTATTAAGTAATAAAGAAATCTATTTTGAGTAAAATTTTCTCTTTTTTAAAAGTTTGACAAATGTGCCTTGATAACTCAGTAAACAAAGGTAGCACTTGCACCTTAAGGAATCAGTAAAAACGAAGTTAAAATTTCCTAAGACTATTCATCTGACTTAGAAACAGCATTATAATAATGTGAGAAATCTGAATTTTTAAATTGTTGTAATACATATCCTCTTACTATTTATGACATAAGTTGCTGCTATTGACAACTAAGAGATGAGAAAATGAAATATATAACCCTTACTTATAATCCCAGAAAGAGTATGCCTTGTTCTTACCAAATGAAGATGAGAGCTTCAGAAATATCAAAGTATAAATAATCATGGCTAAATTTTATAATTGTTATTAATTTCTTAGAAAAATGCATGACTGAATCCCTTTATCACTTTGCTACATCAGTACCAAATTTTACTAAGCTAGGCACAGTTATTTCAGCAAGCATCATGGGTCGACAACACAAGACAGCTTTCCTTTATTCATTTTTCTTTCTGACTGTTCCTATTTAATTCTCAGAAAGCTGTTGCATATTGAGGTTTTGCACACTATCAATGCATATGAGTGATAGTTACTGTTTATTTTTAATGTTACACAATTCTAACCTACCTTTCATTTTAAAGTTCTATTCTAATAAGATGTTAAAATTGAAGACAAACTTATGCTTGTATGTCTTAGGAAGATAAGGTTCTAACATACTTTTGTTCTTTTTACTGGTAAGCCAAAAAGTTTATTTTGCTCAAGAATATTCTTTTCCAAGCCTTTGAATGTTGTCATAGCTTCCAGAACACATATGAGTTCTCTTTGTGGTATATCTTTTCCTTTTCCAAACTGGCATATGTTCTTTCAAGATTTGGCTGAAAGATAATGTCATCTCAAAGATCTCACCTAATCTTAGGCAGAACTAGATTTTTTCCTACTCTAGTGCTTTTTAAGACCTTGAATGCATCCTTACTCTGGCATTCACACATAACATTTTAAATGTTGTTTCTAGGTCTATCCTAAACAGTACACCTTAAGCTTATTGAGACAGGACCATATCTATAGTGTTTACCTTGACATATGAAGCATAGTAGACAAAGTTTTGTTGATATAATTATTGAGTAAATAAAGATATTAAAATGATGTTTGAAGAATGCATATGGTCTCACAAACACATTGCCATGTACGTATAATTCAGAAACAGAAGGAGAAAGAAAGAGAAACGTACCCATTTACTTCTGTTTAAAATCACTGAAAAGTTCTTATGAAGTCTCATTCTGGGCTGAGTTTATACCACCTATGTCAGGAATGCTGGGACTTAACAAAGTTGAAATTCCAGTTTGTCCAGTAGCTGTCTTCATATTTTCGGACACATTACTTAATTTTCTCTGTTTCTTCATCTCCATAGAAGAAGTAAAGTGATGATAGCACAGTTGCATTATGGTGGCTGTATTCTGTGAAACTATGATAAACACCAAACGAATAATGATTTGTTCCGCCAAGGGGAAAAGCAAGAGTAGATTTCTATGTGAAACAAGTCCCAGTGTTTTCACTAACTGGTCAAAATGAAAGACACATAGTTCAGTTCATGTTATTAATACACTAAGACTTAATCGACAACCAACACTAGTGCCCTGTACCTCATACTGATCACTTGAAATGGGCACTTGAAAGGGTCACTTAATGACAGGATGACAGTGTCACGAGTGTCACCACATGAGATCTGAGTGGCTGCACATTCATTGAGCACCTCAGATTTTCCACCACTCTGCCCCATCCATTGGGGGCCACTGTGAGTTGTGAGCTTTGCTTTGAAGATTTCAAGTAAATTTTAGCAACTGGTGAATGAAAAAAATATGGAATGTATGATTAATGAAGATTGACTACTTTTCAGGGTTGTTCTGAGACTCATAAATAATACGTGATGATCTGTGCTGACTAACATATGTCAGCTACTCCCTACGTAATACGTACACCATAATTCTTTCATTGCCAGGATTATAATATTTGACATAAAACATTGGCTTTTTTTATATCTACTTAGAATATCTCTAAGAAAATATAGTTTATGAATGAAACTAGATCACAGGAATGAGGAAGAGAGATTTAAATAGAATTCCTTTTCTAGGAATTCTGGCAGTATAAAGTTCTGAACCACTGCAGTGAGTAAAGAATGCATGGGAGTGTCAGGACTGGGGATACAATTTAAAGAAGCAAGATAGATACTGAAATGATCAATAATCCAACTGGACAATCAAAAGCATAGGGAGTCATATAAGCACGGCACATTGCCAGACCCAGGAGAGTACAAGAAGGGGTACGCCCTGGATATTCAGAGAGTGGAGATGGGAGGGTGGAAATCAAGAAGAGTTCAGACTCGATTCTCTGCACACAAAGTTACTAATCTTGAATGTTATTTTTGGGAAGACGGTCTCTAGAGGTAAGGAATGTGGATCAGTCAGAGAAAGACTAGCTTGTGGAGTGAGGTGGTCATCCCATGGAGTCAGCGTGGTGGCGATGGGATGAGAGAAAGACACCCACAGATACTAGAGACAGAGAAACTGAAAACAGAAGAAGGGATCTCTCGATGAAAGGAAAAGTGGGTCCCTGAGACAGTTTGTGCTTGGGGAATGAACAAAGAAAATACAGAGAATACCAATGCAGAGAAACCCCAGAAACTATTCACTATATCCCCTCAAATTCTTTTGAATGCAAGGACCAGGCTCTTCTCTGGTATCTTTCTGTTCCTTCATAACTCGTTTTTTGTTTTGTTTCACAGAGTGATGTCTGAATATTTTTCACTGTACTCTACTCTAAGACACAGAAATTGCATCAACGTACAGTTGAAAACCATAGTTCAACAAAATGACATTTACCTTACTATTTACCTTACCATACATTTTAGGATTTTCCATTTCATTAAAAAACAAACAAACAAACAAACAAACTTGAGCCGGGAGTTTGGCTCAGTGACACAAGAACCTGCCTGGCAAGTGCGAGGTCATGAGTTCGATCTCTGCTATCAAAAAAAAGAAGAAAAAAAAAACCTTGATCATGAACTTCAAATAGATCAGTATTCAAAGTCGGAAAACCACTTATTTATTTGACACCTTCCTCAGGTTTGAGAAATTCTGTCCTTATGGTTGAGATGAAACAGGAAGGTCACAGGTCAGCTTTCCCACTATTTTCTTAAATGCAGACTGTATTGTAGAAAAATTTTATGCTTAAGCGACTGAGGGATTAAGGGGAAGGTGGAGGTAGTGACTCAGTGAAGTCAGGCATCTTCCCTCTGGAGACACTTGATGAGCAAGCGTATGAGTTGCACTGTGGATCATTCTCCTGCCCTGAGACCCTGCAATATTATTTCTCCTCTGGTTTTGGTGCCAGACACTTTTACCTTTTGTTGAGTGGGCCAAATATCTGCATGCAACTATTAACATAATAATATATTACATCATATATTGAATGATCAGCATCAACTCCAGAGAACATCTCATTTTCTTAACTTAAAAAAGTCTGGTAAGGGCTCTTCTCATTTGGAATTTTAGTACAGCGATTGCACTTCAAAGACAACTTGATGCCGTGAGACCCAGTGCTCACAGAGCAGTGTGCAGCCATCATGGCCCATAATTTTCTCAAGCATTTATAGGGGATGTAGCAAAGGCAGAAGAGAGTGGCGATCAAGAATGCCTGCTCTGTGGACTCAGTCTTGAACTTCAAGACAAAGAGCTGTTGCTCTGTACAAGTTAGCTCTGTGTCCTTCAGTCTTCTCTTCCACATTTTGAGGGAACAGGATCTGTGTGGTAGAGCTGATCTAGGGGTTCAGTTAGCTTGCGGACACTTACACAGCACCTCATTCAGAGGAGTGACCGGAAATGCAGTTCCTCTTATTTCCCAACAAGATGAGCTCCTGGTAGAGCGTAAACCCGAAGTCTGTGGACCACTCCTGGAGGATGCCAGCGAAGATGCGTATTTGGATCTTTCCTGCCAAGAAACGAAGATTGGCATGTTTGTCATGGCAACACCTTAGGAAGTCTAAACACTGACTTTAAAAAAAATTTTTTTAATAGAAAAAAAGAGCAAGGGACGCGTCAGGGTGGAGTAGGGACAGAGAAGGAGTGTTTAATCTCACAGCAGACATCCCTACCAGTCCTCACCTACGGCTATTTACAGGGCTTGATGGCCTGTGAAGTTTCCCTGTTCTGTCTATGAGGTAGGCAGTCCCTTGTAACCAGCTCCTCTTTCTAAGTAGTGTTTAAACTTTGCCCTTATTAGAGTATGAAAACAAGCAATTCAATGGTTAATAACTTCTCCAAATGGTTGAAGTACAAGATCACATTTTACCTCACAAGATAGCTGAATCTTGCCATGAACAAAATTTCCAAGATCGTTGCTGGCTGGGAGGAAGTAGCAAGCTCCAGAGAAAATACCTAGGTGCACACAGCCTTCGGGTGCTTAGGGCAGTCAGAAAAGGAAGTTTTAGAAGTATTTACAGTGCTGTCAATCAATGAGTAGATGCTAAGTCATATAAGTAAATAAGTAGGGTTGAGTTTAAAAATACAATAAAACTTATGATAGGTAATTTTATCCTTTCAGAATCTCCCATTATTTCCCTCAGTGCTATGTTTAAACAAATGTTATAAAAATACACGAGGGGTTTTCTATTGTGATTTTACTTGTCATAAATTTTTTAGCTTTTAAAAATTATTGGAGGGAAGAGAAGGACAAAAGAGGGTAGTGGAAGGGTAAACATGATCGAAGTACATTATATTATGCACATATTAATATGCCAAAGTTAAATTCATCATTCTGGGAAACTAATGTACCCATAGAAAAAATTATTGGAGAATATATTAGTTTGCTCGGGCTAACTAGCGAATACCACTGACCGGGTGACTTAAATGATAGAACTGATCTCTCAGTTTGGGAGGCTAGAAATTGACGAAAAAATTATCAGAAGATCTGCTTTTCCATGTTCTTTGGTTTGTAGTTCGCAGCCTTCTCTGGGTGTCTTTCCGTGTATAGGTGTCCGTGTATCTGTGTATTCTAATCCCTTCTTCTTGTAAGGACACCAGTCAGATTGGCTACTGGTCCACTCTGATACCTTCTTTTAAACTTCATTTCCTGTTTAGTGTCCTATCTCCAAATGAGGGACTGGGTGTTAGAAGCTCAAGATGCAAATCGGGAAAGGAGGAATGCAGGCCTTAGCAGGAAGTTCTGAAGAGCAGTAACGTTTTTGCTTCCTAAAGAGATGTGTGTTGGGCATTCTCTTGTAAAACGGCTCTCCTATGGCTGCTGCCTTTGGGATGTAGGGGCAACCCGTGGTGGGTGCCTGCGTCTCTCCTGTGGGCCCTCAGGTGTACCAGCCAGGTCTCCATAATCAGGGACACTGGTCTTTACCTCGTTCCATGATTAAGAAGCATCCCCTGTCTGGATTTGATAATGGTTTTGGCATGCTGAGGTATGGCCTTTTTATAACACTTACTGCTCTACCAGGCTGACTCTGGAAAAATAATCCTATAATATGTTTAGCCACAGTTGCATGTCTACTTTCTTACCATTAGCTTCTAAATGTGTACTAGAAGAACAAGACAAAGCTCATGCCCAAAGCACTGAATATTGGATGGCTTCTTCTGTCACTTAGCCTTGCCTGTTTAGCATATCTTGGAGCCTAACTAACTCTGCTACCTCTACCAGACCCTAAAATTAGTGTAAGGAGACTGGTAACATTTTCTGAGAAAGGCCCCTCCAAACTACTCTGATCCTTCCCAGGCTAAACTGACTTACAGAGTGAGGAGATGGGTATTGAAAGACAGCCTGTGATCCCTGGGGCAATGCTCCTAGAGTTTTCACAATGACCCAGAGCTTCTGTGAAGTTGTGAGGAACAGGAGAAGAAAGGTGCCATTATAAAAGGTTATTCCCCCTCAGCTAGTGCATATTAAGAGACACTCACTGACACAATTTGCTTGCATAGTGTTGTAGATCTGCAGGCCATGGTGCTCAAGGTGGGGAAGTCCAGCCTTGCTGACAGGAGCCCTCTGACCACCGGTCACTACTGACCTTGTGCTACACCCCAGGCCTTGTGCTGAGCCCCTGCCTGGCATCTCCTAGTTTGCCAGTGGCTCGGTTTCTTGTTTCTTATTATATTCTTTCTATATCTTTGTCTGAAGCCTCTTGGGGAATCCTGGATGATAACCTCCTGCCTTTCTGGATTCTTGATAGCTTCAAATTGCCAGTAGCCCATAGATGTGCTGCTTGGTTAGATATTCTGTATAAAGGCTTTTAACTCATAGTATTATGCCACTCTGTCCTGGTCAACTGTAAAAAGAAATTTACAAAAAGAAATTTAATTCCTTTGAGGGATTGTTTAGGGTTTTTTTGTTTTTGTTTTTAAGAAATCCTTAGAAAAACATAAAGTAATTAGTACAGTAAGGTTGCATGTACTCAATTTTATTTCTGTGTATGTTCTTGAATAAGAAACTAAGATATGGTCACAGTAAATACGTACTCCACACTCTAATAGATCGTGTAGGTATGTTCATGTTTTCATGTGTTGATGTCAGCCAAGAGCAGCAAATCTGAAAGAATGAGATAGAGGTGCCTATCCTGAACTGTCTTTGGATTTTTGCCATGCTGAAAGGATGGTCTGTCACTAAATGCATGTTGCCAGTGGAGCAACTCTTCCACATTCACTCTACTCTGTCACCTGTCACTCCTGCTTTTCCCTCTTCACATCTCTCACTTACTACTCTTCCTACTGAGTCTGTCTTCATTGTATTAACTGACTTTGTTTCATTCAGCTCAGTTCCTGGTTATCTTAATGCTTCTATCACAAAAGCTCCAGTTTTTAATGAGGATTGATAATTCACAAGTTTCTGTCTTTTGGCATTTAGACTTGTAGCTAAATCGTCTGCTGGGCCTGTTACCTCAGTTTTGTTGCAGATCCTCACACTCAGCTGGAACGAAAGGTCGTTCACTTTCTTTCTTCCCTTATGTTGGCTTCCATGTGCCTTTCTATATCGCTGCCCTGCAGAACTTGAACTGAGGATTCTAGATGGACCTTTGATTCTGCTCTTCCCCAGCTGCGTGGTCCGTTCTCTCAGCATACTCTTCCCTGCGCCGAGCACCATCCTCTGACCTCCCTGTTTTCATTTCGCCTGGCCAGGTCTGTTTTTCCCACTCGGTAGCCAGAGTTAGATTTGCATTTATAACTTGACCTGTCCTCTAACCATTGTGGGATCAAGCGCTTGCTTTATCTGATGTCCCGTCTTTGTGAATCTTCTTTTCCCTCTGTCCTATGTAACCCCCATTCCAACTATATTTTTATTCTTTCTGTTTCTCAGATTTGTCAAGACTGATTTTTAGGTAGGGAATTTGGACTTTGTATTCTTAGATTTTCCCCCCCAGAATCCTCTTTCTCAGGTCTTTCTGCTCTATCCTACACCCCACAGTGTGAGAGTCTGGGCTGTTATAACAAAATACAGAAATAGGTCATTTGTAAAGAAGAGAAATGTATTCTCTGGTAGTTCTGGAAGCTCAGTCCAAGATCCGGGACCTGCAGGCTCAGCTGTCTGGCTGCTGATGAGGGCTGCTCTTTGCTTCTCAGGGCACCTTGTGATGGTGTCTTCTGGAGTAAGAAATGCGTTGCCCTACCGGGCGGAAGGCAGTAAGTCAGACTGACCCTGCTTGCCCTGCAGCACCTGTTGGGAGGACCTCAGTCTCCTTGTACGGCCCAGCCATCTCTTGAAGACATCATTATTTTGGCAACATCTAAATTTTGGATAAAACATATTCAAAGCTGTATAATTAGTGTACAACATTATAATTGTTTGTTTGGTACTGGGGACCCAACCCCAGGCCTCCCACATGCTAGGCAAGCCCCTACTCATGAGCTGCACTCTCAGCCCTGAAGTCGTCTTATTAAATTCATGTATTTCCTGCCTTGCTTAATCCACTGGCATGTAAGTTCCGTGAAATCAAGATCCCTCCTCCATGTTGTTCACTCCTACAATTCCCAACACTCAGGGCAGCAGAGATGCCTTTAGAGAAATACTTTTTAAACAAGTAAATACACTTCTTATGTTCCACATCTTTCTTCATCTCTCTATTTTTCTCATGCAGACTTTAATAGTTCCTAACTTGGGCTTTTGAGAAAGCGTTTTCAGTGATGGTCTTGTTGCCAGTCCTCTTCCTTGCCAGAGCTCCCTTCACGTTGCTATCTGGGATATATTTTTGTAACTCTCCTTCTCCATTCTTTTGCTGAAGAAAAGGTTACTTAGCAGGGTGAATGAAAGAGAGAGTGAGTTCTTAAAGAAAACCTTATTATAGTAAAAGACACATTGCCTAGAATTATGAGGTAAGTGATGTCAGGGGGAGAATTTTGACTAAAGGAGATTAAAGGTAATGTGTCTTTTATTGTAATACCTTTATTTTAAATTTAGGCATTTCATCATATGTGTTGTTGACCATTAGTTGATAGAATGTTTATGGCAGTTTCCATCAACTAAAATCATTATAGTGTTATTCTCTATCTAATGCACTGAATCATGCAACTTCTGGATCTTCCCCCTTGTCAAAATGACCATAAAAGGTAAAAACTTTTAACCCATTCAAGATATAAGGCAGCCAGGACAGTGGAATTAAAGATGGTCATAGAAAGGGCTTCCCAAACTGCTTCTGAAAGTGGCACAAGCAATGGGAGGAGTGTGTTTAAAATGAGGATGAGGGTTTCAAGGGGGAGAAACAGCTATGTGTCCTTTATGATAATATTTGTTTAAATTTAGACACTCACCCCATATTTGGATCGCACATTGTGCACTATTGAATGCATTGTGCAAGGGCCAGGCAGGGATGGTGAGGCATAGAGTAGCCTCCCTGTGTGTCAAAGAAGAGCGTATCTTTACAGAAGTATCCCCTTCCTTGCTGGTTGTCATTGCATCTGAATCCTAGGACCAGATTTGAACATCCACAGATGCTGCTGCTTCATGAATTAGGCCCTAGTGTTTCTCACAAGTGCCTATCTGTGCTCCAGGGTGGCCTATAGACCTCTGAGGGCTATTTAAGATAGGAAGAGCTGGATCCCATACTTACTCATCATTATCAGTTTTTTTGTCTGCAAATTAGGTGTCATATTGCATTCCCTGCAGGAATTGAGGACACTGTGACCAGAGGCATCACTAGCAGAGAAGGAGGCTGAGTTGAGAAGGGGTCTATCGATTAGGTGATCATTATTGCTTTTAATTCCATCAATAACCAGCCCAGAGCTCCACGCATTATAGTTCTGCAGTCCATCAATTTTAAATATTAGAGTCTTTATACTTTGGTGGCTCTTATACTGACAGTGTAAGAATAAACAAACAAACAAACAAAAGAAATACTCCCAGGGAGACCGTAGGCCAGCAGAGAACAAGTCCTAAACCAGTCATCACATAAATAAATCCTAAACACAAATTGTGATAAACCTCAAAAGAAGGCTGAGCTGTTCATTGTGATAAAATGAATATATGGAGATCCCATAAACTAAGGGGGCGTCATGACCAGGCAGGGCTGAGAAGGGTTCGAGATACATGAAGTTTGATGGGCCAGGAGTGTGGTCAACATGGGGAAGGGCCGCATAAACTAAAGTTGGAGAGGCAGAAGGGGCAAGATCACACAGAGCTTTGCAGCCATCCACCGATCTCCAGACTGAGGCTCAGCACTCTACCTGTGCCCTTCTGCCTCATCCCAGTGTCCTGGGCCTTGTTTAGCCTTTAAGCCATTCCAAAGATTATGCCTATATTTCTAGCCCAGACCAACATACTTACCTCAAAACTTCAGCGCAACTTGCTGCTGGGTAAGAAGGTGGAGAATGAATTTCCTGTAGGTCAGATATCTCAAATCATTAGCCGAATCTAATCTACAATTTTATCTCCATGAGGAGTTCAGCAAGAGCTAAGTACTGAGATATGGAGCATTGCTTCAGAAAATGGTAGGTAATTCAGAAGAAATCCACCAAGTCAAAGCCAATGAGAAGTAAGGCAAAGAGTTATTTACTAGTGTCCATAAAATAAAGCATGGTTTTTGTCTCTAGAGTCAAATCTAGGACCTGCACTTTGAAAGTTATAGAAACACTTAATGCTTTTCTTTGTATCATACACATATTTCACTAATTCTCATACTTCCTGCAAACAAAAATACAGAAAGTCACACTTCTTTGTCTTTTGTGTCCCAAAACTATTTGGCACAGTGTGTCTTACTTAGTATTTGTCTAATAATCACTACACTTAAAACCTCTCTTAATATAACACATTCTTAGAAAAGAGAGAATTTTTACTGAATAAATTACAGGCCCAGAAGGTAGTGATAAATAAGTTCTGCACTCTACGTTCTGCCAAGAGAGGAAGTGACATTAAAAGCAGATAGTAGATAGTGCCACTTTCACATATCAACATTGCAGAAGCACATTTGCCATAATGTGGCTGTAGATACAAATCATGCAACCAGTCATAAAAAGGTAATAAGAGAAAATAAAATTGTAAAGCTTCCCTAGATCAGGTACTTACTCTGCATTAGGAATTGTGTGAAGCATCACATACAAGCGTCACAATAACTCTTCCAAGTTGCTTCGTTATTCCTGTCTTACAGATTAGACAAACAATGCATTGGCTGGACACCATTTACCTAGGACCACATAGTTAGTAATTGATGGAGACTATATTTTAATCCAGGTCTGCTAAGTTCAATCTCCAAGTAACTCAGACTCAGCCAGTGATACTCAGTTTTTCAAATGATCTGAGTTATAAGAATCAGACCATATTTAAAAAGAAAAGAAAAATAGAATCTACCTGATGCATTTGCTAGCCCGATATAAGTGATGTGACCCGTAAATCATCAAAGGAGTGATATTCTCCCCTTAAAGGACACTAGCAAATAGTGGGTCTGCTCCTGTTTAGCTTTATACTGGTGAGATGGAATATAGTGAGTCTCCTCTAAAAAAATGCCATTCAGTCTCTTGTATGCTGAAAGTCTGATCTTTGAGCAAAAATCAAACTGAATGAATATATATCACAATTAACATTGATATGCATGTTTTGCAATGTGTGTGAGACAAAGTAGAGCAGAGTCAGCTCAGAGGAGTGGTGCTGAGTGATTTGAGAAAACTTGGGGTTCACTGACTTCCTTCAATTTAGGGCTTCGTAACATGTCTGCCATAGGTAAGACATTATGCAGGCTGAGTGAGGATGGCACAGTGCATAAGAGTGACCCATCTTCTGCATAAACATCCCTCACTACCCTAGACATGAGACCTTAACTCGCTGCACCCCTACATAACCCACAGGAGTCAGAGAGCCCGCCCGGGTTATTCTGAAATGCAGTCTGCCTCGAGATCACATGCGATTGTGTTCTGTAGCACCTTCTCACTCTGATTTAGTAAAGTCTCATTCATCGGCCTTGGAAAATAGTTTCTTACACTCTGTGTTTGTTACTTTAATGTTTCTTTTGAGAGTTCCTGTTTTCATGATTTCTCTTTGCTGATTTAGAAACCTGGGCTCTGGATATGGTATTCCCATTAATGAGCTGTGTGTGTATGTTGGCCTCGCTGTACAGCAAGAAGTTACTGACCTGCTATCAGCGAAACATGCCCTGAGAAATGTGGTTTTTTTCCCCCAGAAAGGGAGACATATTTGCACAAATTACTTCGCATTCTTTCTTTCATTGTCTCTTGTTAGCAGCAGCTTGCATTTTGTATGGGAGCTGGCAGGGGTTAAGATGCAGACTGAGGTCGTGAACTCAGCACAGCTAACTGGCAAGCACAGGAATGAAACCTGCAACTTTTACCTCATTAGCACCATGTTCCCTCCTGACTTAACCAGCCATGGGCAGCTGCAGAACTCTGAAGGTTAATTCTTTCTGCCCATAGGTAGAGTTACAGCTCAGTGGACTTAAGCCCTTAAAATGTTAACACTCTGAGCGAGAAATTTTAAGTGGAAAAATGTCCAGTAGTACAAAAAGGTTAAAAGAGTTTAAAATGAGTCTAAAACAGACTTACAGTGGGTTTTTTTTTTTTGAAAGTTGCGTAAAATATTCCAGAACTTTATAGAGGTTATGACTCCAACCATTTTGCAGCCATGTGATTGCCAGGAACTATTAAAATAAATAGCACAAATAGGGCAATTAAATATAGATACTAACAGCCTCAAACCGCAATAGTAGAAGAAATGAAGCAGCTTTGCTTTTCATCTAAAAACACCCAGGCACATTTATGTGGAATGAGAGCAAATGCTTGTTTTGTAAAGCTACATAGGGAGGCAGACAGATGAGACTAATAAATTATTATTATTTTTGCCCTGGTGCGAGTCTTGTCCTAAACTAATGTGTTAGTATCAGGCCACTCTCCTATTAGAAAAGATAGACTCTGAGGAGACAACCAAACAGCCACTCTTCATGAGGCTTCAAAGGAACATCAAGCCTTCCCTTGACACTGGTTCGGTCTCTGGTGATCCCATGCATGCCTTCAGCAACCACCCTGGTTTTCCATTGCTGGCCCAAGTCTTAATGGCACAAGGCCATGTGAGATGACAAAAAATTTCTCTGGTAAAAACACCTCCCATGTGAAAAGGGAGCTAGTTGAACTGAACACTCTCTGGCAGTGTGTCCATTGTGAATAGAAAAAAGGAGCATGAAAATGTGTTTATCTGCATGGAGAGGGAAAGATCAAACACGCATGTGGTTACTTCTAGGTGAAGATAAAACCAGTAGGTTTTCAGTGGTTAGCTGCAGGCAAGGCAGACACACAGATTCAGAGCTGTGAGAGTAACGTGTCACACATCTGCTCACTCCTCCATGTCGGCTTGCAGGCAAAAGTCCGGCATGAAGAGTAATAATTCAAAAATAGCTACGATTTGTAAAACATCTATCAGGTACTGTTTGCCAGAAACATAGATGATTTTATTTAATATTTTCAGTAGGTAGCTGTAAAACTAAAAGTGTGATGGCCTCATAGAGCTAGGATTCTGACAGATCCTGTCTCACCATGGCTTCTCTCATAGACCATGGTCTCACCATCATGTTCTTTGGAACAACACAAGTAATAATCATGGCTTTCAGTTACTAGAATAACTTGTAGTAAGGCAACCCAGGAAACTTTCCTTAAAGAAAGAATAAAAGTGTTTGTAAGGAATAATTGCACAATGGCATTAGATAATAAATAGACTATAGGGAATATAATGGGGGAAAATAATTGTGAGTGAAAGCGTTTTACCTACTCTGATTGCTTCTGGGAATGAGGAGATGAAGTTTGGTAGAAATCCCAGAATTTTGGTGTTGTAAATGTCCTTGGAGATTTTTTAGAATATATTGGGGTCATAAAGTAATATTGCAAAGTGTTTGTATTTTGCCACATAATTATCCTGAATAGCTTGTTGTTAGAAAAATACTTCGTCTCATATAACATTAAAACTTTTTATCTAATTTGATTTACAGAACTTCTTTCAAATCGTTAGCAACCTCCTAGATGAAGAAAACAAGGAAAAATGGGAAGATGCCCAGCAGGTAAGGTTGGGGTTATTTTAGAATTTGCAATAAATCTGACTAAATAAAATGTAGAAAATACACGATGTGAATGGCTTTCTTCTCCAAAATCATAATGATAATTTTTGAGAAATTCACTGTTTTCATATAACATCAGTGTAGCAAATTATCTTACTGGTTTGTTTTGTTATTATTTTTAAATGCCTTATATTATCCTTCTGCTATGCTAATTGCCATCATTAATAAGATGTTTTTCTAAATTACAGAAAATGTATCATTTCAGTTTAAAAAAGGGAGAATATTCATTTTTTAAAAAATACTATGAAAATTTAGTTCAACTAACTGCTATACTTCTTTGAGAATTCTACAGGACTCTTGTTAAAAATCCCAAGAGAAAGCAATCTGGAAAAGAGCAAATATTTACTCAGGATTAGATGAACCATCTAGCTCATTTTCCTTTTGAGTAATAATCATATTCTAGACCTTCAAGAGGAAAGCGTTCCATTGCTCTCATTCTGATAGGAGCTCTAAAACTCCCCCATGTGACATGTATCAGGTACAGATTTTGTGCTTCTGGCCATAGCAAAGAGAAAGTCACCCTGCAGCTCAGACCCTGACCCATCTTTTTCTACCGGCTCAAGTTCCACTCCTGTCCATGGGCTTGACCCAGGGTACAGCCACAGTCTCTCACTGTGAGAGAGCGGTGTCTTTCCCTAGAAAGCAGCTGCGGAGGCAAAGCGCATCCTTCTAGAAGCTGGAGACCATGAATTATGGCTATATTTAGAACTAACATGTGATGACCTATTTAAAGCAGGGCTGCTGTTCATCACGGTAGTGGTTCTCACCGTGAGGTCACAACTTGAGCAAATAATGAATGGTGGTAGAACTCATCAATGGGAAACTATGAATCCATCATCTCTCAATTAGGGATTTGAAATTAGCTCTAGTCTTAGAGTATTTTTAAAACATTCTTTCAGTATGAGTGATCCTTAATGCCATTTTAAAATGACTATTTCAAATGTAAAACAGACTAACAGAAAAAAATCCTTCTTTGTAGCTCCCACTAAATGTTTGTGTTGTAATTGTATCCATTATGGTAAATGAATGTCTAAGTTTGAGGCACAAAAGGAGGACTTCTAAATAAGAGTGGTTTAAAACTTGCTCAAAATATTCCTCACAATCCCCTTTATGTTATTTTAGAGGAATAAATTTAACAAAACAAAAACATGAAGCAGGGTTCTGGGTGCATCTGGAAAACTAGCTGATTGAAATGGGACTGCTGATGCTAGAAGTTTTTACAAACAACATTTACCCTTTTGAACAGTAAACAGCCTTTGCACAGCTCCTTAGGTGCCCATCCGCCCAAGTTGTGGAGAACCAAAATAGGTTTGACTGAGCGTCCTACTAAAAATGTAGCATACCAAAAGAGAAAAGAGACTGCATTTTAGGTAGCACTATTTTACACACAGCGCTAAGAGTCACCAAGTCCACCGTAGGTAAGATAAGCCATTTCGGTCCCAAGGCTAGTTCTTTATTTATTTGTACTGAAAATCCTCCTCTCTAGTGCAGGGGTGGCAGGCAGCAGCCATGAGGTCCAGCCTGAAGCCTTTTTTGTAAATAATGTTTTGGAAACTGCCCTGCCTGTTCATGTGCATGTTATCGAGGCTTGTTTGAATGACAGAGATGACTTGTCCTAAAAGATATCTGTATGATCTAAACAGCCTAAGATATTTATTGTGAGGCCCATTACACAAAGATTGCCAAGCCCTGCCTTGCAACATTTGGCTACCAGTGGGAAAATATAATTAAAAGAAATACCTGCTGCTAACCACCAACACCTTTCTACAAAGACAGAGAGAAAAGGTTATCACTGAGTAAGCACTGAACTAGAATAGGATGTCCAGAATGGGCATCCAGGAAGACAGAGAGCAACTCTGCAGATTACACCCTTGTTTTATCAAGCCTAGCAGGTGCGACCCATTGCGTTTGCGTTCTGGAGATAAACAATAACTAGTCCTAGAGTAGAGGGGTTTAACAGCGCATGTCACCTCTACATCAACATAAATTCTTTTGGTAATGGGGTTGGGGGAGGGTCTGGTCAGTCAGTTGCTTTATACAATAGGAAATACGCTTCTCCAGTCTACATGGGGGAGGGCAGTTTTGCGGTCTCATGCCAGTATGCACTGAAGGTAGACAGACACCTGCCCTCTGCAGAAACTGAGGGACTGTGTTATCTTTT
Source organism: Dolichotis patagonum (assembly GCA_004027295.1). Classification (NCBI taxonomy): domain Eukaryota; kingdom Metazoa; phylum Chordata; class Mammalia; order Rodentia; family Caviidae; genus Dolichotis; species Dolichotis patagonum. The sequence continues at coordinate 30,869 of PVJX010000994.1, read as the reverse complement.
TTTAATGTTTACATTTTAAATTCAGACCTTACTGAATCTTTAAGCCAATAAGAAGCTTTTTAGTGTTTAAAAAGATTTATATTGCTGGGCATGTAATCCCAGCACCCTGGAAGGCTGAGGCATGAGGATTCTAAGTGCACGCCCAATCTCGGCAATTTAAGGAAACCTGTCTCAAGATACCAAGTAAAATAAAAAAAAGTCCTGGATATACAGCTCAATATGAAGGCTCTGATTTATCCCTCTCTGTGGAAAAAAAAATGTACACACCTTTCGAAGAAACAGGGAAAGATCCTAACAATTACTTATTTTCTAAAATACGTGTTCTAAGAGAAGGCAGAGTGAAGGGGGTGTACCCTGTTCCCAACAAGGAAAATTAAAATTCTTCTTTTTAATTTGCATTTTTACACTACACATACTCGAACACACACACCTACACAGGAACATGGAAAATCAGTAGTAAAGTAACTTGTAGAACCAACAGAAGTTTTGCACACATTTTTAGAATGAGGAGGATGAGCACTGGGAATTCCTGTTTAAAGAAATAGGATCTATCCTCCCAAGTCTTTAGGAAGTTTAAAACTTGCAACTCCCTGTGCCTGTGTTTCAAAGTGTAATATCTACTGTGCATGACTTCAAGTACACGTGAGTGAATATACTATGTTGCAGACACTTAGTATTTAATAGTTTGCACATGGCTACAAGTCCCTGAAGAGTACTACAGTGCCTATAACCTGCCCTGATTTCCTCTTGTACTCCCGTCCAGCTCTTGAGCAGGCTTTCTGGCTCATCACATTGCCTCTTGCTCCTCCTCTGCAGTAGCCTTTGCAAATGCAAAGCAGCTAGAACACTGTCATCCACTGAATTTTTCATGGCTAAAGCTGCAGCAGGGCCGAATGGCCATGGAACTGAACCTGACTTCAAAGGACTTTCTGCTCCAGTGTAGTGATACAGTGTAGGCTGGTTTTATGACCTGTATGAATCACATGTGGTGAAATCCATGTGACCTTTGAAGTGGCCTTCAGGGTCCACATACTGTGAGCTATTGTCAGTGTGAAGTTGTCTTTAAGAAAACCCACATGCATCTGTACTGAGGGCAGTGCCACGGTGGTGAGAGGTACAGGAGTGATGGAAAGGCAGTTAGTTATCTCTGCCAGTCCTTAAGTAGGTAGCAACCAGACAGGTAGGATGGATACAGGTGTAGACACCAGTGGCGGCGAATCTACAGCGCATGCAGCAGCAGGCTGTTTGCTTTATTGAAAGCTCTAGAAGGTTCTCCATCACTGTGTTAGATGATAGAGTAAATGGCTACTACCTCCTCCATTGGCAAGGATCCAATGAGGCTTTTGACACATTGTTTAGCTTCCTTGACTTCTGCTTCTTCTTGGGTAAAACAAATACAATGATCATGTTGGTTTGTTTTGCAAATTATCTAGAATAAAGCTACTATGACCCTACAATTATCGCTAATTGGTCCATTGACTAATATTATTAGAAATAAATGTTTCTCTCAAGATATTTATTAAGCAACAGATGTAATAATGTGTTGTAAATATCTTCATGATTGCAATAATAATTGCTTTTTTGTTACGGAATTTCCCTCCATATGGAGACTAAGCTAAAAGTGTTAATTGTCCAATTTCAATGTTTGTTCTGTTATGTTTAAGTAAGGGGAAGTGACCATCAAAAACAAAGCCATGGGCTGGGGATATAGCTCAGTGGCAGCAGAGCCTGCCTGGCAAGATCAAAGTCCTAAGTTTTATTCCTGGTACAAAAAAAAGTAATAAAATAAAGCCATGCTATTTCTGAGTAGACAGTCTGTTAGTTATTTTGAGTTTCTCTAGATTTATGGAGGATTAATTAGTGCATGGTATCACTTCCAAAGTTCTTGCAGTCTGACACCTGGTTCCATTCTCAACTATTAACTCAAGAATTGCAACTGTTGCTAGGTGCAGACATTTCTTCAAATAAAACAGCTCCTCACATTTTTTCATTCCAGTTCTGTGTTCCATTGTATGGACTTCTTATTTTTTCTAACTTTTGCTTGTTTTTCTAGATTTACCCAGGCTCAATAGAGTTAATGCAGGTGATTGAAGATTTTATACACATTGTTGGTATGGGAATGATGGACTTTCAGAATTCTTACTTAATGACTGGAAATGTAGGTAAGAAGTAGGATTATTTTTCCCAAAGTCTTTTTGAAATTTAAAAAAGTTCCAAGTATCTGTGTTGTACATGTTTGAGTGTAATATCCCTATTTGTATCTTTAAGTATATGTGAAAAAATATAGTGTGGATACTAAGTGTGTAATCTTTAGATGGGCCCAGGTCCATATACATTGTATATGAACATATACACACATAGACATGTGCATATCTACATGCATGCATGCGCACACATATATACACATGTACATATTTGTACATGCATACACATATACATACATTTGCTACAAGCTGCCTGTATTTGTATGAATACCTGTAGACTTATTTTGTGTATCTGCATATATATACACATGTACACAGGATGTGTGTTTCCTTTTCAATTTGCCAAAGGCTCCGTGTGTGTGTGTGTGTGTGTGTGAATGAGAGAGAGAGATTTGGGAACAAATTAGCCTTCCTTTTCTTCTGTTCATTGCTCATAAGGTCACTGAGTTACTTTCTCACTTGATGCCCCAAGTATGCATGACATACTTCAGTTTTGGGGGGATCACAAGGAGAACTGCTGCCACTTCTGTGTTCCTAAATACCTCCCTGGACAGAGCAGGTCCTTCAGATCCTTCTAGTGAATTCTGCAGTGCTGAACACATGAAGTGAAAACACATTCCTTCCTTTAGCTGCCTCTCACATTTCTCGTGACGGGGTGGAGTTACACGGAGAAGCGGCCCCTACACACACTTCTACACTGTCACAGTCATATTGAGCCACCAACAATTACATTAATCAAATGGAATGTTTATCTTGGTAGATAAAAGTTGTCAGCAGTACAGAAATAATATTTTAATTTTATGATATAACACTAATTTATATGTTCATAATTTTCTTGGATATATAAAGCTTACTTTCAAAATGTTCCTGTGATTCAGAGAGGTTGTTTTGTTTTGTTTTGTTTTGTTTGTACCGGGGATTGAATTCACAACTTCATGCTTGCCAGGCAGGTGCTTGTGCCACTGAGCTCTAACACCAACCCCCAGAGAGATTTTCTTTTGTTTATTTTAATGGTCTTCATGTAAGGCCACTAAACTCTACATAATAGTGCATTTGTATCAATGTATTTACGCTGCATTCTTATTCACCAAAGTTTAAGCTTTAGCTACTGAATCAGGAAGCCCTGTACCTTGATTCATCAACTGGTACAGAAAATGGTTTTTTTTTATAATTAAGGATTTGGCTGGTTCATTATATCTTTGATTTCTCCTAAGTCTCTAAGTCCTACTGGAATTCATTTGATAATAGGTATCTTTCATCAGAATAGCCTTGGATTGCTAATCGGTTACAGCTTACTGGTCATATTCTTCAGTTGAGAAAAGTCTGCATGAGATATAAGTGGGAAAACAACAAATAGAAAACTACATATCTTAAAAGTCTGGAGAAATTTCAGTGTCCACATACCCTCTTTATTTAAGACAAAGCCATATCAGTAAGTCTGGTGCCTTATTATACTCACTGAACCAGTCTCAGAACCCAAACTGCCCTCCAAATGAGAACTCACCATCTTGTGCTGGTTTCGTACTCCTCCAAAACAATGAGGACAAAAAGGCGCCAAAGATAGTATCTTTGTTGAAGAAAGAATTCAGAAATCAGAGGAAATCCAAACTACATGGCCATTGCAGAAGTGACTGGGCAAATGAAAGGAACAAAATCTGACAGAAAGAGTTAGTGTGTTAGCTGTGAATTTGAAGACACATGAAAAGAGAACCAAGTCAGAGTTCAGGAATGCTGGTTAGTCGGCTACACTCATCCTCCTAAGGGCCCTGTGACATCTTCTGTGAATGGGAAAGGAATTAAAGTGAATTACAATTAAAGCCAAGGGATAAAAAAACAAAAGCTGTTGTTTTCTAGTTTAATTATAAAAGGCATCACTAATTTAAAATACTGTCAAACAAATACCTGACATTTGTTCAGCATGTATTTGGAAAATACTATAAAAGAACTAAAGACCATCTAAGAAATTTGAGGGCTGGAGATTTAGCTCAACAGCATAAGTGCCTGCCTTGCAAGTGTGTGGTCATGAGTTTGATCGCTGGTACTGATAAAAAAAAAAAAGAATAATAAATTTGAATTTACAGTATGGTGCACATCAAATTATAGTACTAACATTATTTGGAATAAAAATTCTATTACAATCCATAAATTAAACCTCCATAATTAAGTGTTTAATCATCTTTACCTTTCTTTTGACTTGCAATTATATTTTAAATTTTTGCAATAAGATTATGTTGCTCAGGTTTCCCTGCTTCCTGTAATATCAGTAACTTTTAGCGGTATATTAAACATAACTCAAAGCAATTTAATGCTGCAAGTAAGCCAGTGTTTTACGTTGCCTTCACATCTTGAATAAGGGTAATGTGATTGAGCACTGTTTGGAATTAGAAACAATTTTATGTTCTGTGAATACAAGTCCCAAGCATTAATATGCTCACTATCCAAAGGCAATCTTACCTATTATTCCTTGTTCCAAATTCTGGCTCACGGACTGACTTAGTATCATTTGTTGATCAGAAGTGAAGGTTATTGCTTAATGTTTAGGAGTTTTCCAAAGTATAATTACTATTAATTAATCGAGTAATGTGTGTAATCAATACTTATAATTAATTAGCCAACTTGATTCATGTATGTAAAGAACGTAAATATACTGCTTTATCAGATATTTCCAAACGTTTTCAAGTAAAAACAAACAGAGAATTTTATAATGGAAAATTATGAAATGTAAGTTGGCAGGAACTTCTCTTATATTCGATTTCCAAATACTAATTAACCAACATTAAGCTAATGATATTGAACACACTCCCGTGCAAGCATGCACTCAAGAACACATAATTGAATACAATCTAGGAAACTAAGAAAAGCTGTTTATTTCTTGTGGGCATTCTCGGTAAGGCATGTTGGATTAAGACTCATTAAGAGCTTCCAAAGATTCTTATGACTTTTAGAAACAGTGTGTATTGGTCATTTCTTCTGTTGTTGGAAGAAAATACCTGACATCCACAAATTAAAGGACAGGTTATATGGCTTCAGTGCATGGTTGCCAAGTTCCTAGGCAGAGACACCATGGCAGAGGAAAGCCACTCAACTCTCTTGGCAGCCAGAAAGCAGAGCAGAGTGAAAGGAGCTGAGAGGTCGGGACCAGGGACTGGCTATCTTCCCTAGGGTCATATTTCTGTGACTCATTTCTCCAACTAAGCCCCACTTCCATAGCTCATTTAGGAATGAACCCATTGATGGGCTAAACCATTGGTGAAGTTAGTACTCTGACAAATCTAATTACCTTTCCAGAAGTCTGTTCTGCCTGTCAAGTTAACAATCACGATTAACCAGCATAAAGTGCAGATTATTTTTTCACAAAACTTTTGTGCAAGAGAGAGTGAAACAAGCAAACATAGTGCCAAAAATGGCCGTATGATCTAATGAGTCTCAACATGGGTCTCAAACCCATTTTAGATAAACTTTAAATACAATTTAAACTCTAAACACAATTTTATCATTTCTGTTTTCTGATTCCTTGTTTAGAAAGAATGAGATAAAAACAGAGACAGTCTTCTTAGTGGGACATATATAGCATAGATATAGGGACATATATGGAATAGCTGAAAATGCTAGAATGATAAGGAAAAAGAAGTACCAACTAATGCAGCTGAGTGGAGTCCTTATTGTGGGAATCAATGACTTCATACTTTACCTTTGAAAATATCAGTCTTAAGACTTGTGATAATAATTTATGTTTAAAACCATGGCCTTAGTTCATCAAGATAGCAGTTCTTATCATCTGATTAAAATGGAGGGAATATGCATTGTGTATCTTAGATTTTTTTCAAAAATAGCTAAAATGAAAACTTCTGAAGCTTTTTTATCTGGAAAATGTCTCCATTTGAATCAGCTTTTGTACTGGAATCCTCTTTCTATGCTATCATATCTATGCATATTTGCTCTATATTCATATATGTACATTTTTGTAGGGAGAACATTCATAGTTTTCATTGTTCAAAAGATTTATGATTTCAAAACATTTAACACAGTTTTGGAAACAATAGTTACACAAACAAAGATATTAAACCAATGCATTTATAAACTACTTGAGCTTCAACAGTGTTTATTTTTAATATTTACATGTGACTATGGCATTCAAAAATAGAAATGTCATTATACGTGAGTTAAGGAACACATACTACCGTCTAAACATTACAGTTTGTATAACTACTGAAGGAATGAATGCAAATGAAACGTGGATAGGCTACAGAGAGAGTTCAATTTTCTGTACATTTTATTGTATTGTAAAATTGAACTCTAAAGTTCTAAATATGCATCTAAAAAAGTGTCAAAAATATGCATAAGTGGTTTGTTTTAGGAAAGTATAAATTTTTCAATGTCTAAATTTTAAGAATTGTTATAAGTTAGGTCAGGGAAATAGGTTTCTGTTACTCAATATGAATTATTTTAAAAATTATTTTTCTTTAACCACAAGGAAGGGTATTTTGCCTCAACAAATTTCCTTGAAGAGTGACTTGCTTTCTGCAGTTTATCTCAAAGTTATCTCCTCCTCTTCAGCTGCTGGGGAGCCAACATTCCTCCCATCAGTTTCCCTGAAGTTCCTACTGGAAAACCTTCAGAAAACACCCAGAATCAAATCAAACCCTCCCAAACACTTTTGATTGTTCATGTCCTCTGTATGTTGCTAACTACTGTTTTTCTTGAAACAACCCACATCTTTAACTTTTTAACATTTATTTCACTCCAAAATGCAATTAAATAACAAACATTAGTTTTATGACTTGGAAATATTTGGATTTTTGGAGGCAATAATTAAAGAAAATAAAGCATCCATGAGGGGAAAAAAAGTACATTATTTGAGACCCTGCTTTCTGCAGTTCCAAAGACAGAATAGAATGACAAGGTCTTATATTATTAGGGTGATGGGGCACCAGCATGGATCTCTGTGTTCTAAGGATTTGTCTAAAATTTCAGGGAGGGCTTTATTCTATGTATTATGTTTTATGTCAGTCATACATTTTCAACAATAGCTTCATGTAGCATATTATATTTGCTCAATTTGCTAGCAAGAATAGCCTACTCTTTAGAAATTAATCACTTCAGTTTTGTGCTTGGAATAAGAATTAAACACACTGAACTGGATTAAAGGAGGTCAATGATGTATTAGATTTTGTTAGCCTACTGACTGTTCAGTTAAAACCAAAATAAAGTTGATCTTTCACTCAGAATAAAGCTTTTATAAGTGATTCAGATCATTAAAATAAGTGCATGATTGTTTAGCTTGCAAGCAGGTTGCAATCTAGTCACAGATACAAAAGAATAAACAAACAAATAAATAAATACTAGGTACCCTTTGGTTTGTGTCATAAACCACTTTTGTTAGAGATTCATTACAGAAAATGTTGCACTATGTAAAAATCAAGAAAAATTTCTTAGAGGAAAAAGCATTTCCTGTAGACTTTGAAAACTGGATTGTAGGCAACCCAATATAAAGGGTGGTGAGTAGCAGATAGATAGTTACATTCTAGAACCTTCTTCAGCAAAGATGGTAAAAAGATGTCAAACTTGAGATTGTGTTTGGAGATAAGTGTCCTCTTTTGATAAGAGTACATGTGTACTGAGGCAAAAGAAGGCAGATAACACTTGAAAGCCATGTTTCTGGGTTCTGAAAATATAAGGGAATCCCTGAAGCTTGGCATCATAATATTTATGCATTGACTGAACCTTTATTAAAGCATAAAATAGAATTTAAAGATACTGGGAAACATGATAAGTACAATTTGTCTGCCTGTGAGTCAAAGGTGTTACTGAAATTCACGCAGGAGACAATGAAAATGTGTATACTTTCTCCTCATAGGAACACAATACTCCCACTCACTACTTAAGGGAGAAGCTTAATTTGGCTTTTATCTGAGAGGATTTGGTCCATAGACAGGAAAATGATAGTGAAAGGCATGGTGGAGCAAAGTGCCTTCGCTCATGGTGAGTAGGAAGCAGCTCAGGTGAACAGCTCCAGCAAGGAGGGAGCCACGGAAAAACCAGACGTAATTCCAAGGCCATGTCTTCGTGATCCACCCAGAAATCAGCTGAATTAATACCTTCACGAACTGTTTTTTTAAGACAAGTTCTCATTATGTAGTTTAGGCTGGTCTTGAACTCACTGCATAACCCAGGCTGGTCTTGGACTTGCAGCGATCCTGCCTCAGTCTCTTGAGTTCTGAGTTAACAGGCGTACACCAGCACACCCAGCTGATCCTAGGCATTCATTACTCTAGTCCAGTTGACATGTCATGATAAATGCTCCCCAATGCAGTAACAGTATGAACACAAAGCAAAATGTAGGTATGAAATTGAAGCCCTATCTGAGGTTCTAATGGCTAGGATTTATATAACTGACTGGGGTGTAGGAAGGAAGAAAAGAATTAACGATATATTAATTGAATGGATATTTGAGAGTAGCTTGTATGTATTGAGGCAGTAGAGTCCCAAATGGAAACCCAAAATGAGACCTTGGGTTTAAGGAGAAAATTCAAATCTATAAATGCACATTTAACAATCAATTACTAATAAAAATTTGAGTTTTACAGTTAAGAAAAATCATGATTATTGACTGTATAACATGAAAATTCTCCAGGAAAAATGCAGACACAGGAAATAGCATTGAAATTCCCTTGCTTTTAGATCATTTTAGTGGATCACACCCTTAACATTTTGACACAATAATCTTCAAGGATTATTTGCCTTACATGGACAAATGTTGATATAACCACATACTTCCCTCTCACAACTGCTTCTTAGAAATTATTCAAACTTGACAATATCAAATTTTTAAAAATGGTTTTAGGCTTATCATAGTTCCAAATATAGAATGATGTAATTATTTATTGTAAGGAACATTAGTCTGCTATAAACTCTGAAAGTTTTAAGATTCTTGAAAATATAGTATCATAATAAAGCCAGTAGCATGGAAACATTGTTATTTTTTTTTAACCAAACTAACTACCACTATTTGTTCTTTCTTTAGAAATAGGAAATATTGGGACTGTGAGAATGAACATTTATTTACATTTGTTAGTTTCTGAAGTTGAACCCACAGTCAGCCTGAATGATGCTATAACACGATTTGAACATCTCCTTTATCACCTACATTGCTTCTTCAGCAAAAAAAAATCTATGTTTTCTTCAATTTTCTGGTTAAATTAATCATTTATTGCCTATACTGTCTTGTTCTTCACTGGTGAACCCACTTTCGTTCTAACAGTGTCATTACCAAAATGGAATGGCTTCTCTTTCTAGGGTTAATTTCCTTATTATTGCTGCTTAGTTCTGTGATTCACACATCTCTATCACTTGCTCAGCTTTCCTTCTTTAAAAATAAGACACTTGTCAGTTGACAACAAGGCCCCAAAATACACACGTTAACAACTTTTATTCTCAGCACCTGACATCCGTTCGGCTAGCTAGACTTGAGTGTGAACTGTGAGGTCCTCCACTGACTGATCCTCTGCCACTCTTGCTAGATACCTGAAGGAAAGCAATGTTTTACTTTAGGTCAGAAAAAAAATCTAAAAGTACTAGTTTCTTTAAGGTACTGGCATACTGGTTTTGTTAAGCAAAAACTAATTAAGCAAGTAACTAGTTAAAATATAGTTTTAAGCTAGGCCATGGATGGCATGCAGCATGATGAGATTTTTTATTATTTCTCATTTAATGGAAATCATTGCACGGTGTTTACCTTGGTCCACCTAATCCAAATTATTGATGATAGAAGTATTGGACAGTTTTACCCAAAGGCCATTGTCAGATGCCTCTGAGGACAAGGAATACAAACTTCCCAGGGATGTGGGTGGGCTTCTTTCCACCTCCACGAAGAGCCCCAGATTAAAGTGGCCCCCAGTGTCACAAATGGAGTGGAAATACTGTAATTCATGGGTTTAATTCACTTTAAGAGATCTCAGTCCATTCAGTAATGATGTCCTGTGGTCTTCTTTTCAGCTTTGAGGATTTCATAATAAACAAATTAGACAAAGCTCCTGCTTCTGTGGCACTTACACTTCGAGTGGGGTGAGAGATGTCAAAGGGATACCATCTCTGACCAGCTGTAATTGCTGGGCACAGAAGCCGGGGCTGGAGATAGGAGAGTCACTGTCATGTAGGGGAGCTGGTCCTCAGCGAAGGGAAGTCTGAGTGCAGAGCTGACTGCCCCAGAGCGTGAGGTACAGTGATACGCGGGGACAGGAGACTTCAGACAGGCGCACAACAAGGTAAAGGCCACGGTGCAAGGTGCATCTACTTCATGTTTTAGAAGAACAGGCCAATGCCATTGGTGCCCGGGTTGCTGAGAGAAGAACTGTGGGAGGAAATGATCTGAAAGAAAGAGTGGGAAGTGAGACTGGAAGGCATTGTTTGACTGACAGGCTAGGAGGCAGGACGGCCAGAGGGTCTGAGCAGAAGGAAGATGAAATCTACTTATGTTCTCAAGGGCTCATTCCGCCATGCAGTGGAGAGGAATAGTCACAGAGACCACACTGGATATAGTGAAAAGGCAGTGAGTTGCTTATTGTCACAGCAGAGTGAAAGGACACACAGGGGTTAGACCAGGGCACAGTGGGAATAGTGAGAGGACACTGCAATAGTTGTCCCGACAGAGCCACTAATGGTTATAAATGGGCTACGAAAGAAAGATGGGGTTAAGGAAATGTCACCATAGCATCTCTAAAAACCCATTACAGAGGTCAGACAAGTGTGTCAGAAAGCTGCTTCCATGACCTCTTTAATGCCAGTTAGGTCTGGAGTCCAAAGCAAGTTTGTCTAGTTTTACTTTCTAGCTCTTCTTTTTTCTTGTATCCAACACAAGCCCTTACGCTCATAGCTTAAGTTTATTTTCTTTACTGTTCCCAGGGAGATTGGACAATTTGATCCCTAGAAGCCATCAGCATACTGTCATCATGCCACCATCTGAATCCTTTATCAACAGCCAGAATGAAGTTATTCAGTAAAATTATTTCATGAAGCTATAACTCTGACTCAGCTGCGAGTTAGCAAATGAAACACAGTGTATTTTCCCTACTACTCTTGGTGTTTCTTCTTCTACTTGTAAAATGGTGGTGTCTCAAGAGTTGAAGAACGTCACCATGTCCATCAATAAACTAATCAACTCCATTCTGCTTTTTAAAATCATGTTTTGTTTTTTAAGCTAAAAACTTAGAAAAAATAACAAACTATTAACTGAGTTCTAAAGGCCTTTGAAAAACATCTTTATCTCTGCAGTGGGTAGAAAATACTGACCGTGTTATGGTGTTTCCAGTTATCAGCGGGATTGTATTGTGCTGGAGGTTAACTGAGGTGCAAACCGTTATGCAAGACTTCTATGTTGATGAATCTGTTTTATACAGCCATACTCAAGGACAGATTATTCATCAAGTCATTAGATAATACTTCTTTTTCCCCCTAAAACACTTAGTATTCATTGTTTCTTATTTTGAATAAATAAGTGCCCTGAAGTTTTCCTATCCCTGTATTCTGTTAACTGCTAGTTTTAATTTTCATTGTCGCCCCACTGTGACTGTCTCCTGCAGTCCCCAGGTCTATTTAATCATTTTTGCTCCCTGATCCTAGCTTGGTTTATTGTCATTAAAGAAGAGAATTGGAGCTGGGCGTGGTGTTGTCCACCATGCACTTGGAAAGCTGAAGCAGGAGAACAGCTTGAGATCAGGAGTTCAAAACCAGCCTGGCCAACCATAGAAAGACCAACATCAAACGGAAACCAGTAAAGGCTAGAATGCATGTGTTGTGTATTACCCAGCTTTCTTCTCACCAGAGCACAAAAACACACCTTAAAAGAGGCAGGTTTGGTTTGCTCAGCCTCCGTTCACCTTTGGCGGGCTCTCGTGCAGGGCACCACGGCCAGAGGGTGTGAGGCCGAGCTGCTTAGTTCACGGCTGCTGGGAAACAAGCAGGAGAACAGTGCCAGGGAAAAGCACGGAGGGATCAGGCTTAGGTCCGGGTGCACGCCCCCGAGACCTGGTGCCACAGGATCCCCAGTGCCCAATCAAATTGGGTTCCCACCCTAACTGCCACGTGACTACCAAATAGTGACCGTTTTTACAATCAACTCTTTTTGGAATTGGCATTTGAACACAATAAGATAGGCAAATTTTTCTTTTCTCCTTATTCCTCAGGCTTTCTAAGAAAAATTTGGATAAAGCATCCCTTCTATCCTTATTTCCCCAATGAATGCTTTAACGTGTATTCAGGATACTGCTGCATCCTAACAACCTTGCTGCATGAGTGATAAGGCTCCCATGTAATTCGTCCTACATCAGTGCTTCCCATTCAGAGGACATGCATTTTGTTTTTCTCTTTGTGTCTCAGTAATTGAAAGTTAAAGATTTGTTTCATTATCTTACTCAGCCAACCACTCTCTAACCTACGTTTTTATACAGAAAAATTCAGTGACTTCTTTTTTCTGGGTTTTTTTTTTTTTTTGTATCTTTGTTTTGTTTCGTTTCCTGTGATATTCTAGGGAAATCTTACTCCCAGGTTTTGTGTTTCTATATATACAAATTACTCCTCCCCATTTGTTTTCCTGCATAGTAATAATCTGCATTTACACCTACTTCATTACACACTTAACATTGCTTTCATGTTTAATTACATATTTTACAATATATCTTAGCCAGTGAAAATATCATAAATTTCTTTATTATTCATTACCACGTTCTCCATCTCTTGAGTAATCATCTATTGGAGAATGCAGAGATACAGAAACAAATCTGTGCCTCTAAATCCCATAATTTTTTGACTTTTATATTTAGTTGAGAAAAACTCACATTCTAAAGAAACCTAAGGAAATCACACAAAACTCCTTTGGAAACAGTGACATTATAAGAAGCACAAAGATGTGCACAGCGTTTGGAATGCTAACGGAACAGCAGCGGAAAATTAGCGTGTACTTGTTGCTACGTGTGCCTCTGAGAAAGAGCAGATGACTTACAGGGAGCAGTGTGTGTACCGGAGGTGGGGTTGCTGAAGCTGCCTGTGGCATCAGTGCACCCTGGTGTGTTGCGCGTGGATTGGGAAAGCTGTCACTCAATAGAAAGCCATGATTTCTGGTAAGGGTACAGGCTGGAAATTACTACCATTCTAAGACGCTGACACATAGACCTAGCCATCAACAGTTTGAACTTGAGTTTTCTGTGTTCTTTGTAAAGAACTTGAATTTCTGTGTTGAAATTATTGATGACATCGATGCCGGAACTTGGCAAGTTGGTGTTTTACCTCAGTTTAACGGATTTGGCAGAGGCTTTAGGGAAAGGCTTTAGGAGACGGAACTGAGCAAAAGTACTCTCTGGGAAGCTAAGTGGCTTTCTGTTTCCCTGCAGAGCTTGTATCTGAAAGATATTGAAATTACAGCTTTTCCCAGGGTGACTTTATTCTTTCTTTGTGATAAATTCCTTTAGCATCTGATAGATGCTTCCTTAAAAGGATAAACAGATAAAATCTAAAGCCTACTGAAACCAAAATTTGAATTTTACAGAATGTCACTTCTGGTGTCTACTAGTTTATGCAATACAGTAAACATACAGAATTAATAAAATTGGCATACTATATATGTTCTTTCTGATTCTGCTCTTCTGCTGAATTGGATGTGTGTCACTGCGAGTTTGTGTGCATAGGAAAAATAATCCTGTTTCAACTGTTTCTATGGCGATAATTGCTTATCTCTATGGCAATAGTGGTCTGCTTCTCTTAACAATAAGCAGGGAAAAGAGGCACTGGCTTGCTTTTAACGTGTTTCCTTTTTTTTTTTTTTTTCTATTTTCATGGTCTCCCTTTCACAAAATCTTATTTTATTTGGTTGCACGGAGATTTCTTTGCTCATTCATTCCTCTTCTCCATTGCTTCTTTCACAGAATTCCCAAAAAATAGGTCCTAATTTGAAAACTAGAAAATCTGACTCTGATTAAAACCTGGTGCTTTTACATTGTTCATGCAATCAGGGACTCTGCTCTTTTTTTCCTTTCTAAAGATATCTTCTCTGTGGAGTTACTGTCAAGATTAAAGACTACATACATTTAGTACTTGCACATTCAGGTCCTCTGTGGCAGTAGACAATCCCAGGACCAGATGTGAGCCCTGCTTCTGACTGCATGTGTGACTTTGGTGAAGTCACTCAGTCACCTCTGGCCATTGTCTACCTCTATACGGAACTTCTGAAAATTGCCAAAATTTATACAGTACCCTGCATTGAAAGAAAACCTGAATATGGTGCTTGTTGTTTATTTCATAGAAATGATCAGGATTCTGGGCTTCTAGACAGATAATATGCTAATCTAGAAAGCCAAGAGTGTGCTCTATTGCAGAAGGAGGGTGTGACACAGCTTGCACAATGACAATAAAAGCCCACAAAAGTTCAATGGTACTTGCTGTCTTAATAAGCTCCTCCTGTCCTGTGTATTTATTTGTCATTCATCACCTCCCAGCTTTCTTGGGTGATGCATAAGAAGAAAACTTTCAGATTTAATTTGATAATAGCTCAGCTGTAGTCTGTAGAATTTTATCAATTATCTTTCTTTTGCAGTAAAGATTTCTGTAGCATTACTATATTCTAGTCCTTAAGTAAAGTTTCTTGAACAGTCAAAACTATTTTTTTAGTTTCTGTAATCTACTTAAAATTTCCATATGACGATTTTATATGTAAATGATTTCTAATAATGCTAGGTTAATGTGTTTCCTTTAATGTCCTCTTGTCTCTTGGTCAGTGATATATATGAAAGGTGTCAATGTGTTTTTGCATGTGCAATTTGTAAAATATTTAGTAGTATTTGAACCGGAAATGCAGTTATTTTAAATAATACATACTAAGATTCTCCAGGGGAGAATTAAATTTTCTTCAAAGTCACATTAAAGAAGAATGATACTTTCTAACAGAAGTTAAACTGAACTGAGAATTCAGCAGGGACAAGCTTGAAAAGCTATATAATTTATGGAAATAAGACTGGAAATTCCTCAAAAAATTAAAGGTAGAGGTTCCATTTGATCCTGCTATCCTCCTCCCTAGTATCTTCCCGAAAGAGTGAAAATCATCGTACAGCCGTATGTGCACACCCATGTTTATAGTAGCGCAGTTTGTAGTAACTGTATCTTGGAAACAGCTCAAATGCCCATCAACAGATGAATATAAAGAAAATGTGTTTTTTTAATATGAAGTGGAGCACTACTCTGCCATAATGAAGCGTGAACATGCAACATTTTTAGTTAAATGGGTGCATTTTGAGAACATAATTTTAAGTGAACTAAATCAGACACACATGTTTAAATATCACATTGTTTTTCTTGTGTGACAAATGCAAAGGGTAAATAAGGACCAGAATGAAAGATAGATAGTGGGAAATAGGAAGAAAATATCCGAAGGGGAAGGGAAATAAGGGAGGGGGTGGGGACAGGAAAGAAGGGAAAAGGGATAAGAACAAACAAAAGAATAGAAGGAAACCATAGAAATAGAGTTTTATGGATGGAGAGGGGAAGAAGGACTGATGGGGAGGGAAATGGAAAAGAATGAAGATACAGTATGTACAAGTACAAATTCCCTGTGATGAACTGATCATCAGAAATATACCAATAAAATTAATATTTAAAGTACTTAAAAAGGGTTGAGGATATGGCTTTGTGGAAAGGCCCTGGGGTAATTCCTAGTACTGCAATGAAAGAAAAAGACAGAGCAAGCCAGCCAATTCAACAACAACAAAAAAATAACTACATAATTTTATACAGTGAACAATATTATGTTTAATGCATAGCTTATGAATATAAATTAAATATTATAACTGAGGAAACTGAACAATCATAAGAAAATGATATCTATTGGATCACAGATTATATTTCCAAATGCAAGTATTAAGAATATTTTGTATACTCTGAATTTAAATAAAACTTGATGCACTAAAAATATTTATAGGATTCCAGCATTGGAAAAGGTTGCATAAATGGGGCCAGTATATAATGAAGCATTTTCTTTGTCACTGTAAAATGTTTTTATAACAATTTTCAAAATTTATTTGAATTCCAGAATTGCTCTCTGAACTATGAATATTCTTCCTTTTGAAAAATATGTATCTCTCATTTTTCCTGTATATTTTCTTTTTGCTTTCCCCAAACTCATTGCTTAGTTACTTGTATTTTGATTTTCCTGAACTCTCAAATACTTTTCTTACTATTGCTAAGCTGGAGTGAAGTTCTGAATAACCAGAACAACCCCTAATGTCCTCAAAATGTGTTCTGAAAATGCTGATTATTTCAATAATATAAATATTTACAAATTGAAAACATATTTATAAATAATGATTTAAATGACTTAGACTACATAGACAGTGAAATTATAATAGATATTTTTAACTACATATGATCTACTATAATGAAATAGAACCCTGTGTATGTCTGAGAAATACACCTCTCACTAAATTGTGATCTCTTTATATGTAATGACTTCCTCTCTAAACTTTGAGTCTTCCCCTGTACAAGAGTTGAGAAAGTTAATATGAAAAGATAAGGAAATTGTCAGATATTGTGTCTTACTGTGTGCAAAACATGAGCTAATTGTTTCTGGCTTAATCCTCAGGAAAAGCTATCAATTTTTAGAAATGCTCAAATTGAAGAGCAGTTAAATATCAAGGTTCACAGAATACAGTGAAAAGTAGACTTGTTTGATTTCAAGATCCACCCTGCTTATGAACCACTCTGCATCCTGCTAAGCGCTGTGCAAATTTATTTAAAGGGGGAATAGTTATTGTATCAAACTCACTCTGTGCTAGGATCCTAGCAAGTTAAGCTATTCTTTTCAGAGTTTAAAATCTATTGTGGGAGGCACACAAGGAGCAAGCCCGTGTTAAACGGCAGATGCCTGTGTAAGAGGGTGTAACAGCGAGGTGGGGTTTGGATATCTTTAGGGGTGGGTAGGGCAGATCCCTCAAAGAAAAAATTACTCCTTATGAAACTGTCTTCACTTTAGGACTTTTGTTTTTTAATCTTTTATCCCTCTGCCTTTCCCTCTTTCTCCCTCCCTAATATATATATCTGAGTTTACCAAAGAGGCTTTTCCTGTTCAGAATAGTTTCCCAGCTTGAACCCATCATTCTCTCTTATACCATTTATCTTGACCAACATGCTACCTAGTTTCGTTTGACTGTTTTTTGATTCTTTTGCTCTCCAAATTCTATGGCAGTCTTGTAGTTGGCAGTGACTTTAACTGTTGGGTTCCCAGCTGTATTTCCAGGGCCTCAACTATCCTGGGTATGTAGTAGTGCTCAACTGATATTTGTTGAATAAACCCATTAGGACATTGTATTCTCTCTCTGGGAAAACTTGTCCATGTCAACATTATCCACCATAGTGTCTAATAAAAAGAGATCCAACTTACATTTCCGTGTTCTGAACTTGATCCCTCTCCACATTCAGCACTCTCACCATGCAACAGCATTTCAATCTTTTACCATACCTAAACTCTACCCTGTACCTGTACATTATTATTTCTTTAAGACATTGGAGCCTTGCCTGGACCAGTTCATTTCCCTACTCAGGATGTCCCTCCTGTTCCCATCACTGTTTTTATAGTCCTGCAACATTTTGGGGGGGGTCCCAATTTCTGGGTCTCTGCAGGTAGTTCCCTCTTTACTCTCACACTTCTGCCAAACACCAGGTCATAGCCATAAAGACCTTCCTTGGACCTTTCCCAGGCATATCAGCCATTTCCTTCACAAAGGTCCCTTCTGTAGCCGGAAATTCTTTGAAATGTTTTGCCACCTTACCAATGGTATGTATTCTTGAAGGGCAAACTCTTCATGTCTCTTGTCACTTACTAAATTCTCAGTGGTCAGAGTTCTTGGAACAGTCTAAAGTGCAACAGAGGTGCACTGGTGAATTAGTTTACAAGTGAACACTTCCATCCTCTGGTGTTGTCTGTCACAGCTGCTCCTCGGAGTGGGTCATTCACTGTCCTGGGATGACTTTGTACTCACGTCTTCAATTCTTATTTCCTGTCTGCACTGGTGCCTAACCTTTGTAAACTCCTGATTCTTTAATGCCAATGGTATCACCCCCACACACACCTTCCTCACAGACATGGACAAGAAGAATTAAAGGTGCAAAAACCAAAGCCCTTCTTGTTTGATATTTGATTAATTGTCTTCGACCGTTCCTTCCTTTGTGGGATTTCCGTTTTTAATTTGAGTGGTTAAGGAAAGGGGAATTTATTTCCCAAGGTATTTTCTATGTTGGTTTGTTTTTAGTATTGAGATACACACCCCAAAATGACTTCACATCTTACATTTTATATTATGTTCATGTTGAGATTGAACTTTTGAGCCACCTATATGAGGAATTTTGATTTATATGTCTCTGTTCCCATGGCAGCGTGACACGTGGTATTCCTACCTGCTACATCAAATGTACCATGTTTGAAAAACAAAAGAAAATTGGTGTAACTGGTTTAAATTTTCCCAGATTATGTATAACAGTCAGAAAGAATGTTCAATAGTCAAACACAGTAAGTGAAAACAATACAATGCTTAGGTTAGGAGAGGTTGCTCTTTAAAGAAAAATGGTCACATTCAACAATGGTTTCTTTAACAAAAAAATGGGCATTTTTTGAGTAAAGGCCAAAGGTTTGTGAACCTTACAGTCCTCTGCGGCTAGAACTCTGCTATTGCATCAAAAAAGCAGCCAGGGATAGTATATAAATCAATGAGTGTGGCTGTATGCCAGTAAAACTGTTTCTTGCCACTGAAATCTTGGTTATATTTTTTCATGTACTAATAAATACTATTTTTCTTTTGATGGTTCTACATGGTTTCCAAATATAAGAAACCATTTTTAACTGGCAAGCCATATAAAAATAGATGATGAGACAGCTTGGACCTCAGGTTACACTGCACTGTGCTTTGGTCAGTGCAGTTAAGCTTATGCAGAAGTCACATGTGTGGCTCTGAGTGTACCCTGGGTTTCCACATTATTAAACCCTGGGAGTGACAGACCCAGGCAGAAGGAGGAGTCCTTCCCGAGAAAAGCCAATCTTGGCAGGAGGACCTTGAGCAGAAATGTGTTCTACTTCCTCGAGGCACCCCAGCTTTGAAATGACTGGGGTGAAAAACAGAATAGGAAGCTGACAACTCACAAATATTTTACAGATTTTTCTTCTTGGAAATGAATATGCCAAAGAGATAATCATTTAACTTTCAAGGCATATGACATTAACAAGTTAAAAATGACTTTTTTTTAACTGCCTACCTAATGGATCTACTTACGAGGATCAGAAAATCCTGCTTTTTCTTTAAAGACAAAGATTGTGGAGACACAAGGGGAAGGGCATTTCTCATGCAGATCTCTTGGGCAGGGCTCCTGGCGCTTGGGACCTTAACTCTGTGATGGTGATGGTAGAGAAGGGGATGCTGGAGCGCCGTCAGAGCACCGGGGTCTTGGCAGTTGTGCTGCCCGTTGCTTTGTGACCAGGGAAAGGATGACCACGTGTCACAGTGCAGCAAACCTCTTACCTCTCTGCAGCCCTCTACAATCCAATCCATCGTTTACAAAGAAGACAGAGAGGGAGACTGAAGCAGAGAGGAGAAAACAAACTAAAGTCTATTTGTAGAGATATCTGAATGGGCCCTATAGACCATAGCTGCAGCATCCTAAAACATGATTTTTCAGGGAGCTGTTACTATATAAAAATTGTACTGGGAAAATTAAGGTTCATGTATATCTATTTCCCCTTAGATAACCACCATTCTTCATCGGAATCTAGATTGGAGCTCCTGATGGGCGCGTGAGAGTTGTATTTCCTCTAACTGAATTATCGTGTCTGTCTCTTATGCTTAGTAGACAGGATCACAGTGACGCAAAGGCAATTTTCTGTTAATTTGTTAGGTAAAATCACACTGCAGCACACAGTGCAAAAATTACAGACTTTTGAAGAGACAAACTAGGCTTTGAATCACTTATCACCTTGGAGAAGTAATTTAAACTGACTGTAATTCTTCCTTTGGAAAATAGGGTCCTACTAACAGCATGAGGATATTGATAATATCTATACCTCCTAAGGTAGTTCTGAATATTACACTAGATATCATGTGGAAGGCACCTGCCCACATGCTGTGCTGAGAACAGTGCTCAGCTCAAAAACGGCATTGGATGAATACCTGCTGAATGATTTAAGAAATGAATGAAAAGTGTCAGGCACCCAGAAGGTGCTCAGTAAATGTCCGCTATTCCCCTCTGCTTTCCCAAAAGCCCAACTACTTTTCCAGCTCGCTGTTTGGCCGGTATTCAGCATTGCTATTTGAATATTAAAATCATAGTTTTTAAACTGCTAAATTCCAAGGGGTCACACACACTACATGGGATCAGTCCCTGTGTGTTTACATAAATACACTAAACAATACTGTAGCTACTTTCTAACATCTTAAACCAACCCTTCTTTCTCCTTACCCTGTATTTTTTCTTCTTACAAGATTTCAAAATCATGCAGTGAATATTTAGCAATCTTGAGTGTTGCTTTCTACAAATAATTCCATTTTGAGACCTGGAAAGTTTTCTAGTTTGTTAGGTGTTCCTTCTAAATCAACAGAAAAAATGATGCAAGCTATAAATCCTTTGTCTGAGGGACTGTTGGCTAAAATTTTTCCCATTCTGTCGATTTTCTTTTCACTCTGTTGGTAATTTCTTTTGAAGTGCAAAAACTTTTTAATAAATGAGATCCCAGTTGTTGATTCTTTGAAGTACTTCCTATGTGATTTGCATTTTGTTCATGAACTCTCTACCTACTCCTATATCTTCAAGATTTCTACCTACCTTGTCTTCCAGTAGATTTAGTGTTTCTATTTTATCTTGTAACCTGAACAACCACTTCTAAGATAACAATATGAAATATATTAACTAGTGTCAATTTCTTATTATTTTTGAAATTCTGTATCATTTCTTTTGTTCCATTTTGTTTTTAAAATTAAAAAAAGATGCAAGCTTCAAATACATTCAAAGCTTACATATAAGAAAACAATGGAAATATCAGTTTTAAAGTAGCCTTAAAACAACTTGTGCATTCCTTACAGTTTCTTTAAGATCCTGAGATGCCCTCGCCTTCTTGTTCCCTCTGAGATGTTTATACCAAGTACTTCAAAATGCCAGTTGCTGCATTAAGCACTTAGGGCGATGCTTAAAAGTAGCATTTCTGAAATGCTCTTTGCAGGTCTTGGCTGAAATGGAAAGAGAGAATTTATCATTCACGTGGCAATAAATCTCTTAGCTCTATAGAAGCAATGTATTTTTAACATGGCTGACCTTGGGTACTCAGATAACCAGAGAAGGCAAACCCTTCCCTCTGGCAGAAAACCTATGTGGAAAAAATATTGTTAAAAAGGAAGACAAGATAAAGGCAAAAGAAACAAGACTCAGTGAAAGTAAACCCTTACTCACCTCCCGAGGTGGTGTATTTAAGTACTAAAGAAAGAAATGTATTTATTTATGTGCAGTTTATTTAAATTTATTATAGTAAAAGACTATTACCATTATTCTCCCTCAGAATATTTTCCCTTCCAAAACACACTTAGCCCCTTGCTTTTGCCACTTGTGGAAGCAGTTCTGGACATGCTTTTTTGCAAATGTCTTTGTAACCCAAAGGAAAGAAGGGGCGTAAAAACATGACGGCGTCTCCTCATCTACCCAACGTCTGGCACCCTGTGACTTCTGTCTCTTACCCACAGTCAAAATGACCATGAAAGGAGAATATTTGGAATGGATTTAGGAATACAGCAGCCATGACAGGGCAACTAAAGACATTTACCAAAAGGGACACCCAAACTGCTTTAGAAAATGGCAAGAAGAACAGAGTTGGTGTGTTTGAAGCAAAGGAGAGAATTTTGAAGTTAATTGATGGCTATGTGTCTCTTCCTGTAATGATTTGTTTTAACTGTAGATATTCACCATGTGCTTGATGATACCTCATATAGTCAGTAAAAAGTTTTTTGTCTTTTTCCATAAAAAGTTTTGAAAGCATAATCTTATATCTAAAGTAAGTATATGACTACCACAAAATAAAGTTTGCTGAAAAGTATCTTTTTTATATTACAGAACTCAATACAGGGCTAGGCCCTCTGGTCTCAGTTATGGGAAATCTGTACCAATAGTAATTGCGCTATTAAAGCCAAACAGGTTCCCGCAGGACAGCTCTAGGTGTTCTGTTTCTAGCTTTGACAGACAGTCTCTCATTTAGTTTTCCAACGGCCCAACGAAGTAGTTCTTCATTTTATTCCCCTATTACAGAAGAAAACATTGAGGTACAGACATGCGATCATTTGCTCAGTGTAAAATGAACAATATCTGTCAAAGTAAGACTTTGAACATCCATTAATGATTACATAAAGTGGCGCAAAGGAGTAATCTAAGATCGTGCAGTGAAACCAGGATCATGCTTATCATAGAAACAGAAGGGTCTGCATGCAGGGATGGAACCCAGAGTCCCTACAAGTGCACCACTAGCAGGCTGTCACCGGCTGCCTTTGTCCGTGTTGTTTGCTCTTTGCCCTCGAATCTTCCTTCCACATGGCTTCTATTGCTGACCGTACCTCAGTTGATGTATCACATTGATTCACTTCAGTCTACATACTGAGCGCTCACAGTACGGTGTTGAATAACACAGAGTTATCTTGTAGGACTTCGATAAGGACAAGAGGGGAAAAGTGATTTCTCTAAAGAAGTTTTAAAGCACTGTCATGCTGTGAAGACACAAGAGCCAGATCTGTGGTTAGTAAGAAAAAAGTCTCATGGACTTTTAGGCCCATCTGCAAAATTTGTCTTGTGCTTTCTTAATGAAAAAAAAAAAATGATACTAAACCTGAACTCTTTGAGAATATGGCTAATAGAGGATACGACGTTGAGCAGGAGTGGAGGTGCACTCTATAATCCCAGCTACTCAGGAGGCTGAAGCAGGAGGATTAAAAGCTGGTGGCCAATTTGGACACATACTCAATCGCAAAATAAAAAGAAATAATAAATAAAAAATATGAAAGGAGAAAAATAAAAGGCATGATGCTTTCAAAGAAATCGTGTACTGCAAATCCAAATTCAAAATAAAAGTGTTAAAATTTCAAAATGGAAGTTCAGCTGGTTCTACTCTAGTGTTTATAGGGAGGTGTCAATCTAGTGTTGTAATGAAAACATGACAGTAAATTTAGGATGATATTTGGCATGTTCAGGGTGTACCCCTCTGTTCAGGGACAATGTGTCCTTTCAGGTTTCCTCTAAGCACTGGAGAACTGTGCACTGGTGCTTTGCATTGGTGTCCTGTGTCAGCACTATGCATATTTTTACCTGAATGTAGTTTAAGGTGTTATTTTTAACTAGGTTTCCTTGACATTCACTTAACATGTTAGCTTTCCATTTCTCTAAAGACTGTAATGAAGTCTAAATACACCTAGGGTTTTGAACCCTTAAACTTGGTAAAGGAAGGAAAGGGTCTGAAATTGGATTGGTACAAGCATGTGGTAAAGGAGCAACTGGAGAAAAGGAGGAGATGAAAGTAGATTACTAAAATATGTAAATTATTTTGCTATATAGCCTGAGGTGTTCTCACTAATCTTTCTGTGGTGATGAAGATCCAAAATATTATCTTAGCCATTTGCCTAGGTATACATATATAATTTAAAACTGTATATAAAATAAATATATATACAGTTTTAAATAATTCATATTTTTCAAAAATGTATTCACTAATAATTTGAAGATTATTATTTGAATTCTACGAGTCTTTAAGTCTTTTCCCATTTTCTAATGCTTTTATTGAAAATATTATCTTTATGAGCTACACTGCTGAGAGAGTAGATGTTTAAGTATTTGCACTGCAAAGTGAAGTGGTTGAAATAATGCATATACTAATTAGCTCATTTACCTGTTCATAATTTGTACATACTGAGGATAGCATGTTGCATATGATAAATATGTAAGATCTTGATTGATCCATTAAAATAGATTTAAAATAAAATAACATTTCTCGAGAGACATGTTTTCACAACTTCATTACCATTTAAATAAAAATTCCAAGCCATGTCGAATTTATATATATATATATATATATATATACATATATGTATAAAAGAACAGCATTCCTTATCTAATCAATAAATTTTTTTTTGGTTTTGTGCAGTTCTCATTCTAAAAAATGTGCAATTTTAAATGTTTATTGTGCAAATTAAATAGGGAGCCTAAACAATTTTCCTGTTCCTTTAATCTCTATTATTTCGAAAAATACAGGTAATCCACATAGCCATAATTTAATGGTTAATATACTTCTTGGACTTAGTGAAAAATATATGTATTTTGTGAAGTATGATACAGGCCTATATTAATATATCAACTTACAGATTTATTCATAGGGAATTAAATCAACATTTACAGTGCACAGTGATACATACTGGATCTCCTCCACTTTCAAGTTTCTTTGTATTTATGTTCTATTTTCTATTCAGCATATAGAAATAAGGAAATTATTAGACCTCTGAGACAAACCACTTGACTCTTTTTTGTTTTCCTTTATCAGAACAACTAAATGTGTGGAAGAAAAGCTTCCTTTCTCTCCCATCAGATGGTGGGGGAAAACAGTGAAATAAATGTTCTCTAAATCAGGAGACAGTGGAAGTTAGAGTGAAGGGAAGTAGGTGTACATAGTTGTGCACATGGAATAAGTCCAAGGGACTCAAGAAGAATGTGCTGCCAGTGTGCTGCTCTGTCCGTCTGCATGCAGTGGAGGATTTATAGTCTTAGCATGCTGGAATATGGTCACTGATGGACACAGATCTTCTTTTAAAAATTAAAGAAACTAAAATAATCCAAAGTAGTGGATAAATCCAAAGTAGTGGTAGTGGGTAATCGATGTGTTACCCACTACCTTCTTCCTTTCAACGTTTAGTTAGAAAATCCTTCTTTAAACTTAATACATCAGTTTACTGGCCAAATGAAATTCCCTCCCGTGCTGGTAATAGCTGTGTATAATAGCCTGAAAGAGTTTTACTAAAGTATAATTTCACTAGTGTGATGTGATAATTCATTGCCAGTTTAATTTGAAACTAAGCCAATGGTGCAGTAATATGTTTATACAACTAATATTGTTAAATTTTTAATTTTATTCATCTCTCAGTTTAAATGACAGGTTCCTTAAGAATGAAATCCACTTATGAACCCCATAATGTTTTTTTTGTTTTTACTCTAGCTTTCCTACTGTGATATCTGTTATGATTTTCCCTATCATCTTGCCACTAAAATCTCCCAGGGGACACTGGAGATGTTGACGTACAATAAGCATAGACCCATGCAAAATTTCAGTTACACTTCTTCACTGATAATGTGTTATACACTGTAAATGCCTAAGTATTTAGTATCTTAAATCTTAATAACTCATTTTGCCTATATATATATATACATATATAACACAAATGTATATGTAACTATTATGTATAACAAAATTAGAGTCAAACACATAATCTATGATTTCAGTATACATTAAAATAATAATGGCTCTTAAAGATACAATGTTCCATTAACATATGTACATATTTAACTTTCAATTTTAGGAGAAATTTTAAGTTGATATTATTATTAACCTATCTGATAAATTTCACTGTATTTTGTCTTTGTGGCTGTGGGATGATTGGTGCTGTGCTATTTGGATTCTGACAGTTCTGCCTCCCAGAGTGACATGGCTTTGTTATCTGTGTCTTTATGGGTCCTCACCTATAACAAACCAGTTCTGATCTTAATAGTCAGATGCAAAAAATTGTTTTAAGGCAGAAAGTTCAGATTGAAATGCAACTTTCAATCTAATAATCAAGTATACTAATCAAACTATTTAACCAATAATACAGAAAGATCTTCTAAAAGTTGAAATAGAAGCCAACCAAAACCAAACTCTATAAGGGTAGCAGTTGATTCTGCACCTTCACTCCACAGCTGAGCATCACTGCATGACTCCTGCTAAAAGCAAAAACAACAACAATAACAATAAAAAATACCTATATCAAAAAGTAAACCTTCATGAAAAATACCTCCTAATAATAAGGAATGTTTATTTTCTTAAACAAGTAAATAAAATTTTATGTTTACATTTTATTTTAATGTAATGCACACTTGAATTTGATCAGCATATTTTTATTCTAAAGAAAAAAATTAAAATATCAATAAAACAGTTTCAATACATTCTAGAAAGAGAGTAACAATAATTAATGCATTGCATATTGTTATCTTCATACTAGTTTTTCAGAGTACAAGATATAGACATGAAATATTGTCCCAACAATATTAGCACAAACCTTTCTTTTCAATGAATTAAGAGAAACTAATTGTATAACTATCTTATCTTGTGTATACAGATTTTTTTTCTTTTTCCCTTCCTTCCTTTCTTCTTTCTCCCATCACAATTTCTCATTTCTTTTGAATTTTCTTTCCTATTCCCAATATCTATTGTACATTTTAGATCTTACTTACTCATTCAGCTTCTCACCATAGTGAGACAATATGATATTTACATATATAGGTCCAATTTCAGTTATGAGTATTGTCTTGACTTGCATCTACTTACCTATAAAACTCTCAGGTTTGTCCTTTGTGGCTGAGTAGTATTCCATTATTAAAAGACACATCTTTTTCTTTATCCATTCCTCAACTGATGGACATTTAGATTGTTTCCAAGATTTAGCTATTGCAAATTGTGCTACTGTAAACAGGGGTGCACATTTATTGCTGTGACATGATGTTTTTAATTCTTCTAGGAAGATACCCAGAAGGTGAATGGCTTGGTCAAATGGGACTCCTAATCCTAATTTAAGGACTCTCCACACTGATTTCCACAGTGGTTGTACCAGTGTACATTCTCACCAACAATGGAGAAGAGTTCCTTTTTCCCACAGCCCATCCTGCATTTGTTATTAGTTGATTTCCTGATGATGGCCATTCTTTCTGGAGTGAGATGGAATCTCATAGTTGTTTTAATTTTCTTCTCTTGAATAACAAATCTTATTGAACATTGTTTAATGTATATATTTGCCATTTCTATGTCTTCATCTGAGAAGTATGTGTTCATCTCAGATGCCCATCTTTGAATTGGGTGTTTGTCTTGGTTACTTTTCTCTCATTACTGGGACAAAATATCCAATACCTAAAATTCAGGAAAGAAAGGTTTATTTAGCTCACAGGTTTGTGGAGGTTTCAGTCCATAATCAGCTGGCTCCAAGACAAGGTGGCATGGCATATGGGCAACACTTTAAGGCAGCAGCCAGCAAAAGCAGCAAGAGCAAAAAGTGGGCAGGAAAGCAAGCCTCTTTTCCTCCCTTATATTACACGCAAGCCACAGCCTCTTCAGGGCAGGTGTAGCACTCACACCGTCTCCATGCTCTCCTCATGAGCAGGCTCTGGATATTTACAAAGTAAGCACCCTGGCTCCCTGCTGAATCTCTTAGTTAAATTTCTAGACTTCTCAAATTGACACAGTGTATCAACTGTAACAGTCTTTGAATTTGGGAGGGTCATGATTTTTTTCAATTCTTTTTATGTTCTAGATATAAGTAGGTCCTTTGTCTGAGGGTCAACTAGCTATAATTTCTTCCAACTGTGAGGGTTGTTTTTTCACTCTGTTGGTGACATTTTCACCAATAGAAAGAAGCCAGCGAGCAAAACAAGCAGTTAAACAAAAGACAGAGATAAGGAAACAACAACAGGAGAGTGTCACAAAAAAGGTAAGCCAGTATGTGCCAATTATAACCATCAATGTAAATGGTCTTAACCCACCAATCAAACGAAACAGACTAGCAGAATGGACCAAGAAACAAACCAACAATATGTTGCATTCAAGAAATACATTTAACCCAAAAAGGAATTCATAAACTAAAAGTCAAAGGATTGAAAACAATTCTCCATGTCACAGGAACTCAGAAAAAAAAAGCAGGGGTAGCTATTGTATTTGCAGACAATGTAAATTTTAAGGCAAAACTGATCAAAAGCGACAAGCAAGAGCTCTCTGTACTTGTTAAGGGAAAACTCCAAGAAGAAGTGATCAGTATTGATGACACTGGAAAATGGGGCGAGTGTGGTTGACACTGTGACTTCTCTTTTTATCAGTGGCAAGCATTCAGAAGCTTCCTGCAGCCTCTGTTCTCACAGACATCAACTTCCCGATGAAAGGGCGGAAGGGCATGGTGGACTGGGCACGCAATTCAGAAGACAGGGTAGTTATTCCCAAAAGTATCTTCACTCCTGTGTCATCAAAAGGTAAGCATGTTTAATAGGGTGAGCTTTGTTATTTGAAAGAACAGAAACATTTCTAATGAGGTCATTTGATGAAACACTAAGCATACATCTTCATACATTATACAATTTTGAAGCAATTTGCAATCATGAGTCTAAATTGATTTTGTAAGTACAGAAAATTTACATTTGGTTACCACAACGCTGGATTTACTGAAGGACAGATCTATTAAAGTGGAAGGAAAAATGACGATTTCAAGTTCAGCAGCATGAACTTGACATGGTCAAGTTTCATTACTGATATTTTCATCTCAGAGTATACATGTGGGCTAATAATTAAACTTCAGAGGTTGAATAGATTGTGTTTTCAAGGCAAAGACAACTTTAGTTTAAAATTGCTTCAGCTTAACAATGTTATTTTGGTGTTTAGAAACGCATTTTAAAAATTCAATTTTGAGAACATTTTAAGTAGTTTCTAAAATTGATGGCTATTTTCAAAAGTGACACCATGGTTTAATTCTCAGGGTGGGAATTTTGGTCTTAACACCTAATGTTGCCTAAGAAAATTGAGTCTTCCTATCTTTGGGAATGTAAACTCTTTAAAAGCATCTGAAGCAGACTGTTGTACATGCTGATAGAAAGGTTAATTCTTGATATAAAATCACAAAACTGTATCTTCTATAGCTGACATTCGTGTACAAGATACCAATTAAATGTCCCATGCATGGGTGGCAGTGCTTTTTAACTGCCTAGCTTTATCTTGGCCTCAACAGGCACGGGAATCCGCTTGTGGTTAGCAGATTAAAGTTTTATATGGCGTTATTTTTCTCACAGTTTTGCTAATATTTTCAATTGTATTCTTTCCAGAATTAGATGAGTCATCTGTATTTGTTCTTGGAGCAGTCCTATACAAAAATTTGGATCTCATTTTGCCCACATTGAGGTAAGCTACAAAGTAGTAAGCTACTGTAATCTTCGCACATTATTCTAAAATGTGATTATAGTTCATTGCATGAAATAGGCAAACAAGCTTTCATAATACAGAGGGCATTTTCACAAATGAAATAGAAAATACCAATTTAATGAACAGGTTATTAGCATATTATATATTGCAAAACAGCTGCAGAGTAGAATTTCGGTGTCTGATTATAGCCCTACCATTCTTTTGAAATTAATCATGACTTGTGTAAAGATTTAAAAAGAAGAGAAAAGAAAAAGAACTCAAATCTGTGTAATAGACTAGGTTGTTGCAAAATTAATCTGTCTTCCATTTTTATTTCTACGTAATGATATTGTTCATCAATATTACATGAAATTAAAAAGTGTCATCATGCCTTGCAAAACATGGTTTTGTTCATTTTCACAAGATCTCCGCTTGCTTTAAAATAAATTTTCAATTACCACTAAATTAACAGAAAATGCTTTTCAATTAAAGGATTATTTTTGGAAGAAATCCATTGATTTCCTTCCTGTTAGACATTTACAAAAATAATTCCCATCAGCGATGCTACCATTATTCAATTTTTTGTTTTGTGTTAGCTACTTTGCAGTCTCTCACACTCACATCTGTTTGAATATTGATCTCCTTACATGTGATGACCTGTCTCTTCCACACCAACTCAATTTGGAAAATTTGGACAAAGTTGTATTTCAATTAAGCACACCCACAATTGCTCTGGGCAATTCCCTCAAACTCTCATAAATAAGTGTTCGAGTTTTAGGGAAGACATGGTATGAAGCATCTGAATGATGTGTACAGAGGCGCAACAAATAGTCTAATAAATAAAAACAATTAGAGTTCTATCCAGCACAAAAGGAGCTAGCAGTGACTATCACAGCTCTTGGAGAGAATTTCTTTGCTGTGCAGTGGATTACGAATGTAAGTGTTGAATCACCCACATCACTCTCCATGCACCCCAAATTCTCCTTTGACCATGGATGTAAAAAGAGCACATTTTCCTTAACTCCTTGCTCCCATGAATTGCATTTGGACTTCATGAGAGATTTGAGTGCGGTTGTTTTTTGATAACAATATTTTCTTTTTTTTTTTAATTTTATTTAAAGAGAAAAAAAAGCAATACAGAAAAACGGGTAGAAACAATACAAAACCTCAAAAAAAACCATAAATCATTAGTTGACAAACCACATACTGTCCTCCCAGAAATAGCTGTTCATGTTACAAAATTAAGGCATAAAAAGTGAACACACAGTGAGGCTGCAAACAGAAAAAAAAAGGATGGAATAAAGCCAATTGAGACAGTATAGTGAAATTGGCACAGAACATCACAGCAGGTCACCAGGACAACAGTAACAGGCAACATTGTATACCTCGTTGTCTTCACAATAGTTGTTCTTCTACTAGGTAGAGCAAAATCAAAGAAATACACA
>PVJX010000993.1:158180-189059 GCA_004027295.1 Dolichotis patagonum | reverse complement strand
TCCTTGAACTACCTTGTAGCCCAGGTTGGCCTCAAACCTGCAGCAATCCTCTTGTCTCAGCCTCCCTAGTGCTGGGATTACAGGTGTGTGCCACCACACCCCTCCTTGACTTTTTAATTTAAAAAGTCATGGTCTATAAAATTAAACTGTCATGTGCATGTATTTCTTTATGTAAGGGAAAATATGTGTATAACATAAATAATTGCAATTAAATTAAATTCTGTTGGTTGAAAAGATGTCTCTTCCCCAGAGAGATTTTAAATGACCAGAAACTCCATGTCTGAGCACCAACACAGGTTACTAATGGCGCAGGACCGAAGAGACTAATGACTAGTCTTGGATACGAATGAGGTTAAAGTTTAGAATCAAAATATGAAATAAGTTAGAAATGTTTTCTTCGATCTCTCTACTAGTATATTAATGAATCTGCAGAAATTGGTTTCTGAGGCTTAGCTGACTTTTTCGCATGCACAGTGGGCAGCCCTGTGTTCTGTGCTGCCATCAACTCCATTTGAAGAGAGGGTGGGATGACATTTGGAGCTGCTGGGAAGGAGGCTGGGTTGCAGTGTGGGGAAGTTAACAGCCCAGGATTTTTCTGGCACAGGATGGTGTTATTCCTTGAGTGCAAGAATATTTTGGAAGGTCATACTGAAATAAATTCTTTAGTTTTTCTTTTTGTTTCTTTTATTTTTTGGAAAATGATAGAAGGAAATGTTGGTTTTAAAGTGGTAACTGAAGCTGCATATCTAAAATGACTGATACATTTGGATCAAGGTTAGGAATTCAACTTTCAACAAACTTACGTATGTTCGCCTTACTGGTCAAAATTCCTTGAGATGAACATTTTGATTAATGTCCTTATGATTATTTTGGAGCATTTAAATTTCTCAAATAATAGGCACCTTCCTGTGTATATGTTCTGTTCACTTTGAAAACTCCAGGTGTTAAAATGTTGGTGGATATATGATTAAAAGCATCTTTTGTTTTCTTAATTGTCCCTACTTTTGGTTTCTTTTGACCTACATTTGGTTACTTTTGGCTTATTCTCTCAGGTGAATTGTAAATTGAGCTCAAGTGACCTATTTGCTAAACTGCATCCATTCTGCTTTGTGTAGTTTTGAGAATTTTCTGTTGAGTTCCAGTTTCACCTCATTTTAATGCTGAGGCAATGCTGATTGTCAAGAAGAGACTGAATCTTTGTATACTATGGGTATTTGTTAATGCTTATTTTTTTTTTTTTTTGCATTTTCAAATGTTTAGTTTTGGCCTGCTGACTTCTTTTTATCAGTATTTATCCTTTCTATAATTCTAATTAATCCAAAAGTAATGTGGTTAACATTTTGATTCAACTGTTGGTCTCTGCCCAATAGTATGGATGGCACACATTCTGATGTGTTGGTGTGTCTTCAAATACTTGCGTTGGGTCTATCTCAGGAATATTGCTTCTTACTGAAATTGAGGCTTGCATTTATCAATTTAGATACATTTTGATCTTACAGAAAAATCAAGAAAATTGTAGCAATTTTCAGTTGAGAGATTAAAAAAAGAAAGTACTGGATCAGAAAAATAAACCAACACAAGAAATGGAGAAAGAAGAAACACAGGAGGTGAAATAGATTGAAAATGAAGTTACTAAACCTGAAGTGATGCAAAATAATTACAGACACAGGATAATTGTGGCAAGAGTTAACTAAAAAACCCCACAAAAATTGTAAAATATTTTCAGACATTCTTCTGGTTCTTAAAACTAAAGTTCTATGAAACTAAATGTAATCTACTTTGTTGTTATCAAGGAGGAACTACCCTAAGACATAGTTTCAAGAAGTTTATTTCAGTTGAACTACATTTCTTTTCCTGATAGTTGATAATGAAAGACTAATTCATGAATTACGAATGATTTTTCAGAGACAGAGTAGACCTGGTTAACTCTTAAGAAATCTTGAGTAATATTTTTTGCTGACTTATTTTGTGTATTTCTCACATGCAGAATGATAACTTTTAATGAATTTAATCAAAAGGAAATTGTAACAAACGCTTTGTATTTTAAAAATGTCTTCAGAAAATCATTTGTTACATAAGTTAGGGGAAATTGAATGAGTATTCAGTGTCTAGTCTTTAAATAAAAACACTGTCTAAAAATCGTCTACTTTTCTACGTACCACTTCTGGTTGATGGATATTTAAAAATGAAGTCACTGTGTCTGCTGTGTATGCTAAAATTCTCTGAAAAGCATCAGATCTGGGGCTTACGGCAGAGGGTGGAAACAGTGTCCTTTTGACCAAGGTTTCCTAAAGATGTGTATTACTGGACTCCCTGAACTTTTTTTCTGCTAGGACAGTTACTGATTGAATTTTAAAAAGTTTTTCTGTTGCCAAGTAATGTCACATAAAATAAAACAGTCCAAAAAGACAAAATTGGCTAAATATCTCTTGAAAAACTAGAAAATGTGGCTATACTCAGCCCACACTCCCACATGGCAGTCCTTGCATAGAGATGGAGGCCCTTTTCCATCTGTCTCTGTGTTCCAGTCAACCACAGTGCTTGTCCCTCTGAATGTGTCTTGGGCCCCTTATGCCAATTACCTGATCTCTCAAGCATGTGAGTTGGTGTCTCTTTGTAATGTGTGTAACATTGGTGAATCATAATTATGGTCATCTAAGAATTCCAAGCACTGTATTACTATGAATGTGTTATGAGAATTGATTATAAAATATAATCACTAGACACTGATTATAAAGGCAACAGGAATGAAACATTAAAGGATATTTTAGCAAGTAGAAATTCCCCTTTAAAATTGTATATATTTCTTATTTTAGTATTAAGTTATTAATTTTTTAAACAAAAAAATTCTTTAAAGATACGATGAAAATTTTTGAGTTAAAGTACTTGGCACATTCTTATAAATATTCATTGATCATAACAGAGATGAACTGAAAGCATAATGAGTTTGTTAGTTGTAGATTTTTTGGACTGAAATTACTTAAAGTTTTTTTTTCCCTCTATATTTGATTATTTAGAAAGATGTGTATTAGTGGTCCATACTATAATTATATACTTATTAAGGTTACTCTCTTTGCATTTTGACTTTGTCTCTAATTGAAATTTAGATATATCTTTGTTCAGTATTTTTCATAGGATGACATCATGTCTCTATTTAAAAATTTCTCTTTAAATTGTACTTTTCTATTATTGCTACTTACGTTTTTTCTATTTGCGTATTAGCTAAACATCTTGATTTTAACATTTTTGCTGTGTATTGTGTGCTATTAAGACAAAATAGAGCATTTTAGTTAGTAGTTTTTTAAAAGTGGCCTAGTGTTTTATTTCTTAGGGTAAATCAGCCAAGTCATTGATACTTTGTAAAACTAATGATAGTTTTTCAACATTTTTTTGATTTCTTCTTTTTTATTTTTTTCTAGTTTTTTTTCATTTCTAGTACATATAACATATATTCTTTTGAGATTTAATACTGGAAAAATCTACCTTTATATTTAGAATACAATGTAAATTAAAACATTCTTTAAGTGACCTGAATATGATTTGGTAATATTCTTTTTTTAAAAAATTTTATTTAGAAAGAAAAAAAACAACCAAACAAAATAGGAAAAAGGGTAGCAACAATACAGAATTCCAAAGGGAAAAAAGAAAACAACAACAACAACAAAAGAAACCACTAAGAAATCACTAGTTGATAAGTTACATACTGTCATCTTGGAAATAGTTGTTCAATTTACAAAATTAAAGCATACAAAGTAGACATTCAAACAGTGAGACTGTTAACAGTTCTGCTCAACAATCTAACAAAAACAGTAGTATGTTCATCTATCTTCTACACTTAAACATACATGCAGTTATATATCCTTTAGAGCACTTTCTTTTGCTCTCTTTTCTACAGTAGCAATTATACATTTTGGGTTTTTCTACTCCTACAGTTTTTCTAGTTATTTGTAACTCATTTCTTTTCCTATTGATTATAGATGTTAGTATATTTTACATTCTGTTAGTACTTATCTCCCTACTCACAAAATTAATTTTCATATTTATATTTTGTGTTTTTTTTTAAAAAAGAATGGATATAATATTTGTCCATCTAAGAAGATAGCATTTTAGAATGAATTCACACATTTCTCAATAACCAACCCTTTTCAGTCTCTAAATTTTGAGACAATTTAATATTCTTAATTCCAAATTTAACTGAGTTACCTATTTCAATATATCATGTTATGTTTCAGAATTCTTATTGTATGGCAATGTCAAATTTTGACATTTCAATAGAAACTGAAATAAGTAATTTTGATGATAAAGAAATATTTGACATTACCTTGTAAGATAGACATTTATTAGTGATATGAGTTGATGTCTTTAATCACATTCTTTAAGAAACTCTTCCACCAGGAAATATGTACTAAATTGTTTATCAAAATACCCATTCTCTTGACCTCTGGTGTTGATCAGGAACACAGAAAAACTGCAGTGGGTTTATGCCACATGGATCATTATTCTAAAGTGAAAGAAAATGATCTACAAATGTATAATAGGGGCATATTATTATATCAAAGTAAGGTCTGGAAAGCTATATACAGTCTAACACCAGTTCATATAAGTATATATCAAAAGATATATTGTATGGAGATATGCACATCTATTTTTCAAAAACATAAATTCAGAAAAAGAAAAACAAGAAAATAATGGTGGTCAATCAGTGCGGTGAGGCAGAGG
This sequence comes from Dolichotis patagonum, assembly GCA_004027295.1. Lineage (NCBI taxonomy): Eukaryota > Metazoa > Chordata > Mammalia > Rodentia > Caviidae > Dolichotis > Dolichotis patagonum. The sequence continues at coordinate 184,340 of PVJX010000993.1, read as the reverse complement.
GAACACAGTTCAGAGTCAAACTGTTAGGACAGTCAGTTGATTGGTTCAGGTTATTAATTTTCTTACTTCACTTTATAATTTTTATATTTGTAACATATGTCATAAGTACATACTTTGCATTGAAAGTAATATCAATTGACAGCCTTTCTACAGAATCCACATAAATCTGTGGAATTTACAAAGAATATGAGCCACCATTCTCTCTTGTTTTCATCTTTTTCCTTTTGCAAAGTCTTTCGTCTTACTCAGTGGATATTTGGTAACTTTGCATACATTTTCCACAGGCGGGAATACATATGTAACATAATCACAGAATCTCTGTGTATCCAAAGACATATGTTGCTTGTTTTCCCAATTGATAGATATCTTATATGGATGTGAGTTCTTGATTACAATCCTCTGTCATGGTATGTGGCTATCAGAATATACCTTTTGGTATTTCAGATAAATTTAAATGCTACTTTGATTTCTTTTATTGGGAAAGTAAGTTCCTTTGTATGAAACTTTAGAAGAGTTTGCTCCATGTTAGACGTTCAGAGCAATTTACCAGGAAGCACATAAAAATATGCTTTTTAAAATTAGCTTTTTTGGGGAATGTAGTGAACTCTTTTAATCTGCATCTCAAGTGTTTCTTTAGTTCAGAAAATGTTTTTGTCTATTGTTGGCTTGATTATTCTTCTGTTCATTTTCCTTCATCTGAAATTCTTATTATTTGCATACCAAGCCTCCTGTATTTTCTTTCAGACTCAAGTTTTTCCCTCAATGCTTTACATTCTTGTATATTTTCTCTCATGTTCTGAGTTATCTCATTGATCTTTGCCAATTCGTAGAAGTTCTTTTCTTTTTCTTCTGCATAAAAGATGTTTCCATTTATAAGATTTACAATGCATTAAGCAGTAGCTGTTTTTAAATAATGATTTTGATTATTTTAGATACTTAAAAAGGGGCGTACTTTAAGTGATGAAACTAAAACAAATTAATAACCTTCCCACAGTTTTAGTAAGTAGCAGATACTTTGATTCTAGTTTTATTGAACATCTAAACTTTGCACTGTTACTAATATGTAACTCTATTGCTTTCCAACTGACCTTTATTACAGGGAATTATCAAAGATGCTTTTATATTCTCCCTTTCCCTTCCTGGATGCCTGTGAAAATATTATTTGGGAATTGTATGTACTATAAAGTCGACTTGCTATGTGATTCTTTGAATTTCAGTTGAACTTCTTGGAAAAATACTAAATAATCCTGTCCAGCAAAACTGTCGTAGGTTCAAAATTATGATACTGGACAAACGAAAGCAATTTTTTCCTATTTGATTTAGAATGGACTTAAACAAATCATCTTTTTATAAGAAGCAGGAGCAAATAGGAATCACTGAGTTTGTAAAAATCTAGCAGCTGTTTTGGAATAGATAAAATGCTGTTAAAGCTTAATCATGGAAAACAGTACTCCCAATTCTGAATTACACTATTAGAGAAATTTGCACTACACTATTAGAGAATTAGATCTACAGAATGAATGGTTAAAAGGAGGAAGATGGTCTTTTTTCCCACTTGTAAAAAGTCTTTAGTTTAGTGGATCCAAAAAATAAGAATAAACACAAATATGCACATATAAGTAGTGTTTGTATTTCTGTAAGTAGAACTACATTTTGAAGACCTTGTCTTTTCTTTTTTGTATAGGAAAACTTTCCTGTTACAGGGACACCATAAGGGACACCTACAATTTAAAGAAGGAGAGGCTTAATTTGCCTCATAATTTCAGGCATTCAGTTCACCATCAGCTGGCTGCACGCAGAAAGAGCATGGCACAAAGGCGTGAAGGAGAAACACCGCAGTTTCTCCCTGGTAGCTGGGAAGCAAAACCGGGGAACAGCACCAGAGCAGTGGCCAGGGACCAGGTATAGCTCCCCAAATCAGCTCTCCACAGCCCACCAGACACACCTAGAAGCATGTGTTACTAACCCTCTAGGCGACTCCCAAGCCACTCAAATTGACAGTGAAGCTTATCTGTCATATCCTTCTGATTTCTAATTAAAACATGCTCTTCAACTCACTTTTATAGGCAGCAAACTTTTGAAGTGGAACAGTAAAGAATGGGCATGGGCAAGAGTGTTTCTGAAACCGTTAACACTTTTGAAGTAGAGGGTGGAGGGCAGAAACATACCAAATAAAATAAAGTTGGCAAAATTAATACCAGGCAAAGGGATAATCATGGTAGCAGCATTCTCATTTTATACTACTCTAAATCCGTTACCCGAAAGCTTTATATATGTTATATAAGTTATAACACTTATGAGGTTAAATTTTTTCTATTTTATGGATTCAGAAACTAAAAGTCAAGAGAGGTTAAGTAGCATGCCTGAAGTTATATTAATAAGTTGTATTTGGATAAAAAAATACATGATGTCACTTAATATTATTTATTTATTGATGTATTAGCTTGGTATGGGTCATACTTTATAAAGATGTGAGTGGAAAATAACACAACATTTTGTAGCAAGTATCTGATTGGAATTTTTTTAACTTACATATTCAACAAAAATTTCTTTTACTATCAACTGAAATAATGTTGCTGGTATCCAAGATGATGAGCGTAAGGATGAGTTTGTATCTTAAAACTGCAATTGCTTTTCTTTCCTTGCTTTTTCTTTTTTCATATTTTGTGATGTGAGTACAGAATTTAAAAGTAAATTGGGTTTTTATGCAGGATTCTACTTGTTACTTTCAGAAAATAAGAGTGTCTAGAGAGCTGTGTACTTTAATATGCATCAAGTAAAAGTAATTCTTTTGCAGCTCTTTCTGAATATTTTAGAAAAGGTAAGATTGATGATGGGCATTATTTTACTATGTTTGCTTTTGCAAAATTTATATACTTTTGGGTTGTCATTACCACATTCCTTCTACTCTTCTAATTTTTAAACTTAAAAATTATAGCTATGTTGCCTGAGAGTATTTGCAAGAAACACATTCAAATAAAGAGAGATGAAACTTATATTTTCCTTCTGCTCTTCAACTGAAAGCATAAATTTAACAAAGGTTTGAGGAGACTGACTAGTCACCTCATTAATCAAGGGTTAATCTTAGAGAAATCTTTCTTTTCTTAACAGTCTATTTTAGTAAAATAGACTAGCCATTCCAGAAAATAAATGGCAAATGTTATTTTCTATTATTTATTATTATTTCTGTTACATAAACTACATAATTTATAAATTATAAATTTGTTACAAGGAGCAATTACTTCTACTCTTTTATACTCATATTTTATTATTTTTGGCTGATCTTAAAAAAGGAAAAATTGCTTTAAATTTGCTGACAGTAAATGGCGTTGCTTCTAAAAACATTATTCATTAGTATGTTGTGACTTGGTTAATATACATTATCTATACATTAATATATGTTGAATTGAAAAGTAGTTTTGAAATTGAATACATGAATTATACCATTGCTGTTGTCAGTTTTCTCCATAGTAATGTGTTTAGTATCTAAATTACAAGAGAAACTAAGACACAGTTAAGAGACTCACCCCAGTACCTGCTGTAAACTTAATGATCAGTCAATGTTAGTGGTGTTATTTTTGTGAATTTCCTATCGCACTGAGGAAATACAATCAGTTTGAAAGAAATCTGCATACTGTTCCCCACCTATCTGCATCCACTATACATACACTCAGCATTTGCTGGTTCATAGAACTGAACTTTTTCCACTCCTGCCTGATAACAATTCTGCCTTGCTCAGGGAATCTTTGCTATCTCAGTTCCATAGTGCAGCCTGTCCAGTTACTCTGCTTTTTCCTTTGCTCCTAGAATTCTCTTCAGTATAGGAACATAATGTGATTTTTTCTAATAGCCACCTTCTTTCTCTGTTCTCTTTTACAGAAAGAAACTTTTCAGGGTCATCACAAATTTGAGGCCAGTTTGGATTACATAGTGAGTTCAAGACCAGCCTGGACTACATAAGTGAGACTCTGGCTCATTTTTCAAAAGTGTCCCAATTTCCTCTTTCTGGCCTTTTTTAAACCTATCACTGCCAGGCTTTCTGTTCCCTCTTTCAATGGGAGGGCTCTTTTCCAATTCACCAATCACCACCATGATGCTAAAACTAAGGTGAAATTATCAATCATTGGCAAAACAGATTTATCAACAGCATTTGGAACAATCATTTCATTACATTTGAAATATTTGTCTTCAGAACATTTAATTTTTGTTTTCTTTCTATCTGTTCCTTCTCAATCTCTTTTGCTATTTTTTTCTGTCCTAAACATGGAATGCTTCAGGAATTCAGTTTTCAAAATCCTTTCCTAACCCCTGAATCTTTGTGTATCTGTTTTTCTCTCCTTTCTTGGACTCTCACTATGTCTCATTTTTCTCTTTCTCTCTCTTTTCTCTCTCCCAGTCTCTTTCTCACATAGGTGATCTCCTCCGGTCCAAGAAATCTAAATCTCATCTCTATATGGATTTGTCGTACCTGAATTCAGGGTTCATATATTCAATTTCTTTAATTAACTTCTCCTCGCAATGGTTTTATAGTCACAATTGCAGATTTAATAAAATTCTGATATCTGTAACACGGATTCTCAAAAAGTCATTTCTACCTCACGATATTACAGTTTTGTCCTTTAATTTGTGTAGAACAAAAACTTTCATCAAGTTCACCTCTCTCCTTTTCTCATGCCATATGTATAATTCCTAAGGAAATTGTGTTTCTGTGTCTTCAAATTATATCCAGACTTTGACACTTGCCTTCATTTCTGCCACCTCTCTCGAAAGTCAAGCCAATATTGCTTCACCTTGATTTGATGGGTGCAGTCTCACCTTTCTCCTCTCGTCCATTCATAACCAAAAACTCCTCCAGCTCAAACTGACCAGTGGCTTTCCATTGCTTTCAAGAAGAAGTCTTCGTAGATTTCTCCAGGCCCCAGGCCCTACTTATCTCTAACTGTGCTTGCTACCAGTAGGATCTTTGTTTATTCCGCTCTGTTCACATACCACACCGGTATTCTTGATGTTACTGACAGATGTTAAGCTAGATATTAAACACTTTTTGGTCTCAGCACCCTTGCACTTGGTGTTTCCTTTGTTACAGTGCTCTTCACCAAGACATTTGCATGTTTTACAACTTCAGCTTCGACTCTTTTTAAATGTCATTTCTTCAGCAAGAAGATTTAAAATGATAAAACTTCACTCCTTGTATGCCACTTTTATTCCACTTATTTGCTTCATTATTTCTCCAAAGGACTGATATCTCATATGTCCCACTTGTTGATACTGAGAACTGGAATACAAACTCCCTGATGGCATGAACTTTTATATAATTTGACCCTTGCTTCATTCTTAGGGCTTAACTCAGTGCCTGGCATAGAACAGATGTTTAAAACATATTTGTTGGATAAGTAGGCTGTTACAATGTTACTAATATTAAAGGAAAGTTATCATTACCTAAAGGAAATCACTGCTTAGTGGCAATGTTTTTGAATCTGGAGCCATACTGTTTGAGTTTGATTCCTGCCTCTATTAGTTACTTACTGTGTGACCTTGGAGGAATACCTTAGCTTCTGTATGTCAGCTTGCTTATGTATATCTGTAGTACAAATATGTTGTACTATAAGGTAAATAAATAGTTTTTTGGGAAATATTTAGAACAAGACTGAGAGCCTAAAAATAGAGATGAAAGTTTACTATTGTTATTATTAAGTTAATGTGCAAACTAGGAATTTTTCTAACTCAAAATCAACAATAAAATAGACCAGTGACTGTTAAACTACTTTAATATACTCAGCATTGTTTCTCTCATGTACCATTTGGGTAGGGGAATGTGTCATACTGATCTTTGTACAAAGGACAAATTTTGGGGCTCAATTTGTAGTCTCAGTTGTTTGCTTTGTGGATTTAAATTACTAATGCTAAACTATTTACTTTAACTTAAAATGATACATTTATATACCATGGGGGCTGAATAGATAAACAAATGAGTTAATAGGTACAAAGTATCCAGTAGTATGGTTGATACTAAGAACTCAGTAACCCTGACAGGGAAGAGTAAGTATCAATCCTTAGGTCATATAGCTTCCTCTTTGTGTGTAACTATGGGTCTTGCTTCCATTATCTTATGTAAGGTTACTGTTACAACCTTGTATAAGCCAAATGGCTGAATTGTCACATGGATAAGAACAGATTAGGGGTACTCCTACACAGTTCTACTTATGCAAACCAAGGGGAAAGCCATGCATATTTGGGAACCATAACTGTGTATATATGGAGCTCATCTACCCACCCTACTTTGACTCATATTTGCCAATTTTCAGATGTATTCATTGGCATGTTTTCCATGTGAACTGTGTTTTACCCTCTGCATTAGCAGAGCCTGTGACTGGTCCTTGGATTATTTTGCGAGCAATTAAAGACTCTCTTAGCAAAAGTGAAGTTTGCTTTTTATCTCCTGATATTGACTCTTGGCACCCTCTCTTTGTTAGAAGTACACTCTTTAGAGGCGATCAGATGTCCTCTGTCCTCCTCTGAAGACTCACTCTGGGGACATTAGTTACCTTTTTTTCATGTCATATAAGAGGCTCAAATGAATATTCTATTACATGTATTGCCATATGAAGCAAATTACATTGACTGTAAATTTGAAGGCATTGTTTCCTGCTAAAAGTTCTATTATTAATAAAAATGTAGGGAAAGGGTTGTATTCTCTGGAAAGTGGTGCTTTCTAAAATACTTAAAAGCTCCCAGTGTGGACGAGAATGTATTTTTTTAATTTGCTGTCGCTAGTTAGCTCCATTAAGTTACAACTCTTTGATTTTAAAATAAAAAAAAGATGTATAAGTATGTAGAAGTATAAATATGTATATTCAATTATAAATATGTAAATATTTATTAGAAACATGTATCTGCAGTATATGCATGCATAATTAGAATTCCTACTTTTCTTTGGCCACTGATATTAAATATTATGGAGAGAGTTTCAAAAAGCACAAAACTTGAATTCCTAGTCAGCAGTTACATTGCTGTAACCTTTTATTGAGGGCCATTGCATTTCTTCCTGGGTATAATTCTATTGGATCTTTCCAAAGTTAGAAGGATGTAACCAGTGCAGATGTCACCTTAGTCATCTAATTTACATCTAATAATTATATTTGAAAAGCTATTCCAAGTGATGGAATTTTCCTTTTGTAAAGAAAGTCAAATCTGTTCCACTGCATAATTTTATATTTGTCTATCCTTATCATGGAAAATAGCTTATTTTGTTTCTTAATTTCTATGCATGCACAAAAGTATAGCTATTGGCAAAAGCTTCCACTATGGCAAAGGAGATTCCTTATTGCCTAGTGAGGAAACTGCCTGGAATAAAAATCTGTTGTTGCCTGAGAGCCTCTTCTACTCTTCCTTGATGAAACGGCCCTGTAACAAAGCACAGCATGAGACCAGTGCATGTGAAGAAATTATTCTTGACATATCCCTTGGGCTGTTCACTTTCTTATGCTGAGAAGTCCATTGAGATCTACCATTATTTCCCATTTGATTATTTGCGTACATAAACTGTCAGTTTGCATTGCTAGGATACATGGTTAGAACATGATGAATGGGTAAACTAAATGCCATTCCTTCCGCTTAAATGAAATCTCTTTTTATAGCAATTTCAAGGCTTGTAAACTTTGGCCACAGAGGAATATGTATCCAATTTTTGTTTCCCTCTTATGTTGTTACGCTCAAGCTTGTCGCCCAGGGCTGAGAATAAGGAAGAACCCCGTGGCACTACTAGTACTTCATCTAAATCTTTGGGAAATATGTATTAAAGAGACCAATATAGAATGGCTCTTTTTGGTCCTTTTAATTTTATAAAGAAATATGTTTACACTAATTAGCTATCAGAAAGAAAAAGGCTGTTGTGGGCTAGTCAAATTTTCTCTATATTGAGATACACATTTAGTTAAAAATCAAGATTTTTGCCTTATGCCACTACAGAATTGTTGTTATTGTTAAATTCAAATGTGTAACAACAGTGTGTGTAACAGACCGTACAGCCACCTCCGAAATAAGATGTGGCTTCTGGTACTTCATGTCAAAATTTGCTGTAGGCATTCCTGGAATAGATTCCACCTGGGAAACGGCCCCAGAGTGGGTCACCATGTGCCTGAATACCATGTGGCATGCACCTTAGTTGTGCTCATCAATATGAAAAAAAGTATTGTCATATTTCTATGTATAGTCATGTTTCTGTCAAATTCTCTTCTCTTTTCTACTGTACTGACTTTTTCAATGGGTATGTAGACAACTGGTTATAAACCTACTTAATTATAAAGCTTATCTTATCAATTTTTCTTAATATGTAAAAGGGTTGAAATCCTAACACAATAAACTCAAATGCATATGAAAAAGTCTGCTATCCAAAATGGCAAGTGAGTTTACCATTAAATTAACAAGTTGTCATTGAGGTACTGATTTTAAATGATCTATATTGTTACAACACATAGAAGGGAGTATCTCATGTTTAAATATAACTTACTTTCCTAAAATGAAGTAATGTAAATAATTTAGTTTAAACAGTGTGCTCACATACCAGAATGTCATTGAAGCTGCACTTCAACCAGCTCCACTTGGACGGCTCATTCCTTTTTCCGATGCAATAGAAAATTGTTTAGTATACACACAGGGCCAATCTGGTTAACTATTTATCAAAGGTAGAGAAACTACTAAAGTTCTCCCGAAAAATCGAGTAACATCATAAATAATACTATGTTGGCAATATATGGATAAATTTACTCTTTAATAAGTACTCAGTAATAAGTTAACATTGATAGATACATGAGAAATGTATAACTATAAATACTTGTATACAGATACACATTAATTTTTACTGACAAGGTATCTTGATAAATCCATTAAATTAAGTCAATTTGAAAAGTACATAAAATAATGAATTTGTGGATTAAAATATATGAGGGACATTTTGGATGACTGGCTTTTAATTTTTAAAGTTTTATTAATAATATGATTTAAATTCAGTGTCATGACATGAGTGATTTGGGCAACCACAGTTTCTTAAATTAATTTACAATCCAATGGAATTAGATATTTAAAAATTTAAAGAGCCTTTGAAAAGAAATTGAATGCTATTCTGGTTAACTGATTTTTATCAGACTCACAGAGAAATTTAGATTTCCTGACAACTTTTTGGTGGTTTTCTTTTTTTTGTATGATTTTCTTTTGTGACTAGACCAAAGGTTACACTATCTATAAATAAAAGAAGGAGAAGGATAGGGACTAAATGCAAAGTGTGAGACACTTAAAATTTCATTAAAATGCACATGGCAGATGGTCGACTATACAAATTTAATGCAATTTTATTGAAGTTGTTTTCTGGTTTCCCACTAGTAGGATAAACCTCGAGGTTCACAGTTATTTTGATTTATATGCCCCCTATCTGTGTCAATCATTGCTAAGAATACATTTTCATGATCAGTGAGAAAATTTCCACATGACCATACCCAAAATATGGTGTCAGTATATGTCTCTACACCAAATAAAACAGTAAATAAATAATCTATATTTTTCTCTTGTATTTTTAACGTAAGCATTTATTTAGTTACTATAGATATTTTGACATTTCCATCTATTTTAGTAGCTTTATAGTAGTATCAAATTGTGATTTAATCCACATTTTTCCATTGACCAGTGACAGTTCTTTTTTATTTTATTTTATTTTATTTTATTTTATTTTATTTTATTTTATTTTATTTTAATTTTGGTACTGGGAATTGAACTCAGGACCTTGTACTTCCCAGGCAAGGGGTTGTGCCACTGAGTTATATCCCAGGCCTATCATTATATATTTACATTAATTAGTTAATTAACTTTTATTTATTTTTTGAAACAAAATCTCACGATGTAGTTCAGGCTGGTCTTGAACTCACTATGTAACCTAGGCTAGCCTCAAGTGACACTGAATATCTTTTTATGTGCCTATCAATCATCCCTTTCTTCTTTTTCATGAAATACCTGTTTAGAGTTTTCTTTCCAATTTTTAACTGGGTTGTTGCTTTTTATCTTTGGTTTATAAGAATTATTTATATACTATAGATACAAGTCTTTCTTCAGCTATGCATTTTGAAAAATATTTTCTTAGTATAGTATGTATACTGCTATGTTGTTTACATGAAAACTACAACAGTTTTAGTTTTGGTACTGTGTAGTTATCAAGATTTTGTTTTTATGAATATTGAGTTTTACATACTATATAAGAAAGCCTTGCTTAACTTAATTTCACAAAGATTTTTCTTCATATTTTTTTCTAGAAGATACATAGCTTTCCATTGTGTCGATACTGCAAACTGAGTTCATGTTTGTATACGACAAGTCTGCTTTATTTACTGCTTCTTAATCCACTGTATGTTTGGATGCCTCTTGATAGCTGATTACTTACATTTCTAATTTCACCTTCATCAGTAATAGTGTGAACAGGGCTTGTCATTTATGATCCAAAATGAATAATTCTAAATTTGTTGGACTCATTACCTGTGTGTACTCTGCTGACTCAATTCAAGAATGGAAAATACAGTATACTTTTTAAAAAAACAAAATAGAGTACTTAAAGACATTCAAAATGTGTGTCTGTTTTTATAAACATTATTTCCACAGAAACTGTCATGATTAGGGGCATGCAAAAAAACACACACACACACACATACATATATCTCCAATTTGTAGAATCATTAAGGAAACAAATTGAATTATTTACCAGTTGGTTCATTTTACCAGTATATGTTTCCTCTGTGGACATAGAGAAATTCATATAGTATGTGCATAATACCATAATAACAATATATAAACCAACATAAGGTCAAACATCTGATATAGATATGGTTGAGGAACGTATTGAATATAATTTGTCCTAAAATCATCAACACTTTTACTATATTGGCTCTTAGATGTGAAGGGACTATAGAAATAACCGCACTATTTGAAATATGTTTAGAAAATAAAACATTCTCACTAAACTAAATCTTATGAGCTTAAAGAATACATACAAAGTTGTCCTAGTGGATAGGTCTATAAAAGACCCACCCATCTAATTTTCTTTAAAATTTTTTTTCTTCAATTGTAACCTTCCCTAACATTTAAAAAATAGAACCTAGAATTTGTAAAACACAATTTTAAAGTCTATACTTTAGTCCATTTCTGTCAATTTTTGCATGTCAGTGGTGTCCTAGATGTTTTTACAGGGTCACATTATCATTTGGTGTCAGAAAAAGTTGATGCTGATTTCACTGTTCCACAGCTCATGGTTGTCTGTTCATTTTGACAAATTTTGTAAGTCAAAAACGTGTGGTATTCTTTCTTTCAATATGCTTTTTTGTATATTAATTTGCTTTATTTAATAGAGACATGAGCTTGAAGTGGAAATAATAGCAGGAGCTGTGCTCTTTATCTTGAAATAATTGATCATGTGCCAGCTATATAATAAAAACTTTAGAACCCAATCAGGATTGAATTCTGATAAACACATGATGTTTCTATAAGAATATCTAAATAGTGTCTCCTTTGTAAGCTTCATGTTCATAGGTCCCAATACTTTTCTGTATAATCTTCAAATGAAGACAATAGGTCTACCATTTTTAGCACTGAAAGAAATTGCAGGAGTACAAAGTCCCACTAATAAAGCTATGGTCAAGAAGGAGTGGTAGACAGCTGGGGAATCAGCTGGGCTTTTCAAGGACAAAACAAAAGGGTGTGGAAATGGAGCTTTGTCTGAATGTGAACTAAATTCAACTCTAATACCCCCGACTGCATTGTACAGTTGAGGGTGTGTGTTTACAATATTCAACTTCTTTCTGTCATTTGAAGCTTGGAAAAAGAAAGGAAATTTATCTCAGAGAAAGAGGCCTCTTGCCTTTGTGCCAGCCCTCTAAACGTTATTCATGACTTTTCCAATGAATGCAGTTCAGTTTTCTGTTTGCATTTTGCATAAATAATAGTGACACTTTGCCTTTATTAGTAGCACTCCTTTTGAGAGTTTTGTTTTGAGATTATTAATTCATAAACTATCACTTAAGGATCTGGGTGATGTTGACACTTTTTGCTCATTTACCACACATGGTGAACAAGAGTCCTTATCAAGGTCACACAATGAATCAGCAGGACACTGAGAACAGAACAATTTGAAGTTCTCCCGAGGCAAAACCCCTCTCTTGAGTATCAGCCTGTCTCCTCTGTAAAGATGTGATGTTTCTGAGTCTTTTTCAGACCACACTTTGCTTGTGATTTTGTGTAGCATTCAAATTCATCCAGCATGATTGCTCAGAAATAATTCCTTTTACCAGACCAACACAATCTAAGAATTCTACTGAGAAAAAGGATTTAAGCTAGGTTTAGAATGCTTGAAAAGCTTTTATACATGTCTCTGTGGAAATATTGAATCACACAAGTGGAATAATGTGAAATAAATATTTTACAAATAGCAGCAAATTGAGCAGTATACAAGTGATCATGCATATAAGTGAGTACTTAGGCTGTTTATGTTTCATTTTGAGAAAAACAAGAATAATCTGTTAAAAGTAATAGTGTGTTTTAACATAAGATATTTAACAAGATAATTATGTTCTTAAGTTATGCTTATATAAATGAGAACAGCATCTCCTAAGAAAGTTTTGGATTGCAGTTACTAATATAAAATGCCTATTTCTTTAAGGCTTGGAGATGAGAAAGGCTTTTTAATTCTATATATATTCATAATAATGTAAATAATGAGGTTTCATATTTCAGATATGTTGTAAGTACAAAGAAGTGAATTTGTACCAATTGTTCAATCTGAACATTCTCATAAATTGATACTGATCTTATTTGCATAGGGATAATAAAGGACATGATTAGGTTTCTAAATATTTCACTTTGAGGCAAATATATAGAGGGACATAAGTATAAATATTATCTTTATTTTTTAAATGATGATATTTAGAGAGGTTAAAAAATTTTTTGGCCAACGTGAAGGATCTGGTAAACAATAAACCTTAAAGTAAAATGCTGGTCCACCTGTCTTTGAAGTCTTGCCATCATAAAACAAGCTATTATATGATTTCTATTAGTTCTTTTGATAAGGTAGGGTTACTTCACTTGTGTGCTTTTCTCATTTGTTTTTTATGGGTCTTTAAAAGTGGAATTTACTTTTTAAAATTTATTTGTTCATTTACTTGAGCTGTTGATTTTTTATAGGAGAACAACAGAAAGTAGGGAGAATTCCTATATAACCCCTCTCCTTTCAACCTGAGTTCTTTTATTATTAATGTTTGGCATTAGTGTGATTCATTTGTTATATCTGATGAGCCAATAATGACACTTTGGTATTAACTAAAGTCTCTGTTATTGTAGCCATTATTGTTGATATTTGTTTCAAGGGTTTTGACAAATGTATAAAGGCATACATATACAATGATAGCATCACACAGGGTAATTTCACAGCTCTAAAATTTCTCTGTGCTCAATCCAAGCCTCCTGCAGTCCTTTCTACCCTAGCAATCACAGATCTCTTTACTATGATCTTCATGGTTTTTCCTTTTCCATGAAGCCATGTAATGAGAATCATCAGTGATGGCAAACCTATGGCACACATGTTATGTGTTTTCCTTTTAAGGTAAAAGATGTTAATGTATGCACTGTAATTTTCTAAACAAAAACATCAGTATTCAGGTTTAATTGCAGTGTTGGCACTTTGTGGTACATAAGTTGGCTTTGGGTTGCAGTTTGGGCACTCGGCCTCTGAAAGATTTGCCATCACTGGTGTAGTTAGACTTCACATTGGCTTCTTTATTTAGCATATGCATTTAAGGTATTCTTTTCTTTTTTCTTTTTGGTCACTTGATAGCTCATTAAATCACTATATGATATTCTATTGCATAGGTGTTTCACAGTTCTTATTTATTCATTGAAAGATGTTTTGTTCTATGATGGCAATTATCAATAAAGTTGCTATTAATATCCATTTGAGGATTTTATGTGGACTCTTCTCATTCTTTTTCTTATTTGAAAACATATATTTTTCAGGCTAGGGCTGTATCTCAGTGACAGGGTGTGGTCTTACTATGTGTGAGGACATGGATTCCATCCTACATCCCTCCCCAATATCTAAAAATTATATTATTTCTCAAAAACTTAAGGTAGACATTCATTAAAGACCTAAATATAATAAGTTTTTAATAGCATTTATACACTAACATTATGACTAATATCTTTTCTGTCTTACTATAGAAATTTAAAAGTTCTATAAGTTTATTAAATCTGGATAAGTTAATTTCTATAGTGCTTGAGGGTAGTAGGATTATGTAGATGTGGGTTTTGTGATTTTTTTCTTATTTCTCTGTTGCTTACTACCTCCTCTGTTGTTAATTATCTCCTTATTTCTCTGTTGTTATCCATTTCCCTTTTTTTAGTAAATGCCTAATTTCTTTTATCAGTACATGTTTCTTCTGAAGACAGGTGCTGTTTCTGTGTTTCATATAGATTCTTTGAATAACCAGTTCACTGTATTTTTTTTATACTTGAAGAATTATATTTCAGTATTAGAAATGCAAGAGAATTTAGGACCATTTCTAGCACAAGGATATTTTAAACTAAATGTTATAAGCAAACTTAATGAAAAAATAAGATATATGTTGATTTACTTTGGAAGAAAACAGAGTAATCCACTGGAATTTCTTTCAACTTTATCCAGTTATCCCTAAGCTGTTCAAAAATATTTTCAAAAAACCAAAACTTTGGGACACAATTGGAAGATATTTGTCTAGTTCATTCTGCTCAGTTTTCATATGTAAATTTAATCACCTATAGAGTGGGAGATTGAATCTAGTATTCATTTCTAAGGCACAGGAGATTGACCTGAGTTTTTTTTACAATACTCTTGTTTGGAAGAGATAATGGAATACAAATTGTAAAATTTATCCATTTGTTATAAAGCAAATTTAGGGATTTAAATCCAGATGTAGATGGTTTATGTTCTATGGAGAGAGAGAAGCTTGAATTCAATAGTTACTAATGGTTTTACCATTTTACCAAAGCCATTCTAAGTTACATGTTCAAATAAACTGTTGAAATGTTTTCCAATAGATATTAAATTAACAAAACATCTATCACAGATTGTGATTATGGTAGAAAATCAAGATTAAGAAAATCTTAATTTTTATGGTTATTTAGTACATTTAATAAACAGAGAATGTAACTTCATTCACTCAACAAATATTATTGTTGAAAGTTTTGAGAAGAACTTATAAATAATATCTTTCTTCTTCCCTAAAAAAAAGAACAAAGAATAAACAGAGAGAGTGCTAAAAGTAGTATACTTCGGTACTAACAAAAGTGGAATTAGCAAAAATCGTGAGGGTTTGAGGGCAAATGAATTTCCTAACACTCTATTACAGAACTGGACAGATGCAGTGTGAACGAAGTGGCTTGAGATAAGAGGAAGAATCTCACCCATTTCAACAGGAGGAGACCAGAGTTTAAGTGTAATTGTAGGTAAATTGTTAAAAGTAGTTGTATGGAGATGTGGAAAGTCTTTTGATGGTTTTTCATTTTTTTTGGCAGTAAATTAATAAACCCAAATAATCAAAATGGGAAGGAGAAGAAGGGACAGAATTTTGGGGTAAATGGAAGTAAACAAGATATGACATAGTCATTTGGGAGGATAGGGGAGTATGAGTGGCTTAACCAGAAACTAGGCAGTATAATTTGTGGGGCCTTGGGAAAATAAAAATGTGCACTGTTTAAAAATTGCTAAGAATTTCAAGACAGTGACAGTTGAGCATTAAATGAAGACTATGAACCTTGTGGACATGGACCATGTACATTTAAAATGAATCTCGAGCTGACGAGAAGAATACAGAATTGCTTGCTAGCATTGGGGATTACGATCACGAATTTTTAAGTGAAGCAGTCAGCATGGTTGCATAATTTTGTGTATTAATGATTGGTAATAAACTATTCTCTATCCTTCTCCTCCATCCTTGTAATTCTATCTATAAATCACATATGAATAAACATAGATCTTTATCATTCAGTAATGAAAAGTGCTTTAATGTAAGACGCTCTGTGCAGCAAGAGTTTTAAAAAATGTATCAAAAATGTAAGAGACATTTATGATATAAATGTTCTTACTTATTAGTTTGAAAACATCTAGATGTTCCTGGATTCCTGTAGTGTGTTCCTGGGTACAGTGGGTTATGTATCTTATCTCATTGGTACATTGCTTTCTGTAATGTCTGCAGGGGCAAAATCAGAGAGTGCTATAGCAAGTCTTTATCACTGCCAATTTCCATTGAGGGAACTTTTACTGCATTATTGTTCCCACATCAGGACTATCATGTGGACAGATGTAGCTAATTAATCTTTATCAGTTCTGATTCTGTTAAAAAAAAATCCTGGACACTTTTCAATGTCTGCTTACATTGTCCTTCTGGGAACGTTGCTTTTAGAAAGGTCAACATTCTTGTTAAATAGAAGCAAGTGAGACATTCCTGGGCTATAAGAGGGATTATATTTACCAGTCGATTTGAATAAGAAGACAAAATATTACTGAACATAATTTTGAGGAAGTAGAGGAAAATTTCAGATTTTAAGCTAGAATAGTGGAAGCATTTACTAATAAAAGAGCCATGCAATTTTACTAAGCCATTATATTACCTTTAACAAATCAGGTTACTAAATTGTTCAACTAGAAAATGACAACTCATTTCATTATGAGTTATGCTCATAGAGCAGTATTTTATGCTGGTTCATTTATAAAATATTAGCTTATAGAATGTTTGATGTTATTGTGGAAGGAGCAGATAATATTTTAATTTTAATATGTACTATGTGTATCTTTAAACTTTGTTAGAAAATTGAAAAAAACTTTTCTTTTTTTTAATTTTAAAGAGAATAAAACCAAACAAAATGAAACAGAATAGAGTCAATCTAAACAAAACAATGAACATGGTACACGACTTCAAAACAAGATATAAGGAAGTCAGTGTTGGGCACCATAATGCTTCTTGTTATCATCAAAATAACTACCCCTACCATCAGGCATAACAAAATCCAACAAAATCGTACAGAATGAAAGCAATAAAAACAAAACCATGGAAACAATACAGGACTTCAAAACAATAGCAAAACAATAGTGGCTACCATAATGCCTCTCGTTATGTTCAAAGTAGTTGCCTTTACTATCAGACATAATGCAATCAAACAAAACATAATAGAATAAAATCAGTCAAAACAAAACAATGAAAGCAATACAGGGCTTCAAAACAAGATAACAGGAAATCAATAATGGCTACCATAATATTTTTTGTTATCTTTTAAATAGCTGTCCATGCCATGAAATATAATAAAATTAGACAAACTGAAACAGAATAAAACCAAACTAAACAGAACAAAGAAAACAATACAGGATTCAAATCACGATAATAGATTAACAAGGGAGACTGCCTTCCCTTTTTAGGAACTTTTCCTTTTACTTTCACAATATGTATTGTGTCTTTTGGATCCCATTAATGTCTTTAGTATTTTATACTAGGGAGACAACATGATATTCATACATGTGACTCTGAACCATTACATCCATGAGCATGATCTCAAGTTGTATCCATTTACCTACTAGAACCCCAAGGTTATCTTTCTTTATAGCTGAGTAGCTTTCCATTATATAACAATGCCATGTCTTTCTTGTCTACTGTACAACTGATCAGTAAGCTACCTCCACTTCTTTCTGGTTCCCTGTCCCACACAACATTATTCTCTCTCCTTTGACTTTCAGTCTGTGAACCCCCTTTTGAATTAAATGTGTTTCTTGCATAAAGCATATTGACGGATCCTGTCTCTTGATCCATTCTGCCTGTGTTTCTTTTTATTGATGAATTGAGGCCATCTGCACTAATGGTTATGTCCAACATGCACTGCCTCATCTCTGCCATGGTATTGTCCTGCTGTTGGCTACCTACTTTTCCCCTCCATTCAATTGTCTGTCCTGCTCGGTGATCCCTGTCTGCCACTGTTCCAGGAACCATAGTCTTTTATTTTATCTCTCTCTAGAATGTCCTTCAGTATTCTTTGTAGGGTTGGTTTGGTGGTCATGAATTCCTTCAGTTGTTCTTTGTCATGGAACTATCTTGTTTCTCCATTAATTTTGAAAGATAGTTTTGCACGGTACATCAATTTGAGTTGGAAGTTGTTTTCTTTCAGGACTTGAAATACTATATGCCAAGCTCTTCTTGATTTGATGGTTTGCACTGAGAAGTCTGTCATGATTCTGATGGGTTTTCCTTAATATGTGACCTATTTCTTCTCTCTAACAACTTTATTTATTTATTTACTTTTATATTTTATTTAAAGAGAAAAAAAGACACAACAGAAAAAAGGGTAGCAACAATACAGAATTCCAAGGGAAAAAAAGAACAAAAAAACACTAATAAATCATTACTTGATAAATTACAAACTTTTTGGAAATAGTTGTTCAAGTTACAAAATTAAAATATACAAAATAGGCATTAAAACAATGAGACTGTTAACAGTTCTGCTTCATGATCTAATAAAGGCAGCAATATGGTCATCCATCTTACACACTTAAACATACATGCAATTATATCCTTTAGAGCACTTTCTTTTCCTCTTTTTTTTACAGTAGCAATTATACATTTTTGGTTTTATTATTCCTACATTTCTTATTACTTTTTACACTAGAGACACAATGTGATATTTATAAATATGATTCTTATTTATTTCAATAATGAGTATAATCTCGAGTTGTCTCCATTTCCCTATGAAGGCCTCAAGATCATCCTTTTTTATAGCTGAGTAATATTACATTGTATAAATATGCCACATCATTTTCATCCACTCTGCAGTTGATGGGCATCTTGGTTGTTTCCAAGATTTAGCTATTACAAATTGTGCTGCTATGAACATGGGTGCACATATATCACTGTGATATGAACCTTTCAGTTTTTCTGGAAAAATAGCCAGGAGGGGAATAGCTGTGTTCAATGGAACTTCCAATCCTAGTCTTCTAGAATTCTCCATACTGATTTTCATAGTGGTTGCACCAGTCTATACTCCTACCAATAGTGGAAAAGTGTTTCTTTTTCCCCACAGCTTTGCCAACATTTGTTGTCAGTTGATTTCTTGATGGCAGCTATTCTTTCAGGAGTGAGATGAAATCTCAATCTTGTTTTAATTTGCATTTCTCTAATGACCAGTTATGGTGAACATTTCTTCATGTATTTATTTGCCATTTGTATATCTTCATCTGAGAACTGTGTGTTCATCAGCTGCCCATTTTTTGGAGAGGGTCTTTAAATTTGGGGGGCTTGATGTTTTTCAATTCTTTATATGTTCTTGATATAAGTCCTTTGAGGGGTTGCTGGCTAAAATTCTTCCCCATTCTGTGGGTTTTCTTTTCACTCTGTTGGTTATTTCTTTTGAAGTGCAGAAACTTTTCAATAATATAAGATCCCAGTTGTTGATTCTCTGAAGTGTTTCCCGTGCACTTTGCATTTGTTCATGAATTTTCTGCCTACCTCTATGTCTCCAAGACTTCTACCTTCATCATCTTCCAGTAGATTTAGTGTTTCTATTTTAATGTTTAGGTCTTTAATCCATTTAGACTTTAGTTTTGTAAATGGTAGGCATGGATCTAGTTTCAGTCTTCTGCATGTGGAGAGCCAGTTTTTCCAACACCATTTATTAAAGAGGCTATCTTTCTTCCAGTGAATATGTTTAGCCCCTTTGTCAAATGTCAGGTGGCCGAGTATCCTTGTACTTATACTTGCATCTTCTAATCTGTTCCATTGATCCTCAGCTCTACTTCTTTTCCAGTAGCATGCTGATTTTATCACTGTGGCTTTGTAATACAGTTTCAAGTCAGGAATTGAGATGCCTCCTGCCTTGTCTTACTGCCCAGAATTGCCTTTGCTATTCTAGGTTTCTTTTGTTTCCAAATGAATTTTAGGAGCGCTTTCTCTAGATCAGTGAGGTATGTCAATGGTATTTTGATTGGGATTGCGTTAAATCTGTATAACAGTATTGGGAGTATGGCCATTTTCACAATGTTGATTCTTCCTAGCCAAGAGCAAGGAATATCTTTCCATTTTCTAATATCCTCTTCAATCTCCTTTTTCAGTGTAGTATAATTTTCAGCATATAGATCTTTTACATTCTTAGGTTGATTCCTAAGTATTTCATTTTTTTAGATGTTATTGCAAAGGGCGATATTTCCATAATTTCTCTCTCAATGAGTTTCTTGTTTATGTACAGGAATGCTATTGATTTTTGAGTGTTGACTTTGTAGCCAGCTACACTGCTGAATTTGTTTATTACCTTTAGTAGCCTTTTAATGGAGTTTTTTGAGTCTTCTATATAGAGTATCATGTCATCTGTAAATAGTGATAATTTAACTTCTTCCTTTCCTATCTTTATTCCTTTTATTTCTCTCTCTTGTCTGATTGCCCTGGTTAGTGTTTCCAAAACTATATTGAAAAGGAGTGGTGATAGTGGACATCTTTGTCTTATTCCTGATTTTAAAGTGAAAGCTTTCAGTTTTTGTCCATTTAGTATAATATTGGCTGTTGGTTTGTCATAGATGGCCTTTAAAAAGTTGAGGTAGACACTGTGTATTCTGAGTTTCTGAAGGGTTTTTATCATGAACATGTTTTGGACTTTATCGAAAGCTTTTTCTGCATCTGTTGAGATGACCATGTGGTTTTTGTTTTTGGCTCCGTTGATGTTGTATATTACATTTATTGATTTGTGTATGTTGAACCATCCCTGCATTCCTGGAATGAATCCCACTTGGTCATGATGTATAATCTTCTGTATGATTTGCTGCATTCTATTTGCCAGTATTTTCTTGAGAATCTTTGCATCAATGTTCATTAGTGAGATTAGCCTACAGTTCTCCTTTTTGGTTGGGTCTTTCTCTGGTTTTGGTATGAGAGTAATACTTGCCTCCAGGAAAGATTTAGGGAGGATTGCTTACTTTTCAATTTCATTGAAGAGGTTAAGGAGTATTGGCATCAAATCTTCTCTAAATTTCTAGTAGAATTCAGCCGTGAATTCATAAGGACCTGGGCTTTTCTTTATTGGTAAGTTTTTTTATTACGTTTTCAATTTCAATAGCTGATATTGGGTTATTCAAAATTGCTATATCTTCTTGGTTGGGCTTTATATGTTTATATGTTTATGTTATGTATATGTTTATGTTTATATGTTTCTAGAAATTTGTCTATTTCCTCTGTGTTTTCCTCTCTATGTGAGTATAGATTCTTAAAGTAGATGTTCATGATCTTTTGAATTTCCATGGGATTGTAGTAATTTCCCCATTTTCAATCCTTAGTGCGTGAATTTGGGTTTTTTCTTTCTTTTTCTTTATAAGGTTAGCTAGAGGTTTGTCAATTTTGTTTATTCTGTCATAAAACCAACTTTTTGATTCATTAATTCTTTGTATTTTTTTTACTCTCAATTGCAATGATTTCTACTGTAATATTTACTATTTTCTCTCTTCTGTGAGCTTTGGATTTAACTTGCTCTTCTTTTTCTAGAAGCTTGAGATGAAGCATTAGTTTGTTTATTTGTGCTCATTCTGTTTTCTTGATATGACAGTTTATTTCTATATATTTCCTTCTTAAGACTGCTGTATATTTCCCTCTTAAGACTGCTTTCATTACAATATGTTGTGTCTGCATTTTCATTGAATTGCAGGTATTGCTTTATTTTTTCTTTAATTTCATCTGTAGCCCACTGGTTGTTCAAAAGGTTGTTATTTAATTTGCATGTATTTATGCGGGTTTTGCAATTTCTTTTGCCATTAATTTCCAATTTCAGTGTGCTATGGTCAGATATTATGCATGGTATAATTTCAGTACCTTTGCATTTACTTAAGAATGTTTTATGGGATAATATATGGTCTGTTTTGGAGAATGACCCTTGTGCAGCTGAGAAGAATGTGTATTGTAATGTGGCTGGGTGGAACACTCTGTAAACATCTACTATGTCCAATTGCTCACAGGTATGATTCAGTTCTATTATGTCTTTGCTGACTTTTTGTCTAGTTGATCTATCTCTTTGTGACAGTGGGCTGTTAAGGTCCCCTGTAATAAATGTGTTCTTTTGTATTTGGTTTTTCATGTCCATTAGTATCTGTCTTATATAGTTGGGTGCTCCTGTGTTTGGTGCATATATATTTATAATTGTTAGTTCTTCCTCTTGAATTTTTCCACTTACAAGTATGTAGTGACCTTCTTTATCTCTTTTAATCATTTTAGGTTTGAAGTTCACATTGTCTGCAAATAGAATAGTTACTCCTGCTTTTTTTGGGGGGTTCCTGTTGAATGGAATACTGTTTTCCATCCTTTAACTTTTAATCTGTGAGTTTCCTTTGAGCCAGGTGTGTTTCTTGTATACAGCATATTGTGGGATCATGTTTCTTGATCCATTCTGTCAACCTATTTTTTTTGATAGTTGAATTGAGGCCACTTACATTTATGGATATCACTGGTATGTACTGGTTCGACTTTGCCATTTTATTTTTCAATTGTTTGCTTTCTGCTTTCCCCCCTTATTTAATTGCTTGCACTACCTGATGGTTGCTGTCTGTTGTTCTGGGGATTGTGGTCATTTTTATCTCTGTCTAGTATGTCTTTCAATACTCTTTCTAGGGTTGGTTTGGTGGACATGAATTTAGTCAGTTGTTCTTTGTCATGGAAATAGCTTGTTTCTCCATTAAATTTGAATGAAAGTTTTGCTGGGTACATCAGTCTGGGTTGAAGGTTGTTTTCTTTCACGGCTTGAGGCTTGAAATACCTCACTCCAAGCAAGTCTTGACTTAAGGGTTTGTGCTGAAAAGTCTGCTGTGATTCTAATGGTCTTTCCTCGATAGGTGACTTGTGTCTTTTCTCTAACAGCTTTTAGTATTCTGTTTTTATGTTGTATGTCTGAGAGCTTAATCATTATGTGTCTGGGTGTAGATTTATGTTGGTTGTGACTGTTTGGCATTCTATATGCCTCACTTATCTGCATATCATATTTTTCCCCCCCTGTTTGGGAAATTTTCTCCTATTATTTTTGTGAATATTTTAGTTAAGTCATTTGTATTTTGGCTGCAGCGTTTTCACTAATGCCTATTAATCTTATATTGTTGCTCTTGGCATCATCTTGAAGCTTCTGGATTGTCATTTCATGTTGCCTTGTTATTTTTAAAAGTTCTATCCTTTCCTGATCACTAATTGTGATCCTGTCCTCAAGGTCTGAAATCCTATCCTCAGCTTCATTTAAATGGTTTTGCATACTTTGAAGAGACTTTTTTTTTTCTTGGCTGTCTCTTCCAGTTTGCTTCATGAATTCTTCTTGTTTTCTATATTGTTTATTCAAGGTTTCAATCAGTTTCCCATGCTCCTGTACTTTTTTCTGTATTCCTTCTTTAGCTGTGCTCAGCAACTCCTTTACTAAGGTTGTTACTTCTATCTTTACATGGGAGAGTATTTCTAATTTGATTTCCTCTATGGCCTTATGGAGTTTTTTTTAAATTATTATTTTGTTCTCTATCTTTCCAGAGATTTCTGGTGTGTTACTTTTGGAGTCCTTTACTTCTATGTCTCCTGTACTTACTCCTGATGGACTAGATGTTTGAGATTGCATTTTGCTTTTTCGTTTTGCCATTTTCCCCTTTCGAGTTAGTGTTTGGTCCTTCTGACCTACTAGTGTCAACTGTTGGTAGTGTGTATTGTGGTGTCCTACTGTAAGGCTGATGTTTGTCCAGTTGCTGGGTCCCACAATGAATAGTGGGCCAGTCACCTGACTTCCTGCTGCAGAGCCTGTTGGGTGAGTCCTATACTCTTCCTGGACTGACAAGCCTAGTAGTATTGATGTAGGTCAACTTTTAGTTCCTGCTAGTACTTTATCTTCAGGTTATTCCAGGTCATCAAATCTCCCTGTCTATCATGTTTGTGTCGGCTGAGGCCCTACCGTGTCTTTATTGTGTGCCTGTGTGTCTGATAAGTCCTTTTGATTTTCTTGAATTTGGAGGAGTCCTTCTCCATACACTCCTCACTCTGCCTGATGTTTTCTGTGTGTAGGAAGGGATCACCCTCACTCTTGTCAGACTTACCATGGTCTTACAGTTAGTTGGAGGGAGCTTTACTTCTGTCCCCATTTACCCACTGTATACCTCTATTTTAGGGGCACACTCACCACACTGACTGGAACCAGCTGAGATCTCTTGTTTGGTGATCTCCCTTCAAACTAGCACAGATAATACTCTGTAGTCCCTGGTTCCTCTGGGAACAGAGTTCCAAGTTTGCCCTGTGCGCTGGGATTCCACTGCCGGGGTGCCAGTGGTCATGGCCCAGGGCTGGATTCCAGGCCCTGCTTGTTGCCTGGAGTTCGCTGAGTGTAGTCTGGTTAGGCCCTCTTGTCCCTTTCTTTTCCAGAGGCAAACCCGGTGGGGCAATAAGTATAATAATCCAAAAGACACCCACTTGGACTCTCTGAAGTAGCAGCAGTACTAACAAAGCAGATGAAAGAGGTTCCCCTGGAGCTGCCCTCAGGGCGCCAAAGAGAACTTCATCCTTGAAGTGGCTCCAATTTGGGGCGCACTTTCTGGAGCTCAGGGGTTTGGGACCCGTGTCCCCACTGCGCAGTGAGCATCGAGGTGGTCCCTCATGTCCCCGGACCCAGCCGGGCTCCCTGCCCTGCCTCGCCAGCCTCTCTAAAAGCTTTTAACATTCTGTTCTTGTGTTGAATTTCTGGGATCTTGATTATTATATGTCTGGGTATAGATTTATTTTGGTTATGGCTAGCTTTACTTCCTGGTTCCCTATTATTTTTAAGCGATCTTTCCTTTTGCAATTGCAAGTTGTAAAGCTGTGTTCAAAGTTTGACAGTCTCTCTTCAGTTGCTTTCAAAGAAACTTCCAGCTTTCAATGGAGTGTTTAATTTCCTGGATATTTCTTTGAATCTGTTTCATGCATTCTATATCTTTTTTATATTGCTCATTCAAGGTTTCCTTCATTTTCCTATGCTTCTCCATTTTTTTTCCATTTTATTTTAAAGTGAATAAGACAAAAGAGGTCAGTACAGAGCAGATTGGAACCGGACAGCATAGGCAATACAATACTTAACATTAAGACAACCGGACATTAACAATAGCTATCACAATATTTCTTTCTCTGCTATAGTTGAGCATAGTTTCAAATACAATAATATCAAACATAACAAAAAATATAAAACCATTCAAAGAGTGAAAGAATTACAGGGAATTCTGAACTGAATAACAGAGAATGATCAATGGGTACTATAATATCTCATTTTCAATAAAAAATTTTGTTTATACTTTCACACATATTCAAATTCGAATAAGACACAATGTGATAGATAGAACCAATGGTAGTAGGACAAAAAAAGCATGGTAGACTTCTAAGAAGGATGATATTAAATCAGCAACAGCTGTCATAATGTTTTGTTCTCTTCAAAACAGCTGTTCATAGCATCACGCATAATAAAGTCAAACAAAACAGAATAAAACCATTCCAACTGATGAATTAAAACATTGAAAGGCTTCAAAGCTATGAAATGGGGAATCATGATTACCATAAAATCTTATATACTCTTACCAACTCTCATAGTAGGGAGACTATATGGTATTTACACATGTGAGTTTGGTTTATTTCACTTGTGAGTATGGTCTCAAGTCATGTCCATTTATTTATAAATATCTCAATGTGATCATTCTTTATAGCTGAGCAGTACTCCATTGTATAGAAATACCATAACGTTTTTATCTATTCCTCAGTTGATGGGCACTTAGGTTGTTTCCAAGATCTGGCTATTACAAATTGTGCTGCTATAAAAATGGGTGCACATATATCACTGTGGTATGATGTTTTCAGATCTTCTGGGAATATGCCTAGAAGTGGAATAGCTGGGTCAAATGGGACCTCCAGACCCAGCTTTTTGAGGAATCTCCAGACTGACCTCCACAGTGGTTGCACCAGTCTACACTCCCACCAACAGTGCAGAAGAGTTCCTTTTTCCCCACAGCCTCTCCAACACTTGTTGTTGGTAGTGTTTTCTATCTTGGCCATTCTTTCTGGAGTGAGATGGAATCTCAGTGTGGTTTTAATTTGCATTTCTCTCATG
>PVJX010000993.1:0-158080 GCA_004027295.1 Dolichotis patagonum | reverse complement strand
GGTCTGATTTTTTAAAATTCTTTATAAGTTCTAGACAGAAGTCCTTTGTCTGAGGGACAGTCCATTAAGATTTTTTCCCAATTTGTGGGTTTTCTTTTCACTCTGCTGGGGATTTCTTTCGACATGCAGAAACTCTTTAATAAGATGTGGTACCAGTTATTGATTCTGGAAAGTATTTCCTGTATAGTTTGGTTCTCGTTCATGAATTCTCTTCCTACCTCTATATATTTGAGATTTTTATCCACTTTGTCTTCCAGCAGTTTTAGTGTTTCTGTTTTAATATTTAGATCTTTGATCCATTTAGATTTTAGTTTAGTACATGGTGATAGGCATGGGTCTAATTCTAGTCTTCTGCATATGGATAGCCAGTTTTTCCAGCACCATTTGTTAAAGAGACTGTCATTCTTCCAGCAAGTATATTTGGGCCCTTTATCAAAGATAAGGTGGTTGAGTGAGTTTGTGGTTGTGGTTGTGTCTTCCAATCTATTCCACGGATCTTCAGGTCTGGTTTTATTCCAGTACAGTGTTGATTTTATTACTGTAGCTTTGTAGTATAATTTCAAGTCAGGGAATGTGATGCCTCCTGCCTTGCCTTTGTTGCTTAGAATTGCCTTTGCTATTCTAGATCTCTTCTGGTTCCAGATGAATTTTAGGAGTGATTTCTCTAGATCTATGAGGTATGTTAGTGGTGTTTTGATTGGGATTGTGTTGAATTTGTATAGTAATTTTGGGAGAATGGCCATTTTCACAATTTTTGTTTTTCCTATCCATGAACAGGGGATGTCTTTCCATTTTCTGAGGTCCTCTTCGATTTCCTTTTTCAGGGTATTATTATAATTTTCGCTGTATAGCTCTTTTACTTCTTTCATGAGATTAATTCCTAAGTATTTCATTTTTTTGGATGCTAGGGCAAAGGGTGTGGCTTCTCTTATTTCTCTCTCAGTAATTTTATTTTTAGTGTATAGAAATGCTATCAATTTTTGAGCAGTGACTTTGTATCCAGCTACCTTGCTGAATTTATTTATTATATCTAGGAGTCTTTCAATAGAGTTTCGGAGGTCTTCTATGTAAAGTATCATGTCATCTGCAAATAATGATAATTTAACTTCCTCTTTTCCTATCTTTACTCCTTTTATTTTTCTTTCCTGTCTTATTGCTCCGGCTAGTATTTCCAGTACTGTGTTGAATAGAAGTGGTGACAGGGGACATCCTTGTCTTGTGCCTGATTTTAAGGTAAAGGCTTTCAGTTTTTGACCTTTTAATATGATTCTGGCTGTTGGTTTGTCATAGATGGCCTTTGTCATATTGAGGTAAAGACCTTCTATTCCAATTCTCTGTAAGGTTCTTATCATGAATGAGTGTTGGACCTTATCACAAGCTTTTCTGCATCTATAGAGATGATCATGTGGTTCTTACTTTTGGCTCTATTGATATGGTGAATTACATTTATTGATTTCCATATGTTGAACCATCCCTGCATTCTGGGTGAATCCCACTTGGTCATGGTGTATAATCTTCTTGACGATTTGCTCCATTTTGTTTACCAAAATTTTATTGAGAATTTTTGCATCTATGTTCATTAGGGAGATTGGCCTATAGTTCTCTTTTTTAGTTGGGTCTTTCTCAGGTTTTGTTACTAGAGTAATATTTGCTTCCAGGAATGACTTAGGAAGAATTGCTTCCCTTTTGATTTCATGGAAAAGTTTGAGGAGTGTCGGAATTAAGTCTTCTTTGTATTTCTTGGAGAATTGTGCAGTGAATCCTTGTGGGCAAGGACTTAATTACATTTTCAATTTCAGTAATAGAAATTGGGTTGTTCAGCATTTTTACATCTTCGTGATCCAACTTTGGTAGTTCATATGTATCTAGGAATCTGTCTATATTTTCGGTGTTATCGAACCTATGAGAGTAGAGGTTTTCGAAATAGGTGTTGACGATCTTCTGTATTTCCACTGAGTCTGTAGTAATTTTACCTTTTTCATTCCTTATTGCATGAATTTGAGTTTTTTCTTTCCTTTTTTAAATAAGGTTGGCCAGGGGTTTATCAATTTTATTTATTCTTTCAAAGACCCAACTCTTTGATTCATTGATCCTTTGTACTGTTTTCTTAGTCTCTATTGCATTAATTTCTGCTCTAATCTTTATAATTTCCTCCCTTCTTTTGGTTTTGGGCTTGGCTTGTTCTTCTTTTTCTAGATGTTTGAGTTGTAGCATCAGGTTGTTTATTTGTGTTCATTCTGTCTTCCTGATGTGGGAACTCAATGAAATAAATTTTCCTCTTAGGACTGCTTTCATTGCATCCCACAAAATCCAGTAAGTTGTGTCTGTATTTTCATTTACTTGTAGATATTGTTTAATTTCTTCTTTAATTTCCTCTGTGACCCACTGGTTGCTCAACAGTGTATTACTCAGTTTCGATGTGTTTGTGAGGTTTTTGCAGTTCCTTTTATTGTTATAGTTTCACAGCACTATGATCTGATAACATGCATGGGATAATTTCCGTTCTTTTGCATTTACTTAAATATGTTCTGTGGGCTAGTATATGGTATATTTTAGAGAATGTCCCATGTACTGCTGAGAAGAAGGTATATTCTGATATTGTTGGATGGAATACTCTGTATAGGTCTATCAAGTCCATTTGTTCACAGGTGTGATTCAGTGCTGTTATGTCTTTGCTGATTTTCTGTCTAGTTGATCTGTCCCTTTAGGTCAATGGTGTGTTAAAGTCTCCTGTTAAAAATGTATCATTGCTTATTTGATTTTTCATTTCTGTTAGTATTTGCTTTATATAGCTGGGTACTCTGCAATTTGGTGCATATATATTTAAGATTGTTATCTCTACCTCTCGAAGTTTTCCCCTAACTAGTATGCAGTGACCTTCTTTATCTCTTTGCGTCATTCTTGGTTTGAAATTCACATTGTCTGCAAACAGGATGGTACTCCTGCTTTTTTTTGGTTTCCTGTTGCATGAAGTATTGTTTTCCATCCTTTGACCTTCAGTCTATGAGTGTCCTTTTGGGTTAGATGGGTTTCTTGTAGACAGCATATGGTTGGATGTTGTTTCTTGATCCATTCTGCCAGTCTGTTTCTTTTGATTGGTTTGTTGAGGCCATTTACATTAATGGTTGTAATTGTTATATATTGGTTTATTGTTGGCAGTTATCTTTCTGCTGTTGTATCATTAGCTTTCCATTCTATTTAATTGTCTGCCTTGCTTGATAGTTTTATCCCATGTATATCTAGAATGTCTTTCAGTATTCTTTGTAGGTTTGGTTTTGTGTTCATGAAGTTCTTCAGCTGTTCTTTGTCATGGAAGTATCTTATTTCTCCATCCATTTTGAAGGACAGTTTTGCAGGGTACGTCAGTCTGGGTTGGAAGTGGTTTTCCTTTAGGATCTGAAATACTTCACTCCATGCTCTTCTTGACTTCATTGTTTGTGTTGAGAAGTCTGCTGTGATTCTGATAGGTTTTCCTTTAGAGGTGATCTGTCTTTTCTCTCTAACAGCTTTTTGTATTGTGTTCTTATGTTGTATTTCTGGGATGATGATTATTATGTGTCTGGGTGTAGTTTTATTTTGGTTATGGCTGTTTGGAGTTCTATATGCTTCACTAATCCAAATGTTAGTTTCTCTTCTCATGTTTGGGAAGTTTCCAGCTATGACTTCTGTAAATATCCTCTTGATATCATTTGGGCTGGCCCCTTCTTTTTCATTTATCCCTATTATTCTGATGTTATTTTTCTTTGCATCATCTTGCAGGTGTTGCATTGTTATTTCCTGATTCTTTGTTATTTTTAAAAGAGCTTTCCTTTCCTATTCACTGGCTGCAATCTTTGAGGTCTGAAATTCTATCTTCACTTTTGTTGAGGCAGTTTTGGCAGCTTTCAGTTGCATTTTGGATTTCCTTTATATCTCTTTGAATCTGCTTTATGTATTCTGTTTGTTTCTTAAAGTGTTCATTCAGGGACTCTATCTGTTTGCTTTGTTCCTCTAATTTTTTAGCTGTGTTTTCACTAGATGTGTTCACTATTACTTTCACTATTTTTATCATTTCTTCTTTTACCTGGGAAAGTACTTCTGATTTGAATTTCTCCATAGCTTCCCCTAGTTGCATCTCTATTTCATTTGATATCATTTCAGACATTTCAGGTGTATGGCTTCTTTTTTCTTCTATGTACATGGCTCCTAAGCTTTGTTGGCGTGGGCTGGAGTTTTGAGCCTGCCTTTTGGTCTTTTCTTTTGTCATTTTTGTATATTTCCTTGCTTTGAGCAGTGTTCTAAGGCTTCCTCTGGATGTGTGGCGAGTTACCTCCTGTACCCTCAGTTCCTGGAGCAGCGCTGGCTCACCCACAGGCTCTTGGCTCCCTAAATTGATAGGTGGAAGCTGGGCCTCTTGAACTGGGGCCCGCGGAATCTCGGGCCGCAGTCCTGTGTCCAGGGGAGTGGGTATGATCTCAACCACTGGGAGTGCTGGGTTCAAGCTCTCTCTAGGCCAGCCGGCCGTCAGAACCCCAGCTTGGCCTCTGCCTCCCGAACTGAGAGTAGGCTGCGGAGCGCGTTGCACTAAGATGGAGGAGCTTCCGGGACTCGGTCCAGGTAGCTAGCCAGAAGCTCAATTGCCAGGAGCCCAGGTCACCAGCTCTCCACAATCCCGCCTTGGGGTAGCCCGACTCACCTTGCAGGGTCCTAACTCCCATCTGCAGGCTCTTGGCTCCCTAAATTGTAAGGTGGATGCTGGGCCTTGGGAACTGGAGCCCGTTGAAACTCGGGCTGCAGTCTTTTGTCCTAGGGAGCAGGAAAGATCTCCTGGGAGGTTAGTGCCCCAGCTCGACCTCTGCCTCCAGAACTGAGAGAAGGTCACTGGGCATGCTGTACTAAGGCAGTGGAGCTTCCGGGTCTCAGTCCAGTGTACCGGTGGCTAGTGCTTCTCCATTTTTTAAAGTCTATGTCTTCTTTAAAGGTGCTTAGAGATTCTTGTATTATGTTTGAAAAACAACTTTAAAAGTACAGTCATACATAGTTGTTAACAAAGAACTAAATTGTACCCAGCCAAATGGTGAACTGCTTCTAAAATATCCAGATTTGGTATTTTGAAACCTGGTTCGAAGTAAAAGTAAAAATTTGATGTTAATTGACTGAAAGATAACAAACTTGTACAAAAAAGGCCTACAAAAGTGATACACTGGATGCATTCTCATGAATTAAAAGTGCATTAAATCAAACTGTTCGTTGAGGTCCTCTCTGAAGGAGTCTCATGGCTTCAGTTCTGTTGATTATCAAAAGATACATGTTTCTAAATGGAAATAAGAGGAATTATAAGCTTAATTTGCTGAAAACTTTGACTCTTTTATGGGTAAATATGGTTCATATTTACCATTGGACCCTTAAATTTTGCAAAAAGCTTTAGTCAACATCAGGTTGTGTTAGGTGCATCATACCTGATCACAAGTCTGCTAGAAGCTAGAAACTAAACATCTTAAACAATGTTCTTTTTCTGGTGGTGGGGGGGGGTGGTAGGGTGTACCAAGAATCAAACTCAGCACCTTATGCTTGCCAGGCAAGCATTGCACCACTAATACAATCCTCCACCCCTTTATACAACGTTCATAATCCATTAAATTTAAGGTAATTTAGTTATTAATGTGTTGTCGTCAATATCTCCAGGTGAGATAAATGTTTCCATTCCTTATTATATTGGAAAAGAACCTGTGGGCTTTCAGTATCTCACTCATCTATGGGTGACCAATCAGTGGAAAATATGGGTGGTTTTCAACAAAGAAAGAAGTTGCATACAGGGCAACCAAATTTCTAGGCCTTTTACTTCTTATAGAGTTTGATTTTCCACAGCAACATGCAGGCAAGAATGTATTGTAATGTATTTCTTTCTTTTAACAGAAGTAAACTTACTTGGTAATTTATACAGAGTTGATATGCCTGACACCCATTGATCCTGTGAATAAAGGGATCCGATCCTAAAAGAAGACTGTCATGAATGTCATTTAATTTATGAAATGTTGCCATTGCATCTAAATATGCACATTTATTTTTATGTTTATAGTTGCCAGAATATTTTGGTTTGATGCATTCATGAAAGGATAAAAAAGAACAATTGCAATTCTTTCATTGTTTTCTCTTCATTTTCAACACTCATTTCCTTCAAAGGTTTTAGGTATGGGAAAAGGAATATAGCTGTTCAAGTTTTTAAAACTCTAAAGGTCATATTACAATCACATGCAGGATTCATTATCTTTTAAAGTCATGCTTATTCTCATAATAAAAATTTGCAAGGTGCTGGAATATGTTAAACTTATCCACATAGTAGTTTTAATTTTGAGCAGACTTATTAACTTGTTCTTTTTTTAGTTAAGTTATTCTTTATTCAAACAATGCTGTCTTTGGGAATGAAATACAACATTTGATATGTGTTATTTTGTGTTGGAGATTTTGACAGGAATATTTAAATGTAGGGAAAAAGACAATTGACAAAATATTCATATATTTTTCTTAACCATGAAATTTCCATTTTTTTCTGTATCATTTATAGTGTGTATAATTGAACATCATAATTGTCACTTAAGGCAAAGTCCAATCCTTTTAGAATATCTGTGTCTAATTTGTTTTGAAGATATTTATACAAGTTGTCATCAGTGAATTTTAATGCAAACTTGAGTAAAATATATTTGAATATTTTTTTTAAGGCAATGATAAATAAGTTTCCTCCCCCAAGGGCATGGCTAAACTGAATAATATATTTTTTACAAACCAAATGTTGACTCTATATGTAGTAACCTAATTTTCTATTTAACTATTAATATTTTATCAAAAATTACAAACAAGATTTACCATCCTCAAGGGAAAGTATACAGACGGACTATACATGCCTTCCACCTAAAATGAGGACTTAATTATTAAGTACGATTTTTGGGAGAAAGATGAAGAAATTTTATGTGACCTTTTATTTGCTTTCAGCCCTGCCACTCAGTTCCTTTAGTTTGAAATAATGCAGTGCAGTGTTTTTAAATTTTTACTCTTTAGGTGTTAATGGGGATACTATTAAAATGCAAATCAGATCACAAATCCAAAATTTGTTATTCTAGAAATTTTTGAGGAAGTATTTCAATAAGATCTGATTCCATGGCCTAGGGAACAGGTTTTGTGACACATGCTTAGAGCAGAATCATGCTAATAATTAATGAAAATATAAACAGTGCAACAGGTATATGTTTTCCTTTAATCAACTAGTTATAATAATTGAATTCCCAGTGATTTTTAATAAATTATAAAATATATATTATAAGTTTTGAGTCACAACACAAATGTATATTTTTTGTGTACATACTTTATAGGACATAATTTTTTCTTTGCCTGCAGTCATAGTATTCTACTTACATTTTTTTTTTACATGGTACTGTAGGGACCTACAAACCTTAGTTTTGAAAACACATATATTTTTACCATTAATGAGATATAATTATACACATATCCTAACAATTTCTAAACTCTGTTTTAAAAACAGTAAAACAACAATGTAGTTTGCATTATAGAAACTAAAGAGAACATTGAATTAGAACATGGAACATTGAATTAGAACTATGTAATTCTTGACTTTCCTCCTACTTGTAATGAGAGTACAAATCCTATTTGTTTTTAAATTTTATTTTAAAGAGAAGAAAACAAAAGAGGTCAGAACAAAGCAGATCAGAACAGAACAACATAAGCAGCACAGCACTTCACAAGACAACTGGATATTAATAGTAGCTACCATAATGTCTCTTTCTTTGAAATAGTTGAGCATAGATTCACACACAATAATATCAAACATAACAAAATAGTTACCATTTGAGAGAATGAAAATATCACAGGGCATTCTGAACCAAATAACAGAAAATGAACAATGTCTACTATAGTATCTCATTTTCCATAAAAAATTTGTTTATATGGTCACATATATTAAAATCCAATAAGATACAAAATGGTAGAAACAATGGTAATAGAAGAACAAAAGCATGGGAGGACCTCAAAGCAAGATGACATTAAATCAGCAATGCGGCTGTAATATCTTGTTTTCTTCAAAATAGCTGTTCATGCCATCACATATAGTAAAATCAAACAAAACAGAATAAAACCATTCCAACTCATGAATGAAAACAATAAAGGCTTCAAAACAATGTAATGGGGAATCATGATTACCATAAAATCTTATATACTCTTACCATTTCTTACACTAGGGAGACTACATGGTATTTATACATGTGAGTTTGAATTATTTCACTTATGAGTATGGCCTCAAGTTGCATCCATTTATTTATAAATATCTCAATGTGATCATTCTCTATAGCAGAGTAGTACTCCATTGTATAAAAATACCATAACTTTTTTATCCATTCCTCAGTTGATGGGCACTTAGGTTGTTTCCAAGAACTGGCTATTACAAATTGTGCTGCTATAAACATGGGTGCACATATATCACTGTGGTATGATGTTTTCAGTTCTTCTGGGAATATGCCCAGAAGTGGAATAGCTGGGTCAAATGGGACTTCCAAACCCAGCTTTTTGAGGAATCTCCAGACTGACCTCCACAGTGTTTGCACCAATCTTCACTCCCACCAACAGTGCAGAAGAGTTCCTTTTTTTCCCACAGCCTCACTAGCATTTGTTGTTGGTAATTATCTTTATCCTGGCCATTCTTTCTGGAGTGAGATGGAATCTCAGTGTGGTTTTAATTTTCATTTCTCTAATGACTAATGATGGTAAACATTTTTTCATGTATTTATTTACCATTTGTATTTCTTCACCTGAGAACTGTGTATTCATCTCGGATGCCCATTTTTTGGATTGGGTCTTTGAATTTCGAGGGTCTATTTTTTTTAATTCTTTGTAAGTTCTAGACAAAAGTCCTTTGTCTGAGGGACAGTTCACTAAGATTTTTCCCCAATTTGTGGGTTTTTCTTTTCACTCTGCTGGGGCTTTCTTTCGACATGCAGAAACTCTTTAACAATACATGATCCCAGTTATTGATTCTGGGAAGCATTTCCCATGTGGTTTGATACTTGTTCATGAATTCTCTACCTACCCCTGTGTCTTCAAGATTTTTACCTACTTTGTCTTCCAACAGATTTAGTGTTTCTGTTTTATATAGATTTTAGTTTAGTATATGGTGATAGGCATGAGTCTACTTTATTTTTTGGCATACTTACAGCCAATTATTCCAGCACCATTTATTAAAGAGACTGTTGTTCTTCCAGTGAACATGTTTGGTCCCTTTATAAAGATAAGGTAGTTGAGTGTTTGTAGTAGTGGTTGTATCTTCCAGTCTATTCCACTGATCTTCATATCTGTTTTTATTCAAGTACCATGTTGATTTTATTCATTAACTTTGTAGTATAACTTAAAGTCAGGGGTTATGATGCCTCCTGCCTTGCCTTTGCTGCTTAGAATTGCCTTTGCTATTCTAGCTCTCTTCTGGTTCCAAATGAATTTTAGGAGTGATTGATTTCTCTACATCTATGAGGTATGTTAGTGGTATTTTGATTGGAATTGCATTGAATTTGTATAACACTTTTGGGAGAATAGTCATTTTCACAATATTTATTCTTCCTATCCATGAACAAGGGATGTCTTTCCATTTTCTGAGGTCCTTTTTGATTTATTTTTTCAGGGTATAATAATTTTCCCTGTATAGCTCTTTTACTTCTTTCATTAGATTAATTACTAAGTATTTCAATTTTTTGGATGCTAGTGTGAATAGTATGGCATCTCTTATTTCGCTTTTGAGTATTGACTTTTTATCCAGCTACATTGATGAATTTATTTATTATACCTTGGAGTCTTTCAATAGAGTTTTGAGGGTCTTCTATGTAGAGTATCATGTCATCTGCAAATAATGATAATTTAACTTCCTCTTTTCCTATCTTCACTCCTTTTATTTCTCCCTCTTGTCTCATTGCTCTGGCTAGTATTTCCAGTACTATGTTGAATAGGAGTGGTGACAGGGGACATCCTTGTCTTGTTCCTGATTTTAAGTTAAATACATTCAGTTTTTGGCTATCTAATGAAATGATGGTTGTTGGTTTGTCATAGATGGCCTTTATAATATTGAGGTAAAGACCATTTTTCTAATTCTGTATAAGGTTCTTATCATGAATGAGTGTTGAACCTTATCAGAAGATTTTTCTGCATCTATAAAGATGATCATGTGATTCTTACTTTTGGCTCTGTTGATTTGGTAGATTATATTTATTGATTTACGTGTTGAACCATCCCTGCATTCCTGGGACAAATCCCACTTGGTCGTGGTGTATAATTTTCTTGATGATTTGCCGCATCCTGTTAGCCAATATTTTATTGAGAATTTTAGCATCTATGTTCGTTAGGGAGATTGGCCTATAGTTCTCTTTTTTAGTTGGATCTTTCTCAGGTTTTGGTACTAGAGTCATATTTGCTTCCAGGAATGACTTAGGAAGAATTGCTTCCTTTTCGATTTCATTGAAGAGTTTGAGGAGTGTTGTCATTAAGTCTTCTTCGTATTTGTTGTAGAATTGTGCAGTCAATCTGTCTAGGCCTGGGTTCTTCTTTAAGGATTTAATTACATTTTCAATTTCTTTAATAGAAATTGGTTTATTCAGGAGTTTTATATCTTCCTAACCCAGCTCAGTAGTTGATATGTTTCTAGGAATCTGTCCATTTTTCTGTGTTACTAAACCTATGAAAGTAGAGGTTTTCAAAATAGATTTTGATGATTTTCTGTATTTCTACAGAGTCTATAATGGTATAGAGTCTATACCTTTTTAATTCCTTATTGCATTAACTTGAGTTTTTTCTTTCCTGTTTTTTAATAAGGCTGGCTAGGGGCTTTTCAATTTTATTTATTCTTTCAAAAACCAATTCTTTGATTCATTGATTCTTTGTATTGTTTTCTTAATCTCTATTGCACTAATTTCTGCTGTGATCTTTATAATTTCCTCCCTTCTTTTGGCTTTGGGCCCGGCTTGCTCTTCTTTTTCTAGATGTTTGAGGTGTAGTATCAGGTTGTTTATTTGTGTTCATTCTGTTTTCATGATGTGGGAACTCATTGCAATAAATTTTCCTCTGAGGACCGCTTTCATTGCATCCCAGACATTCTGGTAAGTTGTATTTGTATTTTCATTTGCTTGTAGATATTGTTTAATTTCTTCTTAAATTTCTTCTGTGATCCACTGATTGCTCAGGAGTTTGCTATTCAATTTCCATGTGTTTGCTGGATTTTTGCAGTTTGTTTTATCATTAATTTCTAGTTTCATGGTGTTGTGATCTGATAACATGCATGGGATAATTTCAATTCTTTTGCATTTACTTAAATATGTTCTGTGGGCTAGTATATGGTCTGTTTTAGAGAATGTCCCATGTACTGCTGAGAAGAATGTATATTCTCATGTTTTTGGATGAAACACTCTGTATATGTCTATGAAGTCCATTTGTTCACAGGTGTGATTCAGTTCTGTTATTTCTTCACTGATTTTCTGTCTAGTTGATCTATCCCTTTGGTGTTAAGGTCTCCTGTCATAATTGTGTTATTGCTTATTTGATTTTTCATTTCTGTTAATACTTGTGTTGTATAGCTGGGTGCTCTGGGATTTGGTGCATATGTATTTAAGATTGTTATCTCTTCCTCTTGAAGTTTTCCCCTAACTAGTTTGTAGTGACCTTCTTTATCTCTTCAGATCATTCTTGGTTTGAAGTTCACACTGTCTGCAAATAGAATAGCCACCCATGCTTTTTTGGGGCGGAGTTCCTGTTGCATGGAGTATTGTTTTCCATCCTTTGAATTTCAGTCTGTAAGTTTCCTTTTGGGTTAGATGGGTTTCTTATAGACAGCATATGGTTGTATGTTGTTTCTTCTGCCAATCTGTTTCTTTTAATTGGTGAATTGAGATCATTTATATTAAATTCTAACTGTTATATATTGGTGTATTGTTGACATGTTATCTTTCTGCTGTTGTATCTTTACCTTTCCATTCTGTTTAATTGTCTGCCTTGCTTAGTGGTTTTTTACTATGTGTGCCTAGAATGTCTTTCAGTATTCTTTGTAGGGTTGGTTTGGTGATGATGAAGTTCTTCAGCTGTTCTTTGTCATGGAAGTATCTTATTTCTCCATCTATTTTGAAGGACAGTTTTGCAGGGTACATCAGTCTGGGTTGGAAGTCATTTTCCTTTAGGATCTGAAATACTTTACTCCATGCTCTTCTTGACCTCATTGTTTGTGTTGAGAAGTCTGCTGTGATTCTGATAGGTGTGATTCCTTTATAGGTGATCTGTGTTTTCTCTCTAACAGCTTTTAATATTCTGTTCTTATGTTGGATTTCTGGGATGCTGATTATTATATGTCTGAGTATAGTTTTATTTTGGTTATGGCTATTTGGAGTTCTATATGCTTCACCAATCCATATGTCAGTTTCCATTCTCTTGTTTGGGAAATCTTCAGCTATTACTTCTGTAAATATTCTAGATAGCATTTGTGTTATCCCTTCTTTTTCATTCATCCCTATTAATCTTATGTTGTTTTTCTTTGCATTATCTTGCAGCTGTTGAATTGTCATTTCCTGATTCCTTGATATTTTTAATAGATCTTTCCTTTCCTGTTCACTGGCTGCAATCTTATCTTTGTGGTCTGAATTTCTATCTTCACTTTTGTTGAGGCAGTTTTGGCAACTTTCAATATAATTTTTGATTTCTTGTGTATCTCTTTGAATCTGCTTCATGCATGGTATTTGTTTCTTATTGTGTTCGTTAAGGGATTCTGTTTGCTTTGTTCCTCTAATTTTTAAACTGTGTCTTCTTTAGATGTGTTCACTATTTTTTTCACTAGTTTTATCATTTCTTCATTTACCTGGGGGATTATTTCTAATTTGAGTTTGTTGATAGCTTCCCTGAGTTGCTTCTTTATTTCAGTTGATATCATTTCAGTCATTTCAGGTGCATGGCTTCTATTTTCTTCTACGTACATATGTCCTAGGCTTTGTTGGGATGGGCTGGAGGTTTGAGTTTGCATTTTGGTCTTTCGTCTTGTCATTTTCCTATATTTCTGTGCTTCCAGCATTGTTCCAAAGCTTCCCCTGGGCCTGTTGGAAATCACTTCCTGTACCCTCAGTTCCTGGGACTGAATGAAGGTCGTTGAGCATGGCCTAGTCAGGCCTAAAAGACCTTCTGAGCCTAGTCCAGTGTTGCAGGGAGCTGGGCAGACACTTATGCACTGGGAGCAATGGTCTCAAACTCTCCCTGGGTCTGCGCCAGTGGTAGAAACTCCCATAAATCCTATTTTCTAAGAACTCTCTAGTTTACACACTGCTTCTCAAGCATTATTTTTTGTTGTTGTTTTTTAGAACTAGGTATAAGGAAAGTTGAAATTCAAGAAAATTAGCCTGTTAAGATGGTCTCATGAGAATGTTATGATTATTCAGAAAATTTTATATTTTTCTTAATAGGAATTTGCCTATATTAATCCAAAGGCAGCTGCATTAAGAACAGACTATTCAAAATTGTTGCTGCATGAAGAACTGAAAAAAAAAGCTGGAAGATCAAAAACTTCAGCTGAAAGTTAAGAGTGCAAGTTGACAAACACTTTATAGTAACTATTCCAATAGTTTTTATTTAGTATCCGTGGAATTACATCTCCTCGATAACCTGGTATTGTTATCTATCTGAACCATGAAGCATCAGAAATACATGTGTTATTTTTACATCAGGCATAGAAGGAATACAGAAAAAATCTCTGCACTAAATTCAGAAATCTTACAAAAACAATGTCATTCACAACACTGAGTCTCAACAAACACCAAATAGTATTTAACGGTAGTGAGAAGGACTTCGGTATCCTAAGACCACCCCTCATTTATATGATTGGTCTTAGTAAGTGGATGGTACATTGTCTGACCCATCTTCCTTTGCCAGTGAAAAGAAACATAGGGGTTTGTAGTAATTTGTCTGGAAATATCTTTCCCACACAGCAAGAAGCTTGGGGCTAGTCAAATTGATGACAACAATGGGATGATGAAATTAACTGCATCATTGTGTTACATGCTTTACTTCTTTTCTTTAAATTATCCATGAAAGTAAATATTTCTTCCTTCACTTTATAAATGGAGAAAGTGAGAGTCAAAAAGATTAAAGAACTTGAACTTATATTTAGGTGTTTGCAAAAAGTTTCTCACAATTTTTCACTATAGTCTTTAAAAGTCACAATATTTTATCAATGCATAGTGTTATAACAAAATTAACTCTGTGAAGGTCTTCTGTAGGATTATGTCGGCGTATAAAATCC
The DNA here is from genome assembly GCA_004027295.1 of Dolichotis patagonum. Classification (NCBI taxonomy): domain Eukaryota; kingdom Metazoa; phylum Chordata; class Mammalia; order Rodentia; family Caviidae; genus Dolichotis; species Dolichotis patagonum. Next base: position 143,784 of record PVJX010000993.1, on the reverse strand, counting down.
CTAAATATTATCATCAGGAGTGGGTAAATCTGTCATCTCATCTGTATTGTGGAAAGGATGCTTTCCCTTTTGTTTTTGGAACGTAGATTGTGGTGGGAAGAGGAGATTGATAAGCTGATGGCATGACCATATTGCTGTTTTTGTCAGATAGTGGAGCAGAACTGTTAACAGTCTCACTATTTGAATGTCTACTTTATATGTTTTAACTTTGTAATTTGAACAACTATTTCCAAGAAGTCAGTATGTAATTTGTCAAGTAATAATTTCTTAGTTTTTTTTTTCCTTTTTTCCTTGGAATACTGTATTGTCGCTACCCTTTATTCTGTTTTGTTTTGTTTTGTTTTGTTTTTTTCTCTTTAAATAAAATTATAAAAAAAAGAAAGAAAAATGTTACTAAGGATAAGCTGGTGGCAGAGAGGGTAGAGAGGAAGAAGAGAGAAAAAAGTGTTAGAATAAACAAGGTCTAGCGGTAATTTAGGAGTATGAAAATAAGAAAAATAAAAACTGAAAAATACGATCTGAAGAGTATCTTGAAATGATTATAGGGATTAAAATACTATATATGTAATTACAGAAGCAGGAAAACCAAAACTTTGGAGAACGCTTTACAGAAGATGGAACACTTTACAGTTCCTGAAAGCAATGTGGTTGGGGATGTAGAAATTTCTCATAGCAATGTCAGCAAGGCTGTTTGGAGGTGTGTATAAGGAGACATTCCAAAATAGACAGACTTATTCAAATAATGTCTTATTTTAAAACCACATGTTTCCAGTTTATTAGAAAGGATACAAATGTTTTATTTAAAGAGTTTTAATGTAAAACAAAGAAGGCATGCAAATACAGATTGCATTAAGATGACAGAGATAGTATTCTACCTGACAAAAATTGAAACAAAATAAATTTATAAAGTAAATGCAGTGGCATTGTACACACATAATACTTGCTTTATAATCCAGGCTGTGTATACCTAAAATGACCAGACCACATGTTTATGCAGAATAAATTATTTCCTGGAACATCAGAATGCCAATTATTCTAGCTGTCTGCTGCCTTATTCCGCAAATGAGTATTTTGAGAGAACTTCTGTATAATATGAAAAGAACAGGTATGGCACCTAAAGATTGCAAAAAGTGTCGAGCACAATTAAAAATGTACTTTAATGCAATTCTGTATAAAATGTGCACAGTAAAGATTGCTAGTTAAAACATTTAAAAACAAAAGAACATGCTCCATAATGGTTAAAGCCTGATTTGTATGTTATTGATGTAAAACTCAAGATTTTGTTGTGAGGAGCAGCTAAGTATCTAATGAACTCATTCATCTAAAATTTGTTCAAAAATGTTGAACATTTTGAAATGTTGAAAGTTATAACTTGTGCTTACCATCTTAAAATATTTCAGTCTGAGTACAATTTCTGCTATTTAACTGCAGGACAAAAGAATGACTTGAAGAAAGTGTTTCTCAGAATGAGACCCAAAATAATTCTAATGTGATGCAATAACATAAAATTTTTAAAACTCCCTATTTGATTATTTCATTCTCTGAAATGCCCTGCTAGAAATAACAACATTTAAAAGCAAGATCAAAAACATATTTATGACAGGTCAGAATTCTTTTTGAGCTTATAGTGTGAATACTGCTTTTTGTTTTATAAGAAGTTCCAGGTGCTGAGAGAAGCATATGTACCTCTCAAATAAATATGTGAATGTTTACAAATTTTGGGGGGGGGCTTTCATTAATTTTAGACCTATTTATTTGAAAAAAAGACAATATATGACTACAAGTTTTGGAAACGTTACATATCTAACACAGTGGAGCATCAAAAAAAGATACAAGGAATTTACTAAATGCATACAACTTTATATAATTCTACGTTTAAACTAGGTAAACCTGATAAGACCCTATGGACCATCTTTGTCTTCATTCTAAATAAATCAGTGACTATTTCCTGATTGTCATTATTTTTATCTATTTCAGTATCTTATCTATCTATCTATCTATCTATTTATCATCTATCTATCAGTCATCTATTATCTATCTAATCTGTTCAGTCTATCAACTATTAGTTTGCAGATCTAGGGCTAGAACCCTTGAACTACATCCTCAGGCTTTTTTTTCCTCAGATACCCACTGTGGGTCTCACCGAGTCACTAACTTGGCCAGACTGAACTCTACCTTATGGTCTTCTCTCAACAGCCTGGCATGCTGTGATTACAGTCAAGCACCATCATGCCTGATTCAGTGTTTTATTTAGAAACAAAGGAAAAACTAGGAAAGTTTTCTGTGATATTAGGCGCTGGCGACATTTTAACTTTTAAAGTAACATACATGTGGCAGACACAGTGCTAAGGGGTCTTTTCCATAGAAAGAAGCTATTTTCTCTGAAGATGCAGTGCAAGGCATTTCAATTAAGAGACCTGTGCAATTTTAGAATGTTTACTTTCCTAGCTTGATTATATCATCATTTTTCATTTAAATAGTAAGCACTGAGATATTCCAGAATTTTCCACAGTAATTCGTTTAAGAGATAGAAATGTTGGTGTCCAGTTGTAATCTCTGAGATGGTGGTGGTGGAGCCACAGCAAGTTGTATCTTGTAGATGCATGATTAATATCTCATTCTTACCTAGTGAGCTTATACCACAGTGTAGTATTCAGTATTGTGACATAGAGTGATGCAGGGCAGCATGTGATGACTTCACAGTGACAGTCTTTGTAGACCCTAGAAACCAGTGCCCCAGAGAGGATTATGCACACATTCATACATCACTTGTAACTTTCCTTGTGGTCACTTTAATCACTTCCTGTCCTCCCATTCCAAGCATCTCACGTACTCTGTGTCCCAAGTGGATAGTTTGCATTTTTCTAGAAATGAGATAGCTGCAACAATTCAGCGTACTTTTGAGATTTTTTTTGAAGAGCTTATTTATTTGGTATAATCTTGTTGGCTTTCATGTGTGCTATGCTAGCCAGTGGTTGAACTGTCAACATGTCACTTTGTGAATTAACCACAATTATTTATGTGCTCACCTTTTGATGGCAATTTGTGTTGCTTCCAGTTTCAAAAGCCATGGTAATAGACTTTCTCTGGAGCCTGGTAAGATTGGTCTGTGGTGCCACTGCCTGTGATGTTTGTGGGAAAGGATGCTGCTTCCATTCTCTTTGATGCAGGCATCTCTTTGATGCAGGAGGCCTTGCCTGGGCCTGCCTCAGAACACGGGTTGCCTCCTTGTCTGTCTTGCTGACCTAAGCATTGCTTAGCCCAGTAGCTGGAGCAGCGTGGCTTCCTAGAAAAATTCCTCAAGCTAGACATAGACATTGGACAAATCAAATCTAAAACTAATTTTCACTGGAACTTTGTTTGAGGTTTTCCAATAGAAACTTCAATAATTTATATTTCTATTATTTAATAAATTAACTACTATCAATTTGTTTTATTGGACACTTGATATGTGATGTATGTAACCAGGGAGCTGAGCTTTAAATTTTATATTAATTATTTTAATTTAAATATTCATCTGTAACTATAGGCTACCGAGATGGATGATACAGGTTTAAATATTTTAATCTACAACAGAGCATATTACTAGTGATTTGGAAACTATAGTTCAATTTCCCCAGTTATAAAATGAGGAGAGAACATTCAAGTGTAAAATTGTTAAATGTTGCATATTTTTAGCTGCTCATTTTCCATTCATGTTAATGAAATATGTAAGTATAACAGGGTTCAGTATTTCAAAATTCATAAGCAACTTTTAAAATCTTAAGAGGCCACATTTTTGTTTTCCTTATTTCACTATGAGTAAGATAATCCTTCAAAGAAGAGCTTAGTTCAATTACTGATGGAACAGGAGTCTATTTCATAGATACATTACACAGCATTCTAAGAAACGTATTGAGAGGAGTATTAAATTATGAATGCTGAGGAGGATGACAATTTCTTCCTTGACATAAAATTGCATGTGTTGATTGACTGCAGGTTAAAAACATTCCATTATGCATAACAGTAGAATTACATAGGCACTTAATTTTCAGTAGACTGTAACCAGAGAAATTTCTTTTCATTTCTTCCTAATCTCTTTTCATTTCTTCCACAGTAATTAGAAAGATGTACATCAATAGAATAGTTTTGTATGAGCATAAAGATTTGTCCTGTTTGTGGTTCTCTTTTGTTACAAAAATTTGTAATCAGTCTTTCAGAATTAACTCACTTACCTTTTGAGCTTAAAGTCTAAAGTTGATACTGTTCTTTTGCTCACTCTGCTTCTACAGTGTCTCTTTATTATGAGTGAGGAAACTGTCACCTAGCAACTTGAAAGCAAGGATTTATGTTTAACATACATTTGGGTTTGCAGTTCAGAACTTTTGTTTTTTAGATTAGCAGATGTGGGCAAATTATATCTTTACATACTGATTTTGTGGTTCACTGTACATAATTGTACAAATTTTGGATGTCCCTTTTTGCAGTGTTCGATTTTCTTCAATCTAGACTGAGATCTAGAAATGTGGAAATAATATAAGTACAGAGATTTTCATATTTCAAAATTCCTCTAACCCCATGTCCTGATTTAAAGTTCTCTCATGTCCAATTCTAAAAAAAATTTGTTTGTATAGATTGTCATTTAAACTGTTTCTAATTTTCTGTAACATTTTCACTGTTTTGTATAAATTTTAATTGAATCACAAAATTACAACAGGCAGTAAAACTGGTGAAAATACTACTGTGAACCAATACTGGTGGACTTGGTGACCTACAAATCTTTGGGCAGCAACAGAGGCTTTCAGTGCAGAATAACCAAATAATTTTTTATTCTAATTTAGAGACGTTCGAGTATCTGAAGAGGGCCATTTCCCTAATCAGAGGGTACATACTGATCATGGTATTCAGATGCTTGGGACATTAATCAGTTAATGTGATTTACACAAAAATAGAAGTTTCGAGCTGGATGTCATGGCTCACACCTGTAATCCCAGAAGGCAGATTGCCACAAGTTCGAGACCAGATTGGACTACATGAATTGAAGGCAAACCTGAACTACCTAGTAAAATAGTCTCGAAAAACAAAACAAAACAAAACAAAACAAAACACCCAGCTTTGGTTAACCAGATTTAGCAATCATTCTGAAGTTAATGGAGCTATAACTTTTTTTATACCATGTAGTAAGAGTCCATTTTGGGTCAGACTCTAAAGTAAATATTTATGTGCAGGGCCTTGTTAAGTTTTTACAAATTTATGGAATAGATTATTTCCATTTCACAGATGTGAAAACTAAAATTTAGGACGTCATCTTCATACAGCTGTTGAAATCCTCCCAGACTCTGTGTTAAACACTTCTGTGTTGTTTCATTTAATCCTCAAAAGACATTTATTATACCAACAGTTCTAAATCTCTAGTTCAAAGGTGAGGATCACTATGTTGTTCATGTTATGAAGCTGACGAGTGACACAGATCAGATACAAATTCAGATGTATCAGAAAGATGTCTTTCCTTCAATTATCAGGCATATTTCTTTCCCGAACCAAAGTCTGTCATGAAATTTATGATGCTGTCACTTGAGGCAATTAGAATATTAAGGAAGAAGGAAAGTCCTGGGGCCAAGAGTTTCATTTGAAATGTGAGTTTTTGTCAAGCGGGTATTCTTATTTGAAGATGCTCTCTGGAAAGGTTTGCTGAATGTAGTTCCAGCCTTTTAAAGGGAGAAGGCAGCTTTCTTCCAACTGGTGTTCTTGCCTTCAAGCCTGTTCTCTCCCATCCACTTTGGCTTTTGAGGTCCCCTAGTACTGTGCAGGCACAGACAGGGATCTCTAAAATTTAGTTGATTGAGATGAATATAGACAAGTAGAACTAGATTCATGAACAACAACAAAAAATAATTTCCTCAGTGATAAAGATCATGAGCCCCAGAATAATGAAAGCATTGGAGAAATTAGCCAGAAAACACATCACGCCTTTTCAAGATCATTAGAGATTTTGTCATTACAAAAATAATCAACCACCGGAATTATTTCTTGGTAGATCGTGCTAAGGCCACCAACATACATAACTCTGCTTACCTAAAGTGATAGCAAAATGTTTTATCACTTGAAACCTTTAGAACTGTATCTTGAATAATTTAAGAATTGCTGAATAATAATGCCAAGGTGAAAGACTGATTAAAGGTGAAAACATCATAACTCTGCTTCAGTCAGCTTTCAGGTGCTCGCACACTACTTCTGTCTTTAATGTATGTAATAACTCTGCGTAGCTCACAGGGCTATTGTGAAGGTAACGTGGTTCAACATTTTGAGTGTTCTTTCATTATGCTATTTTCTACTTGGAACGTTAATTTTTGTGTGTACGTTTTTCTTCTCAAGCCCGAAGTTACATAAGGAGAAGAGCTAAGAAAATATTTTTCATCCTTGGGTCCTCAGTATCTAACACAGAACTTGGTACTTAGAATGTATTTTGAATATTTTTTGTTACTGTTGGTGCATGACTACATGAATTGAATGAAATGATTCAAAAAGTGCTTTTGAATGTTACAAAGATCATCAAAATATGTATCCTAGGAATTCACCTGCAATTTACTATTTTGTCTATTAACTAAATAAACTCTTGCCAAAAAGGATTTAATTTAAATGATTTACATATAGTATCCTGGATTGATGAGAAAAGCTAAATGTCCATATTTTTTGAACTATGCTTTTGTCATTTATTTTAAATTATATTATTATTTTGCTAAATGAATCTATTTTTTAAGAGACTCTATTGTACTTATCTGAAGGTGAGCTAAAAATACCTGTTAGCTCTGAAGCCTGGTGCTGAGTCATGGAGCTTGTCTACTATGTGACCAAATGTAGGTTGAGAGCAAATTAGAAAGATCTGGTTTATTCATGTGCGTTTTAGTATTTCAAGGGAAGAAACACCAAGGAGGGAAAATTTAGAAAGCAAATTAGGCTAGAAGATTTCATCTTACTTCTTGTGTCTGCTCAATTCTTTTCATTATTCTTTTGTTTTGCATATTCTGCTCTTTACCCTAAATCACATCACTGACAAATGACAAGGACAGCAGATGGCTCAACAGCCATGAACCATTTGTGGCTGAACTAATTTGGCACAAGATTTTGTCCTCTAATGATCAGATTTCTGACCTACTGACTCTTTTCTCATCTTATCCTGTGCATACCCGGGGAAGCTTTTCCAAATGGTTTCGGGTCAAAGTGTTAAATTCTTGAATTCAGAGATAAAGAAATTTTAGAGTCACCACTGATATTTCCAGCAGCCTAAATCTTTCCTAGAATACGAGTAGAACATATTAATAAATAGAGGTACATTTTCTAGAAAAGCTTTATTGTATTAAAGTTGTAAGTTTTAGAACTGGAATGAGCATGAATCAGGTTCCTAATTTCAGCAGACAGATTTCATTGAGATATATTTGGGAGTAGAAAATAGGATCTTTTGAAACTCTATGTAATATTCTTTAGTTATTTTTGTTATATTAATGACACAGATATAAAGTCATCCTTCATTTTCGAATTTTCTTGTTTTGAAAGAACAAGGCAAGATAGTAGATAATAGAATGCAATTAGTTAAATGGAATCTGTCTGTAGGAATATTATTATAAGAGAGTGAATGTAAACATCATTTGGTAAAGGCCAGTATCATCCCAGAGACATGTATGTGTCATTTGGGAAATGACTGTTTGAAAATGTTGAAGATAGATGTTCCCTAAGCAAGTTAGTGCAACATTCAAATACTGCAGAGCTCTTGTAGTGCTCAGTAGTACAGACATTGGACTCTAATGACAGTAGTTCAAATCCTAGCTCTGCCACTTCCTAGACTGCAGGGGTCTTAAATTAATGTTTTTATTTTCAAACTAGGTCCACAAATACCTAGAAGTAGCTTTACATATTAAAAGAAATGATTGTGGTAAAATGCCTATAGGACCTGGCCATGGTATATGCTCAATAAATGGCACTGCTGTTATCATAGTGTTTTCTTTCCATCAGAAAGCAGTGCTTTTATATATGTCATAGCTACACATCTTTGCAATTCGTTTTAGAAATATTTCCATTATTTACTCTAATGATAATCTAATTTTATTTTCCATATTAAGTTGTTATATTAATGAATATTAGTATGAAGTAACAATGGGGCTTATTTTGGCAAGTTAGTGCATATATTTACATTATCTTAATCCATTTCAAACCTCCTGTCTCTTTTTTCTCCCTTCCTGCTTGTCCTATCTCTGGAAATCAACCTCTTGGTTACCTGTCCTCTCTCCTTTATTTAAATTCTTTATTTATTAATTTATGTTGTTGTTAGGTTTCTCATAAGAGAAATTATGTAGTATTAAATTTCTCAGTCTGGCTAATTTCACTTACTTTGATGGTTTTCTAGTTCCACCCATTTCCATGTAAATGAAATTATTTTATTCTTGTTTATATGTAATACTCCATATAGCAACATTTAGTTTATTTTCACAGCTTAGTGGATATGAATTGTGGCTGCTATAAACATGGGTTTGCATGCATCATTATAGTGTACAGTCCATAATTCTTTTGGGAATATGTCCAAGAATGGTAAAGCTACATTAAATTTTTCTAGTCCCCCCCCAACCATTTCCCTCTTCTCTTCTGGTCTATCTTCTCGTTTCTCCTTTATGAGGTAGTTGTGGAAATAGTTGTGGTGTTACTATTGGTTGAATAAGAAAATAAGAAAGTTCCCGTATGTGTGACACAAGGTAACCAGGATGAGGAAGGTTCTGGGGATAAAGTGGAATTCATCTACATAGGCATAAAATACAATGTCAAATCACTCAGACACAAATATCTTGGAAAAAGCCAAGAAGATCAAGGTCTACTGCATAAAGTCTGACAAGTTCCTTGGAATCTGACTTGACACGTGTATGGTATCAGATTGATACCTCATCAATTAAAAATACTAGAAATGTGATGATGTCCTATTTTGTGAAAAAATTTTTGTGTGAATTTCAATGACAATTTGGGATAAGGAGTTAATCCCTTATTGTTTTTCAGTTTGAATATATATATATATTTACAAATATATGCATGGAAATATTTTATATATAATATTTCCATGCATATATTTGCATGCATATATTCCATGCATATTTGCCATGCATATCTATATATCTATATATCTATATATCTATATATCTATATATCTATATATCTATATATCTATATATCTATATATCTATATATCTATATATCTATATCTATATCTATATCTATATCTATATCTATATCTATATCTATATCTATATCTATATCTATATATCTGTGTATATGTGCACATAAAACCAACTTTGGAGGCCAAAGTTTCCATTTCACACAGCAGTTGGTAAAGAAGATAAACACTTTTTTGACAAGTAAGTTTCTTTAACTTCCAGTTTCTAACTATCTTTAAGAACATAATAAAGTAGTTTAACTCTTGGTTGTTTCTTTTTTTAAAATTTTTTTAAATTTTATTTTAAAAGGGAGTAAAATTAAACACTACAAAACAGAACAGAACGGAACATAAGAAAGCATAAATTTCAAAGCTAGACAACCAGAGATCTTCACTATCTGTCATATTGTCTCTTGTTTTCTTCCAAATGGTTGCCCATATCTTTGCATACGGGGAGCTCATACTAAATAACATAGCCAATCTTTTCACAATATGTGTAGTTAACTGGCTCCCACTTGCTAAGGGGGGAGGGGACACGGGACAGGGGACAGGGGACAGGAAGACATGAGATGTCTGATTCTCAGCCCGAGCACTGGCAGGCTCATAGCCTTCCCCCAGAGAGGGGAGGAGCTCCTTGTTCTCCCGGTATCCCGAGTCAACCGCATGGTGCAGGTCCCAAGGTGCCAGGTCTCTCCCCTGCAGGCCCCCTAAAGTCTACTACACTCAGCTACTATTTCTTTCTGATGAATTGACCATTCCATTTCCAAAGTTCTGAAATGGCCAACAGACCACAGAAAGAATTCTCTTTAGGCTCCTGTTTGAAACCAGCATGTACAGCAATCTGCTGGCCTTGCTTCGGGGCCACTTGGTTGTTTCTAAAAGAATATGTAGTTTTTTAATCAAACATTAATGGAAGAGTTTAATCAAAAGGATGCCTCTGATCTCAAAATATCATTACGGAAACATATTCTACTTGATTAAAAAACAGGGAATAAAAATGAATACATTTATTCTTTGAATTTAACCAAATGCCATTTTAAGTATTTTGATATTTCTAAATTCTTTCTAATTATAATACAGTGGATTTCTAGTCTATAAAAATAGAGGAGGAAAACATTACAAAACCATGTATTTATTATAGAAACCATCTTCCTAAAACTTAAAAATGTAAAATTTAAATATTTTATACTGATTTACAAATACAGTAATTAATTAGAGTTGCTAGTTTCTTGGTTTATTTTTAAATAATAGTGATTGCACTATGCCATTCTCATAAACTGCAGGTTTTGTGAATATGATCAAGGTCAGTATTCCTATATCTTAGAAATGGCAGAAGAGCAGCTATTTTTCAGACCATTTTTATAAATGATGAAACAGACCCGGAGACTTTTAGTAAACATTTCAAGGCTTCATGCCTGGTATATACCAGAACTAGGGTTAGAACTCTCAATTTCTTAATTGCAATTTGCAGTTTTCATGCACTTCAATCTGCCCTACAGAACTTGATGGATAATGACATATATGCAATATGTATATAAGTAAAAATAGAGTTGTTCTCAGTATTATTTGTAGCCTGAGTTTTCATTTAGTATATGGGTATCTTCCCGTAACACTATTTTTCCAAAACATTTTAACTGGTTGTGAAGTAGTTTAGTATGTAAATGTAGCAGAATTAACCTAAATTATTCATTACACATGGTATTAAGGCTACTTCTGTGTTTTTACCATGGAAAGGAGGATTGTAATAAATGTTTGATTTTATTTAATTTATTTTTTTGCTTTGCACTCAGCTATGTCCCCATATCCTTAGCTCTTTTTGTTTTGAGACAGGGCTTTACTAAGTCACTAAATTGTCCAAATCGAACTCTAACTTGTGATCCTCCTGCCTTAGCTTCCCTGAGTACTGGGATTACAGGTGTGTACCACCAAGTCTGGCTGATAAATATTCTTATAGTTTAATTGTTTTTTAAATAATAGCTTCATTGAGCTAAAATTTGTACATTATATAATTTACAAACTCAAGTGTATGGTTCATAAGATTTTAGCACATTGACAGAGTGTGCAACCATGACCATGATTGAATTTAGGTAACTTTTCTCTCAAAACAAAACACTCTACCTACTAGCTATTATCTCCCCCCACCTCTAAATCTAGACAGTCACTGAGCTGCTCTGCATCTTCCTAGATTTTTCTGTTCTGGAAATTTTCTTATTCATTTATTTTATTCAAAATAGACCATGCTCATAGCAACAATAAAGACTATATCCACAAAGGAATGGGAGTCCTGCAAAGTGAGCTCTCATAGTATACTGGAAACTAAGTAGAAATCAATAGCAGAAACATGCTTAGAATACAAATTTTTAAAAATCATCCTCTCTCTTATTACCTCTCTTATTTCATACTTTGTGTATTAATTTTTCACATGAGGGAAACCATAGCATGTTCAAGGATGTATGCCCATTTTCAAGATTCTGAAATCATATTTCTAAATTAATTTTATGAAATAAAATACCAGTGTATATTATCAAAAGGATAAACTCTCTAAATTTTATTTACACTAATTGGTACAATATTTAATTAATAGCAAATACCTTATTGTTCTGAACTGAGTGTAGTTATTTCTAATGAAACTAAACATTGAAATACACATGCCAGGCATTTGTGCATCTGCTCTTGTGAATTCACTGGCTGCATTCTTTGTGTCATATTTTGACTCTTAAAAATTGTACAATTTTCTTTGCTTTATTGGTATAATTTTCATTTAAATAAAGTTTTTTTTATATACTAAAGATACTAATCCTGATCACAAGTGTTACAAATGTTAGTTCTCCTTAGGTTTATATATTTTTATTTTACATCTGATCCTCACAGTTTAACTGGCCCTACTCTACAGTGGCTGTCACATGAAGCTTTAGTTTTCCACTTGCACACAGAGTGGTATCTTCCTGCACACTAGGTGATGGCTACTCCCACACAAGGGAGCGCATATCGTAACATGGGTGTTCGCATTTTAGGAGGTTTGAATTCTCACCAAAAGAGACAAATGCTAATTGTAGTTTGGTCAGTGACAAAAAAATCATGACATTGTGACATGCAAAAGCAGAAGACTTGTGTAGAAATTCTAGTAGTTAAAAGCTGTTAGACTTGAATACATTATTGAATATACCTGCAACTATTCTTCACTTGAATAATTAAAATTATTTTCACCTCAAAGTTTGTTGTAAAACTCAACTGAGATGATTGGCATAGAGGTGCATACTTGTAATCCCAACAGTTGGGAGGCTGAGGCAGAGGATTATTGTGAACCAGAGGCCAGCCTATGCTACATACTGAGTTCAAGGCCAGTTTGAACTACATAGTAAGACCTGGTCTCAAAAAAACCCAAACAAACAAGCAAAATACCCCTAAAAGTTCAAAGAAGATTGTTGTATAAAACCAATTACAAAGTTCAGGACTATGATATAGTATTTTAAAAATGGTGTAGTCTGTCCCTCATATGCTTGTCAAAAGTACTATTTATTGTTTTTTCTGTAAGGAAGAATTAAATTTTACTATAAAAGATCGGTGTTGCCATATGTCTTAGGGTAAAGTATAGAAATCTCACAATTATTGTTGCTGTATAATTTTCATTACAATTACTATTGTAACAACTCTTGTTTCTTCATGGACATTTATAACTTAAGACACTCCCAACATATCTTTAAGTTCCAAGATTTAAAAGTTTCCTGAGATGACTTATTATTTCTTAAAATTGTACTACCTTATGTTTATATAGCACTTTCAGAGTTGTCAGTAAATACTGCTTTAATTAATCACACTATACCTGTATATGATGGTAAGAAATAAATATCACTTCACCATTTTTATGTGTTCTGAAAAAGCTTAATTGAAAGGCAACTTGTTCAACCTTAATAATAAAGGGTTCTCAAAAGACTGTAAGAAAATGTGTAGTGGGAGGAAACAAATCATTGTTTAGTTATATGAATAATCATTTTGAAAACATTTGGTCTGAGTGAAAAGCGAAAGAATGTCTCATATGAGACTGGCTTTTGGTTTAGCGCACATTTCTGGGTACCAGTCAGGATACTAGAGGTTGTCTATTAATAGAAGTTATTTATGTAGGTTTCTAAACTTAGCAGATACGCATCATGACTTTCCTTCTGTGTGTTTCCACTGAAGCATTTATGATTCTCTTCCCAGGTACAAGAAATTTTATATTATTTGTATATTTTCAAACTGTTATATGGGCATCACTGTGTTAACTGAAATGGAAATTTTTATTGCTAACATTTTCCAGGGGAGCTAAAAAATTTATTACTAATGTGAATTAAGTTGTTTGTAGATAAAATATTTAGCAAACGATCCCAGCCACCAAATTATGTTAAGAAAACTGTCAATCTGTTGAATAAAAACATTTAGGTTGATCAAGTCAGTCTTAGGTTGCATTACTATATAAAGCTAGTCTTCTGCTAAAGGTACTTCTAAGGTCAAAGACAAAAATAGCAGCAGGATAAAAAAGAATCAGGAGAGCTGGGGATATAGCACAGCACCTGCCTGGCAAGTATGAGGTCCTGAGTTCAATCCCTAATACTAACAAAACATAACAAAACAAAACAATCTTAAATAGGCTGTGTTACATTGTGCTTCTACTTTAGTCTACTAAGAACATATTGTTATAAATAAAATCTAAATTGCCTAGAAATCAAATGTGACAAAATACACTATTAAATATTACAACACAGTACAAAAGTTCACTAGGCTAGGTTTGGTTTTCTTTGGAATACTATTACAGGAATTTAAAATATTACTGGCAAAAACTTGTTTAAAAAATAAAAACAACAAAAATCTTTAGTAGGATAGGTGCTGAAGATACAGTCAGTATGTAGAGTTGTAGAGGAACTATAAAATATAATTACAGGAAAGAGGAAAACTTTCTGAAAACCAAAAATTTTATTCTACATGAGAGTAAATTGCTATTCCCAGAAGGAATTTGCCAAGAGAAGATTAAGAAATCATAATGAGATTCATCAATCCCTGTCATGGGGTGCAGCTCCTGAAATGTGCTTAGCACAGCTCAGCATGCTGAAGGTTATGCCTGAGGGACAGGCAAGTACAAACTCAAACAGTGACCAAGGAAGTGTAAGCCTAGCACAGCGCTGCACATGCAGACATGGTGTGTGTACATGTGCGTGAGAGGAAGAGTCGGGGGGAGGGAGAGAGGAAGAAACCTCTAAAGGATTGGCACACGGCTCCATGGTTATTTAGAAAAAGGCTGTATGTGCTAAAGGACTAGGGAAGGCTTCTGTGTAGAATTCACCCTTTTGTTAATCCTTGAGGGATAATCAGACTTTGAAAATGGTCTACTATATGTCATTTGCTAAAATTCTATCCCAATATAGCTTCTCCGTTATGGAGGTGCTACTTATATTCAATAATGCTCTGTTATTTTTGTTTTAAAGTTAAATCTCTGATGTTAGATTAAATTTTGTTCTTTTCATGCATGATTATTTGGTCTATAGAAAGAGATGACTTGAATAGTTTCATAAAGGATTTTTTTTATATTGCTATTCTTGGTGGGGTTTGGGCATATAAACATATGCTCATAAAATAAAGTTTAAAAAACAGCTTCTAATCCTCACTCAAGGAAAAGATGCCCCCCAGAAATGACTATTTGAGCAGTACACCTGCTTTGTCGTGGAAAGGTATTTAATTACATTTTCTACATTTGTGACTAGAACGTATTTTCAAGTGAAATTCTTGTTATTTGGGGGAGAACAATTCATTGCCATTAATTTGATCAAGAGACTGAGAAAATCAGTAGGAAAAACAAAGGTAATTTATTTGGAAGTAAAACAAAGTTTGATTTCTTGTGAAATCAAAATTAATTCCAGAAAGTATTCCCAGAAGGACCAGTGTAACCATAGATGCTGGCTCATTTTCCCTCAGTCACTGTGGGATCCAGCCTCTCATTTTATCTCTTGCACCCTCACCGCTGTGAGGTGTTGAAAGCCCTTGGGAAGAAAGAGCAGGGATTCCCTGCTTCACCATCCCCCAAAAGTTGCATTCATGAAGGAAATGTTTTGTGTCAAAGAGAAGTGCTACATTTTTTTCTCAGTGTTTCCCTCCAAAATGCTAAAATATATGTAAGTGAATTATCTTGACTGTTTTATATGGCGAAACTCTGATTTCCGAGAGTGCGAACCCCAGTTCACCATATCAGTGCTTACAAAAACTCAAGGTTTTGCTCTCTGGTGACTGAATGTTTATTTTATTTCTGTGTAGAATTCCAGCCCTGTGTAGACTGTTTATGATACATGATAAGATTTACTTCAAAGGAATTTGTGGTTACCAAATAGAACATGAGCATAAATACATACATGTGTATTTTAGACATATGCTGACAAAGGGATTCAGCCCAGGTTTAGGCTTCCACTCACTCACCTACTTAACCAACAAAATGTGCCAATTACAACAAAAAAGATGTTCTTAAAATCTTAAGACTTTAGACTTCTTTTCATAGCTCAACTATTTTTTTTTTTGAAATTAACTTTTGAGCACAGTTTTTATAGTCAGCGATGGAGGGTACTCTGTGACCTGTAGAAGATCACTACGGAATCTTGAGACAACTTTAGGTTACTTGGTGGTATTTTTTTAATAAAAGGGTAAAGATTTTTCTTTACACATATTTAATATCTCTCTTAAATGAAGAGGGCATGGGCCATAAATATGGATTAAGATTCTCAGCTTTACAAAGTTTTCTTCATATCGCATAGACCAGTTGGTGGGGGTTTTCTAACATCTAGGTTTAAATAAACAATCCTACCTTCTGAGTCCCTAATCTAACATAAATTTATCCAATTAAAATAGGAACCTTTTGTCCTTTAATACTTATTTATGTGATTGAATAAGGAAACATGCTTTAAAAATTCTGTTAGCCTTTAAATTCTAGTCTATACCAAATATAAATAGATTTATCTTAGCATTGCTAAAGTATTCCCTAGCCATACCCAAGTTAGTTTGTTTACTTCTGGTCTTCAAAGTGAAAAACTGGTCTTTAAGGGAAAAATATTAAGTCTTAAGTACAGTGAAAATTTTAATTATTTTTAGCGTAGCTTCACAATACCACCAAGTAATTCCTTTTTATTGCCACATTTACTCTTCTGTTTAATCAAAAAGCTAACTGAGCTGGGCATTGTGGCCCTTATCTACTCAGAAGGCTGAGGCAGAAGGATTGTAGGTTTGAGGGTTCTCACCAATCTCCCTAACAAACATTATAGGAAAGTGATTAGGAAGAGCCAAATGTGTCATATTTTGTTAAAGATATGTATATAGTAATAGAAGCATGATAATAACACAAGCATGAAAACAATGGCATAAAGAATTCGGGTAGAGAATTTGAGACACGAAATAGGGGAATATAATGATGATAACTAAGAGGCTCCTTATATAACTCAGAGAGTGAATGGATGTGCGATTAATTAGTCTTCTTTCAATATGAGTCTCCTTTTGAATGCTTGTATCCAATGTATTTCTATTCCTAAATATTCTATTCTCCCTCCTCCTTTACTGTCAGAATTATTAGAGAAAGTGGGAGTCAATTAATTTGCTCTTTAACATCTATCGTTGTATAATTTTAGAGTTCTCAGCCTATCATTACTTAAGATATTCTAACAAAAAACATTACTCATTGAATAGGTCCCAAATTGCTTAAGCCTGCCTTCTAAGATTTTAGTGATTACCATGCTTATTTTAAGATAGTTGACAGATGTATAGTTGCAGATTAAGGTATATACCAGAATCCTTTTGAAGTGAGGAAAATTTTGTCCTTCAAAGTTATCATGAGCCAAACAACTAAGGACAAATGAGTACTGCCAAGAAATTGATTTCATCAGAAGTCTTATTTTGTTTTCTCAATTATGGTTACTAGGAGCTCCCGAGAAATACCCATTCCATTAGGAAACACACTTAAATTCCCACAGACAGCAAGTGATATTATAGAAATGACCATGTGTGGAAAGTAATTATTGTCTGAGTCCTTCAGATCCATAAAAACAGCAGTTTGTTAAATCATCTGAAATTAACTGATTTTAATGGAGGTTTCCCATATATAAATAGTTGAATTCTTACATAGTAATGACACCAACTGCAATTTACTCCACGGAAGTAATAATAAACTAGCACTGGTACCACTGAGGTGCAGTTACAGCTGTTACAAATCTGTTACTACTAAAAGGTGATTAAACTAACATTTTTATAAACTGGCTTATTTTATTTTCATTAATTAATTTAAATTAAAAATTTTCAATCAGAGATAAAAGTTTTCTTAAACTTTTGGGACCTAATTAATAATATTTGTAATATGACTATACAGAGATAGATATATTTCACTGGAAAACAGAATATTAAAAGCAATGTTTAAAAATATCTTTGCTAAAAATATAGCTACATGAAATGAGACTGTCAGAGTGAATAAGAATTAAGACTCTCCTATTTTGAACAGTAATCATACAGCAAGCAAAACAGACAATAATAATAATGCCACTGCTAATAATGCTAATAATAATCCTACCATTTATTTATACAAAAATATACATTTATTGAAAACTCTGGATATGTAAGGAGACTCTTTGACTGTTCAAGGACAAATTTCTGGAATTGGTTATACTTTCTAATTTTCTTATGTTTGTTATGTGGGAGTCAGTGTATATCAGGCTGATTTGTGTGGCCTTCAAAAGATTATTTCAGAACTCTCCTTGTGTGCATATGCATGTGTGTATGTAATATAATATGTATGTAACTGTACTATCCTAAAACTGAGATGTTTTACTGGGTGTGCATGAACATTCTTGTAATCCCAGTACTCGGGAAGCTGAGGCAGGAGGATTGCCATAAATTAGAGCCCAGCCTGGACTACATAGCAAGATCCTATCTCAAAATCAACCAGCCAACCAACCAACCCCCCAAAAAATGAACTAACAAAAAATAAAATTGAGCTATTAGTTAAACCACAATAGATATATAACATTTCTCTCTTAAAGCTCTTTTGACCAGAAATTTGATTATTAGGAAACTCTGCCATTATTTTTATTGCTATAGGAGGTCTGTTGCAAATGTTAAATAATAAGAAAATCTTTGTAAAGCAGCTTTACATAGAATTAATCAGTTTACGGTTGTGCATTTTAAGGGAGATATTGTAAAAGGGTATTGGAAAAAGATCATATTCTTTGCCTCTCCCCAGATATACTGATTGAGAAGAGAATTGTAATATTTATATACTATTCCTTTCATCAAGAGCATGAATGCATCTATGATTGCATTTATATAGTACTTTAAGTTTGAGGGGTCCATATTTACGTCAAGGATGCTAACATTTTATATGTACATAATAGTAATTGTCATCTGCTTCCCATCTAACTCATTTACTATGTATTTTTCTTCTAAAAGATCTTCCACTAATTTCTTGGTAGTGATCAAATTGGAAGATTTTCATTGTGTATCATTGGAATAGTTAGAGAAATCCAACTTTGCTGCAAGGAATTTAAGAAGATTATTCAGACTCTATGTGCTGTTTTTATCAGAAAGGATAATAGGAAGAATTATCATAGCATAAATTGATTAGAGCAAAAGTTTGTCCCCATCAATGGCCTGGTGGGATGTGAACTTGAAAAGATAGAGAAAACAATTGTAATTTTAAACAATGATGCCATGTAATTATTTCACATTTAACAGAGTTCTAAAGTATAGATCCCATCATTATTATTCTTTTACATAGACTTACAAAATTCTTTAAAGATGGGTTCAGAGTTTATAAGTTAATATGCAAATTTGTAAGTAATTTCTTTTTGTCTAATTGTTGTAGAGTCATATTTTTCCGATTCAAATGAAACTTTTATCCAACAATGCAGTGTAACTTGCTGTTTTCCTTTTCCTTTTCTTGATTTAGAACTGGTTTTCCTCATTGTATAGTCTGATTCTTGTCAGACCTTCCCTGTCCTCATTTGAGTTAGATATTCTTTTTGTGTTTGCACAATGTGTTTCACCAATACAACAATTATTATGCCATTATAGTATAAACCTATCTGTGTCCCTGGTCCACAACTTTGAAAACAAGGAATGTGTCATACACATTTTTGTACTTCAAATATTTTATGTTTGGAATATTGTGCATGTTTAATAAAAGCGTATTAAATGGATCAGAGTTGAGAAAAACTCAATTCTTAGGCTAATCTTATAATTTTAAATTTGGAGTGGTCTTCAAGATCATGTTCAAACTCTACATTATGCACTGTGCCCAAAATGCCACTACTTTAGTGAGAGACCCAAGTTCTAAGTCAGACTAAAACTATGGAATAATTCAGAATAATGCTGAATACCTACAAGAGGAAGGAAAAATAGTGTTGTTAAAGCAATACAATTTTAGTAAAATAATTGTCTAAGAAGAGAACACAGAATCTGATCTCTCTCTTCCTGCTTAGTCTCTGCATTAGTCAGAAATCTTGCAATGAGATTCTTTAACACTTTTTATTCTGGAAAAACGCACTAGTGAGTTCTGTAGAATTCCACACAAACTTTACCCAACTGGCCAGAAAATGTTTATGAGACATTTTGGTTAGGCTGTCTTTCCTAACTTGCTGATTTTCTATTTCTTTTTTTCTTATAACTAATGTTATAATACAATGCCTGTAAACAGATTCTTAAAACATTATCAAAGCCAAACCATAATTTTAAAATATAAATGGACTTTTGATCTATTGTTTTTATGACACAATTTGTTTTCAAAAACTTTTCCAAGTTCAGTAGGCAGACAGTATGTACTGCTGTACAAGAGAATGATTAATAGGTGAACAGGAGTTACTCTATATTAAATTGATGTAGAGAAAAGTCATTCATCCAAAATCAGAGAACTTCAATAAAAAGCAGCTGTGTTAATTAGGTCACCCATATCTAGATTTATTTAGATTCATTAAGATTATTAATTGAAAGACATGGTAATATTTTAAGGATACTTGTTCAGATTCTAGATAGATCATTAATTTATATGCTTGGTGCAATTTTATATCTTTCAAAATGTATTCAATAAAACCATTCAAAAATCATCTGCCTCTGTATTTCTGGAGTTTTATAGTCTTCCCTGATATTTTAATCGCACATAGTTTGTGTGAATAATACAAAACCTCCTAAATTTAGGTGTAGTATTTCTAAATGTTCAGAATATTTTAAGGAAGGAAGTAAAATGCAAAAATAGTCATCTATATTTTTCTAAAATTTGTATAAAAAAACCATAGAGAAAAAATTTCTTCAACATTTATACTTCTCCATTGAATTCTTTCTCAACTTTAATTCAGTGAAAATATTTGTTCTAAAGAAGTAAAAATACACATAAATTACAAAAGTGGGATCATAGCGTAACAAAATTTGCCATTAATTTGAAAGCATTTTTTGTATAAACTTTAGGATTAAATATTCTCTTTAGTGAACTTTAGTCAATCAGAAACTTATTTTAGAATGAAATTTATTTTTTAAAGGACCAAATGTTATAAATTATTATCAATGTTAATGTTATTACTGGGTGGAACCATTTATTTCAAAGAATCTTAGAGATTTGTACAGACATTATGTACAAAGACTGATAAATCAGAGAAATGGCAGTAGGTCTTTTATGGCGATGAGCTGGCAGGTTCCAACACATAATCACCCTGCACAGAATAATGAAGCCAGGAATTGAGCCCTACACTCTCCCTTTAGTTTGCTACAATTTATATCATGTATTTTCCCTTGATATAAATGGACATCTTTGTAACAAAGGCTATATTTTATTCCTTCCAACAGGTACCATTTTGCCTAATTCACTGGAAACTGTCTTACCAAGGTTTCCTAAATTCCAAATAGTTATGAAGTTATATTTATTTGGCAATTTTGACAGATTTGTGTCTTAAAAATTGTGTCAGATCAAAGCCATTTCAAGAGTTGTAGTTCAAAAACCTTTAATGAAATAGCACTAAAATCTGATTTCAACTGACAAGAGGAGGAAAATTGCAAGTTTTTAGGTTGTCATTCCTAGGCACTGGTTAAAATATTTGAGTTCTGTAGAGAAGTTTCTGAAAAGGTAAGCACAAATAATTTTTTATGTGTAGAATTTACATGATTTTTATTGGTTTTCCTGTTTAAATATTCTAATATTTTAGATATTTTGTTTTCCCAAATGTTTTCTTTTTTAAGACTCCAGCAAAGCAGGGTGATTAAGCATCTATAACGAACACATTTAAATAGAAAGTCTCTTGAGAGGGTCTCAGTACTCTATTTTTCTTGGTTTTAGAGAAAAAGTATTCCTTCTTTTCAGAATTATACTTTTTATTTCCTTAAATACAGTAGTCTGAATCATACTTGTTGAGTTTACTTAACAGTGATTAGAATTTTCTAAATTGGATAAAATCAGATATTACAGTTGCTTTATCATATTGCTCACAACCATCCATATCACTAGTTGTCTCCTCTGATTAAATAATATTTAATAACTGCTATGACACAAGCAGCAGCAGAATGACAAGGAGAGCTCTATATAACTTCACAACTAGCTCCAAGACATACATGTTTTATGCCAACAAAGTCACACATGCCAAATTGACTCCACAGTGGAGCACACCTGTATTTGAGATTTCATATCAAGATATATAAACAACCTCTCTGTATTTGCCAGTCTATTAGCCAGCTCTCACCTCAGTGGAGGCCTATCTGCATTTCATGAGGATGGCTCAGAGAAATTACAACAACCAGTTGTGGCTGCTGAATCACAGAGAAGTTTATTTGATGTGGCACATTTTTAGTAAAAGAGCTATTTTCTAGTTCTTTGAAAGTTTAAATACACAATTGGTACATAGGCTAATTTTTGAAGCATGAAACTTAACCACTTAAGATTTTAAAACATGTTGTTTCCTTCTATATAGTTTACTAAAAGATATATAGGAACAACTGTATCTCAATGTTTTCTTGATATCCTTCTATTCATAATACTGTTGTACCTAAGAAGGAAATTTGAAACCTAATATTTGTTAAATAACTTCAATAAATATATAGGGTTATGATGTAGACTCTTTAAAAGTTCCATGAAGGACTCTTTTATGCCAGCAGAGATCCTGTCTGGCATTATGTAATGCTTTTTAAATTTAACAGGTCATTTTCAGGATCAAATAGCTACTATATAAAGAGTTCCATTAAATCTATCTTCAAATGGAACACAAATAGTTTAGGTAAATTGCCTAGAGTTACACAAATGACAAATCATGAAAGTATAATCCAACACCAATACTGTGAAATTCAATTTTTACTAAAGCATGAAAATGTAACTAGCATAGGAAAACCATAAAAAGGTGAAAATACAAAATTGAGCAAACTAAAATTTAATGTGAAAATATGTCTGTGGCTAAGAAAATGGCATATGTAAATTTTGGCATCTGCATATGTATAAGATTGTTGAACATATTTAGCACCTTGTTCTAAAAAATAGTTTTCCAAAATATTTTTACCCTTCAATTATTTCTTAGATATGTTGTTTTAATCTATAGTTATATTTATAAAGTTTTCAAAATCAATTAAAATATATATTTTATAAAAGGTGCATATAAATTGAATGTGTTTGTTCTTTGCACATATATTACTACTGCATAGTATTTCTATTTAAAATATATACAGAAGATGCAGTCTTCCCATGAGCCAGTGGTGACTGTGGGTGGGGAGGAGAATCAGGATGCACCCTTCCTGTGAGCCAGTGGTGACTGTGGTCTGGCAGTAGAAATAGGATGCACCTTTCCTGTGAGTCAAGTAGTGCATGGGCTTGGAGACAAGAAGAGCCAAGTCCTCTCCCCACCTAAGCAGCCAGCTGATTCAGAGCAACACAGACTGAATTGATAGTAACTGAGGTACAAAAACAACGTAATGCTTATATTGTTTGATTGACTTTGCAGTCCTAAAGCTGGTAGTCTGAGCATCTATTTAGAGGAAAACAATATTCAATATAGCAATTATGGAAGATTTTCTTCTGTCCTGTTTTTGAAATTAATATTGTTCACACTGGTTTGTTTTGCTCAGTTTTATTGTTATGTTTTTTCAGTGTTTGGTTTTGATTGGTTTTATTCTGTCTTGTTTTGTTTGATTTTATTATGTCTGATGATGTGGGAAGCAATTTGGGGGGGGCAGCAATTTTGAAGATAGTGAGAGGCATATGGCAGCAGTGGTTGATTTCCTATTATTCTTTTTTGAAGTCCTGTATCACTTTCACTGTTCTTTTTTGTTTGGCTTTATTCTGTTTTATTTTGTTTGGTTTTATTTTCTTTAGAATAAAAAAAAACAACTACACATAGATTTCTTTTCTGTACTGGTGATTGAACTCAAGGAATTTGCATTGGGCTATGGTTTTAGCCCCTGTTTATTTTTTATTTCAAAACAGGATTTTTCTAGGTCTCCAAATTGCCTAGATTGGGGTCAAACTTGAAATTCTCTTGCCTCAGTCTTATAGAGTGCTATTCCAGGTAGAATTTTTAATTATCTTTTAAAATTAAAAATTTAAAATTTGTGAATATCTTATTTAAAAATTTAAATAAAATAGCAATGCAGTTATCTCACTCTGTGGGAACTGTCTCCCTCACATCTAATTCTTGAAAGACTCTGCCTTTACAATTTTTGATATTTTTCTTAGAGCTCAGAAAGTGACTATGTTGTCTTAAAATGTATATTTAAAGCGCTTCTTGTGCTAGTTAGCACATACTCACCAGAGGATGTTGTTATGTATCAATTTTTAATTCAATAATGTATTTTAATTCAATTCATGTGCCTTAACTAGTCATGATTATTAAGTTCTACATGTATATGTACAAGTAAAAGTGCCAGAGGAATAATCTCCCATTTCTCATTAAATTTGTTACAGAAGAATCAATTACAGTTTGTTATTATTAATATTACTGTTATTATTACTTAGAGATGAAGATATTGAAGTTGACTTTACACCCTCCAAAATCAATTCTGAGGTACATACTTTGAACAGTTGATCCCCCTGAAATTGGATAGGTGTGGGTGTTGTAAGCGAAGGCACTGAAGGAGATAATAATTTATTGACTTGAAGGTTTATAAACTTAGACCTGCAAGAAGCTTCTATATAGAGGCTGAAGTTGTTGATTATGCTTTCCCCCTACCTAACATACCTAGTAAAAGGCACTTTTTCATCTTTTTAGGTGTTTGGTGTTGAAGAGATATAAATCATATAAATATAATATAAATCATATTTATACAGGAAGAACAGAAATATCTCCTTGAAGCTCAAAAATTAGTTCACAGAAATCATTCCACAACCACCACATTGTATAAAGAAATCTCAAGCCACTGGAATCATTCAATGGAAATGATACACTAAGGGATTTTATTAATATTATTGATAAAAATTATTAAAAAGTAATAGTTTGTCAACATTGATCAAAATTTAAAAAACAAAATCATTTTGACTTTAAAATTATATAAAATTGTTAACTTCACTCTAAAATTATTTTGACTTTAAGTTTAAAGTTGTTTTAACTTTAGAGTTTCAGAAAATTGAAGCTGTTTTGCTCCTTTTCAATAGTTCTTTCATTTCAACTTTAAGATATTTTCACAGGTGTATTCTTCTGGATATTTAGGGACTTCCTTTTGATTGACTTTTTTTCACATCCATGAATGAACTCAAATTACTTTCTGAGAGAAGAATGAAAATCTAGCAAAGATAAATAGACTTTCCATTAAGTGAACATCCCTTTAAGACTTTCCTTGACTGTACCCTTCATGTTACAGTGAGTGTTGAGAAGAAAAACTAGCCTATCTCTTCTCTACCTAGCATTCCTGAACCTGCCACAGTTTGGTTCTAGACTCAACATTCACTGAAAAGATTTTCATCTAATCATTGATTACATAATATTTTCCAAGTTCAAAGACATGTTTTAAATTTCCTTTTATATGTCTCTGGTATTTGTAATTGTTAATCATACTTTATTCTGTAAATCTCTTGCTTCCTTTGGTTTTATGGAAATCAGTCTTCTTAACTCAAATATAATCTTTTTGTTAGAATATGATTCTCTTAGAGGAAAAACACCTATAATTTGCATGTGGGGCTTTACTTCTTGTGCTTTCACCTTCTACTGTGTACAGATTATTAGTGTCATTAAATAATCCTTAATCCGATATGTCTACCTCTTATACCTATTTAACTTCGAAAATGTGCTTGAATCTTTTTGCTCTATCCATTCTGATGGCTGTGGCTGTGACTTCAACCCATGCTCTTAGTCTGTCTGTTTTTTTTTTTTTTTGGCACCAGAGATCAAACTCAGAATCTTGCACTTACCAGGCAGGTGCTTGTGCCACTCTTATCCTGTCTTGATTCGTTTATTGGTATATAATTTTATTTAATTTGAAGTAGCAAAATTAATTAAAAATTAAGCAAAATAAAGACAATTTGTATCATTTTCATGCTTAAAATGTACTCTGGATGCCTGTAAATTAGGAAAATGCAGTGGTTATTACATCATTTATGGTCAGTTCCAGTTCAGACTCAACTCATCACTCCATGGTCTGTAGGCACCTTATTTCCACACTGAAGTCTGTTCCTAATTTTTTTAAAGAGCATGTGCCTAATTTTTCAAAATATACCCCAGACTTACTAAGTTTTTTTTTTTAAATTAGATCTTTGCTTTTATAAATATTTCCATCTCTGAAAAATCACTTTTGTAGCTTTTCTGCTTAAAAAGTAAACCTTAACAATCATTCTAATGGACTCAGTTTACAGGATGAACTTGGTTTAACAGAAGTTTTATAGAGATACTGCCTGTGAATAAGACCAAGAATGCATGATTTTTACTGACTTAAAAGTCTGGTTGATTGGGACTGGGGTCATAAAGAACATGAGAGACACTGACATATTGGTAGGATGTCATGGCAATTCAGAAGAAAGTTTTTAAACATTGGTGCAGGTAACTGTAGAGAGTGGATATAGGTTTTGAACAGGTTCTCCACACAGTTAGGTTTTCAGGTCTTTATATGTTTAGAGCACACACAGAGTGAAACCTATTTTTATTGTACTGTAGATTCTTCATACAAAATAGGCTGTGCAGAAGAGAGTTAAGGAAAGCTTTTTTAAAGAAATAGATGAAATAAAAGTGCCATAGGGAAGCTTTTCCGTATTTCACCAGAAAAAATTTGAGTTTTGTCTCTATCCCACAGGGATTTGTTTTCTATGTGTCATGGTTCACAGATCTATTATAGAACTCATATATTATAGGTGTTCAATAATCATTGAATGTATGTACAGTGACTTCACAAATGGGAGTTAACATGCTATAATG
This sequence comes from Dolichotis patagonum, assembly GCA_004027295.1. Taxonomy (NCBI): domain Eukaryota; kingdom Metazoa; phylum Chordata; class Mammalia; order Rodentia; family Caviidae; genus Dolichotis; species Dolichotis patagonum. The sequence continues at coordinate 117,255 of PVJX010000993.1, read as the reverse complement.
TATTATAGTTTATTATAAAATTTTAAGTATAACTACATGTAATTAATGTAATGTCTTAAAATTTTGCTATAAACTAGGCAATTCTAAATATGTGATCTAAATTCTTAACTTTTTTGTAAATCAAAAGCAGAAAGTTTCCTACAAAATTATTTGGTGTTTCTTAATTAAATAAAATGTTTGTGTTCTAGTAATTTAATATAGGTTTTTAAAATGTAATACATTATTTTGTACATTATCATAACTATCACTTTTAAACCATATCTTATTAAATACTGAAAATATTTATTTGAAATTAATTATTAAAGGCAAGAATGTAAAGAAAAATTGCAGTTCAAAAATGTACTGGATTCCCTGAAATTAATATCTAAATGATTACTTTGAGAGGGAGTCATAAATGATTACTTTGAGAGAAATAATACCTGGCTTACAGTTGGTCCATTTACTTATTTATTTTTATTATAAAAAGAAGAAAAATAAATAAAACAGAATATCAAAACAAAATAATGAGAGAATCATAATTAATACATTGAATATTTTTATCTTCAGAGTAGTTACTCAGGGTACAAGATATAAACATGAGATTTTGTTCAGACAATATTAGCACAGATTTTTCTTTTCAATGAATTCCTTTTCCCTTTCCCCCAACAGTTTCTCTTTTCCTTTGAACAGTTTCTTCCCAATTCACAACATCTATTGTATATTTTGTGTCTTTTTCACTTGTTCAGCTGGTCAGTTTAGTACAACTGTATCATTCTAGTAGTTGAATCGCTGCTTGCCTCAGTAAAATTAATTGAAATTAAGTTAATTATTTGATTTGGCAATTACATGAGGTTTTCATTTTTGTATGCAAATGAATTGTTTCAATTGGGATACATTGCAAGCAAAAGGCTTAAACGTTTTAGAAAACTTGAATTTGGGTCTCAGTGCACCACGGCCAGTGGCCTTCTTTCAGTCCAGCAGGCCTGGACCACGCAGGGGGACTTTCGCCCAAGGCGCTGGCCCAGGGAGAGTTTGAAACCAGCACTCCCAGCGGTTGAGTTCCTGCCCAACTCCCTGAAACACTGGACTGGGCTCAGGAGGTCGTGCAGGCCTGACTGGGCCAAGCTCAGCAAACTTCATTCAATTCCAGGAGCTGAGGATTCAGGAGGTGATTCCCAACACTCCCAGGGGAAGCTTTAAAACCCTGATGCAAGAAAGGAAGCATAGGAAAATGACAAAAGGAAGGACCAAAAGACAATCTCAAACCTCCAGCCCATCCCAACAAAGCCTAGGAGAAAAGTACATAGAAGAAAATAGAAGCCTTGCACCTAAAATGACTGAAGTGATATCAACTGAAATAAAGAAGCAACTCAGGGAAGCTATAGCGAAACTCAAGTCAGAAATAATTTCCCAGGTAAAAGAAGAAATTATAAAAGTAGTGAAAGAAATACTGAACACATCTAATGAAGACACAGTTAAAAAATTAGAGGAACAAAGCAAACAGATAGAATCCCTGAAAAAACACAATAAGAAACAAACAGAATGCATGAAGCAGACTCAAAGACATATACAAGAAATGAAAATTCTATTGAAAGTTGCCAAAATTGCCTCAATAAAAGTGAAGATAGAATGTCAGACTTTGAAGATAAGATTGCAGCTAGTGAACAGCAAAGGAGAGGTCTTTTAAAAATATCAAGGAATCAGGAAATAACAATTCAACAGCTGCAAGATGATGCAAAGAAAACCAACATAAGATTAATAGGGATAAATGAAAAAGAAGGGGACAGCCCAAATGATATCAAGAGGATATTTACAGAAGTAATAGCTGAAAATTTCCCAAACAAGAGAATGGAAATTGACATATGGATTAGTGAAGCATACAGAACTCCAAATAGCCATAACCAAAATAAAACTACACGGAGACATACAATAATCACCATCCCAGATATCCAACATAAGAACAGAATACTAAAAGCTGTTAAAGTGAAAAGACAGATCACGTCTAAAGGAAAACCTATCAGAATCACGGCAGACTCCTCAACACAACAATGAGGTCAAGAAGAGCATGGAGTGAAGTATTTCAGATGCTAAAGGAAAACGAGTTTCAACCCAGACTAATGTACCCCGCAAAACTGTTGTTCAAAATAAATGGAGAAATAAGATACTTGCATGACAAAGATCAGCTGAAGAACTGCATCATCACCAAACCAATCCTACAAAGAATACTGAAAGACATTCTAGATACACACGGGAGAAAACCACTAAGCAAGGCAGACAATTAAACAGAATGGAAAGGTAAAGATACAACAGGAGAAAGATAACATGTCAGCAATAAACAAATATATAACAGTTATAACCGTTAATGTAAATGGCCTCAATTGACCAATCAAAAGAAACAGACAGGCAGAATGGATCAAGAAACATCATCCAACCATATGCTGTCTACAAGAAAACCATTTAACCCAAAAGGAAGCTCTTAGACTGAAATTCAAGGATGGAAAACAATACTTCATGCAACAGGAAACCAAAAAAAAGGAGGGGTAGCTATTCTGTTTGCAGACAATGTGAACTTCAAACCAAGAATGATCCAAAGAGATAAAGAAAGCCACCACATACTAGTTGGGGGAAAACTTCAAAGGAAGAGATAACAATCTTAAATATATATGCACCAAATTCTAGAGCACCCAGCTATATAAAGCAAATACTAACAGAAATGAAAAGTCACATAAGCAATTACACAATTATAACAGGAGATTTTAAAACGCCATTGACACAGAGGGACAGATCAACTAGACAGAAAATCAGAAAAGACATAACAGAACGGAATCACACCGGTGAACAAATGGACTTGATAGACTTATACACAGTGTTCCATCCAACAACATCAGAATATACCTTCTTCTCAGCAGTACATGGGACATTCTCTAAAATAGACCATATACTAGCCCACAGAACATATTTAAGTAAATGCAAAAGAACTGAAATTACCCCATGCATGTTATTGGATCATAGTGCTGTGAAACTATAAATTAACAATAAAAGGAACTGCAAAAACCTCACAAACACACAGAAACTGAGTAATACACTGTTGAGCAACCAGTGGGTCACAGAGGAAATTAAAGAAGAAATTAAACAATATCTACAAGGAAATGAAAATACAAACACAACTTACCAGATTTTGTGGGATGCAATGAAAGCAGTCCTCAGAGGAAAATTTATTGTACTGAATCCCCACATGAGGAAAACAGAATGAAAAAAAAATAAACAACCTGATGCTACACCTCAAACATCTAGAAAAAGAAGAGCAAGCCAAGCCCAAAGCCAAAAGAAGAGAAAAAATTATAAACATCAGAGCAGAAGTTAATGCAATAGAGACGAAGAAAACAATACAAACAATCAATGAATCAAAGAGTTGGTTCTTTGAAAGAATAAATAAAACTGATAAGCCCTAGCCAACCTTATTAAAAAAAAGAAAGAAAAAACTGAAATTCATGAAATAAGGAATGAAAAAGGTGAAATCACTACAGACTCCGTGGAAATACATAAAATCATCATTACCTGTTTCAAAAACCTCTACTCTCATTCGTTCAATAACACAGAAGAATGGACTGATTCCTAGATACATATGAACTACCAAAGCTGGGTTAGGAAGATGTAAAACTGGTGAATAACCCAATTTCTATTAATGCAATTGAAAACATAATTAAGTCCTTGCCAACAAAGAAAAGCCCAGGCCCAGATGGATTCACTGCAGAATTCTACAAGAAATACAAAGAAGACTTAATGCCAACACTCCTCAAACTCTTCAATGAAATTGAAAGGCAATCAATTCTTCCTAAATCATTCCTGGAAGCAAATACTACTCTCATACCAAAACCTGAGAAAGACCCAACTAAAAAAGAGAACTATAGGCCAATATCCCTAATGAACATAGATGCAAAAATTCTCAATAAAATATTGGCAAACAGGATTCAGCAAATCATCAAGAAGATTATACACCATAACCAAGTGGCATTCATCCCAGGAATGCAGGGATGGTTCAACATATGTAAATCAATAAATGTAATCCAACATATCAATAGAGTCAAAAGTAAGAATCACATTATCATCTCTATAGATGCAGAAAAAGCTTTTGATAAGGTCCAACACTCATTCATGATAAGAATCTTACAGAGAATTGGAATAGATGGTTTTTACCTCAATATGATAAAGGTCATCTACAACAGACCAACAGCCAACATCATATTAAATGGGCAAAAACTGAATGTATTTACCTTAAAATCAGGCACAAGACAAGGATGTCTCTTATCACTGCTCCTATTCAATGCAGTACTGGAAATAATAGCCAGAGCAATTAGACAAGAGAGAGAAATAAAATGAATAAAGGTAGGAAAAGAGGAAGTTAAATTATCATTATTTTAGATGACATGATACTTTACATAGGAGACCCCCCAAAACTCCATTGAAAGACTCCTAGATGTAATAAATAAATTCAGCAATGTAGCTGGATACAAAATCAATACTCAGAAATCAATAGCATTCCTATACACTAACAACAAAAGCACTGACAGAGAAATAGAGAAGTCACACCATGCACCATAGCATCCAAAAAAAATGAAACACTTAGGAATTAATCTAATGAAAGAAGTAAAAGTGCTATACAAGGAAAATTACTATACCCTAAAAAAAGAAATCAAAGAGGACCTCAGAAAATGGAAGGACATCCTTTGTTCATGGATAGGAAGAATAAACATTGTGATAATGGCCATTCTCCCAAAATTGTTATACAGATTCAATGCAATCCCAATCAAAAATACCACTAACATACCTCATAGATCTAGAGAACTCACTCTTAAAATTCATCTGGAACCAGAAGAGACCTAGAATAGCAAAGGCAATTCTAAGCAGCAAAGGTAAGGCAGTAGGCATCACAATTCCTGACTTGAAGTTATACTACAAAGCTACTGTAATAAAATTAACATGGTGCTGGAATAAAACCAGATCTGAAGATCAATGGAATAGATTGGAAGATACAATCACTACTACAAAAACACTCAACCTCCTTATCTTTGATAACAAACAAACATGTTCATTGGAAGAACGATAGTCTGTTTAATAAATGGTGCTGGAATAATTGGCTATCCATATTCTGAAAGTAAAACTATACCCATGCCTATCACCATGTCCTAAACTAAAATCTAAATGGATCAAAGATCTAAATATTAAAACAAACACTAAATCTGTTGGAAGACAAAGTAGGTAAAACTCTTGAAGACATAGGGATAAGTAGAGAATTCATAAACAAGAATCAAACCTCATGGGAAATACTTCCCAGAATCAATAATTGGGATCATGTCTTATTAAAGAGTTTCTGCATGTCAAAAGAAATCTCCAGCAGAGTGAAAAGAAAACCCACAAACTGGGAAAAAAATCTTAGTGATCTGTCCCTCAGACAAAGGACTTCTGTCTAGAACTTATAAAGAATTAAAAACAATCAGACCCCCGAAATTCAAAGACCCAATCCAAAAATGGGCATCTGAAATGAATACACAGTTCTCAGATAAAGAAATACAAATGGCAAATAAATACATGAAAAAATGTTCATCATCATTAGTCATTAGAGAAATGCAAATTAAAGCCACACTGAGATTCCATCTCACCCCAGAAAGAATGGCCAGGATAAAAAAAAACTACCAACAACAAATGCTGGAGAGGCTGCAGGAAAAAGGAACTCTTCTACACTGTTGGTGGGAGTATAGACTAGTGCAACCACTGTGGAGGTCAGTCTGGAGATTCCTCAAAAAGCTGGGTTTGGAAGTCCCATTTGACCCAGCGATTCCACTTCTGGACATACTCCCAGAAGAACTGAAAACATCATACCACAGTGATATATGTGCACCCATGTTTATAGCAGCACAATTTGTAATAGCCAGATCTTGGAAGCAACCTAAGTGCCCATTAACTGAGAAATGGATAAAAAAGTTGTGGTATTTTTATACAATGGAGTACTACTCTGCTATAAATAATGATCACATTGAGATATTTATAAATAAATGGATGCAACTTGAGGCCATACTCATAAGCGAAATTAACCAAAGTCACATGTATAAATACCATGTAGTCTCCCTAGTGTAAGAAATGGTAAGAGTACATAAGATTTTATGGTAATCATGATTCCCCATTACATTGCTTTGAAGCCTTTTAATGTTTTCATTCATCAGTTGGAATGGTTTTGTTCTGTTTTGTTTTATTTTATTATGTGTGATGGTATTAACAGCTATTTTGAAGAAAACAAAACATTATGGCAGGTATTTCTGATTTAATATCATCTTGCTTTGAAGTCCTACCATGTTTTTGTTCTTCTATAACCATTGGTTCTATCATGTTGTGTCTTATTGGGATTTTAATATATGTGATAGTATAAACAAATTTTTTATGGAAATGAGATATTATAGTAGCCATTGATCATTTTCTTTTATTTTGTTCAGAATACCCTGTAATTCTTTCATTCTCTTGAATGGTTTTATACTATTTTGTTATGCCTGATATTATTGTATTTGAAGCCATGCTCAACTATTAAAAAGAAAGAGACATTATGGTACTGTTAATATCTGGTTGTCTTGTTGTAAAGTGCTGTGTTGCTTAAAAAAAAAAGAAAACTTGAATTTGTGATCAGTATTAACAACCATATGAGTTTACAAGTAATCTGCTCTATTGAACAAAACATTAGTTTTAATTTGTGAGACGCACATTATGTACCTCAAGCTGAGTCTTTATAGAAAATATAAACCTTAAATATATTGAAATTATATAATGAATAATTTGTAGTAGAATTTAAGAAAGCAGAGCATACATTTTATTGTGATACTTTAAGCACTAGCTAAATATAAAATATTGCTGAATAAATGCTAAAGAAATCAGGAAATGATAAATAAGGCTAAAGAAAATACTACTATAATAAATGTAGTTGTCCCTGAATTATTCTATTTCTATAAAAAAGACTGATATGCTTTTGATGGTTTATATTTCAATTGTCTTCCAAAGCAGTGTGTTTATAGTCTATTTCACTTTTTACTGGTACAAATCAAATGTGTAATAAATTGAAAGCATAAATATAATTTTACTTAAGAACATAAAGGCAAACCTGATTACACTGAAGGCTGGTTTTTGAGCACTGCAAAATAAAAATTTTAGAGTAACTCATAATTGGTCATGAATATGTATAATATATAAATTGTAAAATTTAACTCTAAATAAAAATATAACTCCGTCCTTAATTCTCAAAGTTATGTTAAAATAAGATAAAACGAGGACTTTATCTGAGTCATATCAATTCATTTGTTGCTGTTGAGTCTAAAAAATAACCAAAAAATGAAAACAGCATTTACAACCTTGGGGTTGTTTGAATCCTTGCTATGGATTCACTGAACTCCAGTAATTCAGTCTACTTTTATCATGGACATCTATTATCTAACTGATAATGATATTCTATTTTTGTTCTGTTTTGTAATGTTACTGCTAACTTATGAGAAAATCAAGTTATTAAATAAGAATTAATAGATGCTTAAATAATAAAGAAATGCAATCATATTTGTTCCTCTTTTTCACTACTGTAGTTGCTTATGTTATTTTGGTATTATATACACATGATATTCTAAGTTTTATAAAAGTTTAATATAATTTCATATAATATATTAGTGCTACACTAGGCATACTATAAGTTTGTAAATAATATTATGGATACATTAACAACAATAATATTGTAAATAATATTATGGATACATTAAAGTTTCAAATAAAGCAAACTAGAAAGTTTTACCTGGATTAACAATTACACCTGATGTAGTCAAGTTCATAAAATTCAAACATGAGACTTTAAAGTAGAAATAATGGCCTGTGAAATTCAAAATTAAAAGGCATTATAACCTGTCACAATAAACATTTTTATGCGAAATTTCTATTGGTATTTCAGTCTACTTTTGAAGGCATCCATTCTTATTGAAAAGAGCAGTCACTACTGACAATAATAAAACAAAAGATATCAATGGGAAGAAACTTGTCTTCTAATAATGGCAACAACAATCATTAATACCATTTCAGTATCCTTTCCCAAGTTTGTGTAATTTAGAGAAAGATTTATTCAGTCTTTCTACTACAATTTTATTGGACATATGTACTTCCTGATCAACACAATTCAGTGTATTTTGGATTTTTCTTATAGAAGTAAAATGATAAAATTATTTCAAGAAAATTTGGCATGCCTTGTTAGTCACATTGATAACATATATCATGAAAGATAAATATATTTTGTGGAAAGGGTAATATATATCTAATATTTGGCTTTTTTGGCACTAGTATATTGTGATGTCTAATGGAATTTACTATATACCAACTTAGAGTAAAATTTTAAAGCAATAAAGGAAAAATAAATTACTGGAAGATGTCTCAAACAAGAATTTAACAGAGATTATGCAACATATGTATCAACTTTTGCTTTTCAGCTTTTGTTTATCTAGGATCGTTCTTGTTTTAGAAATAGAACTAAAAATGTAAAATCAGGTGGGAAGCTTTTCATTGTATTTTTATTTTAGTTATGTATTATTAACAAATAATTTCCATAATATCATGAAAGTGAAAATTGCCTAAGTTAAATTATCTAAATTTTTGATGTACAGTTTAAATTGATGTGAATTATTTGTTGGGCAAATGATAATTGAGTGTGAAAATTAGGACATTGGCAAGCTAGGGAATTGTAGGAATTCCAGACCAGGCTTGTCATTGAATCTCATTTGTCTCATCTGTTTTTCTCCTGCCTAAACATGTTCATCATAAATTATGTAAGGATTTATCTTGTCTTTGGTTAATATATTTGCACATGTACAAACACCTAAATATGTAAAAACAGACAAGTCTCTAAAATAGTTTTTCTATTTCACCACCAATATTTTCAGTATTTTTTCTTTTATTCGTATATATTTGCAATGAAGAATAGTGATATCCATTTTGGAAATTGGTCCCTGCATATAATATATGTTGACCACTTTCTTCCTCTCTCTCCTCCTCTCCTTTACTTGCCTTTCCTAGTCTGGACCTTCCTCACTGCTAAAAGTCTGCCCCTTTGTCTCCTACCCTCTCTCATTTATTGTATTCATTCATTTATTTGTAGGTTTTCATATGAGAGAAACCATGTCAATTTTTTTATTTGACAAAGTGTCTGGGGTGCTCTAGTTCAGAAAATGGTACTGTTGTCTGTCTTTGCTACTAAGATTTGCCATCCATCTCTGTCCCACTGTCATCCTCCACCCCTTTCTAACACACATCTAACACTGTCCTGATTCTCTCTTTTGGTGCTGAAAAATCAGTTTCATAAGAAAAATAATTGCCCTTCCATGATCACACAAAGCAGGCAGCTATCCTGGAAAGGCTAATTATTTGGCACCAAGTGAGGCCAAGATAAAATATGTAAGTTGAACATTTAATGACTTTAAAATTTCAAACTAGATTTTTCTTCATTTTCTTGCATAACCTGCAACTTTCATTACTTCTGTGGCAGCACCACAATAATAGTCATCTGTTCTGATGCTCTCTATGCCTTCGCTTCTTCGCTTTCATGCCTCTTCTCCACTCCGTGTCTCTATCTTCTTCATATTTTAATATCTATGAGGTGTGATCAGAAAATATGGTGAATGTTTAGATTTTTAAAATTATCACAGTAAAGTCACACTGCTGTGAAATCCCCTCACACTTCTATTAAATCTCCTTGAAATAATCTTCCTCACTTTGAACACATTTATCCCATTTCTCTTGTCACTTTCTGAAGCAGTTCTTCAAGTCCTCTTTCGTGAATGTCCTTAGTTAGGCTTTCACGCTGCTTCTGTGTCCTGAATCAAATAAAAATGTTTACTTTTTGAGGTCATTTTGACTTTGAGGAAAGCCAAAAATTTCTCAGTGCCAGATCTGGTGAGTGCGATGAATCAGGACATACTCCATATTTTTACGGCTGCCTTTCTGTTGAACAGTACTTGGCAGCAGCATGCACCATATTTTGGGTCATTCCTTGTAAACGTGTGAGAGTGATTCTAGAATTGCTTCAGGAACAATAGCATGAGTGTATTTGGAGCAAGAGGGAGTATTTTCATGGGGATTAATACCAATGTTTCTTTTTCTGTAATTTTTTTTAAAACAATATAACATTCACTGTGTATTTTGATTACATTGTGTATTCTAACTCCTTGCAATACCTACATCAACGTGGGAAACGATTTTCTTCTTTTCTTTCTCCACATAACCTGGATTCTAATTTTACTACAAACTGTACCCTACGACAAATTCATGTTGAAAACCTAATTACCTATGCCACTGTATTTAGGACCTTTACGGATGGAGTTAAGGTTGAATTGGTCACAAGGGTGAGGCCCTGACCCAGTGGGACTGGTATCTAATAAGAGGAGGAAAAGACTGTGGAATATGTTCACATAAATAAAAAGGCTAGTGAAAATACATTGCAAAAGCAGTGTAAGACTATGATGGTTTTAAAATAGTTTACTTACTTCTGTTGTCCTAGCATACTGCTAACATCCTGAGTTTAATCTGGACAGATCCACTTATGCACAGGTATTTTTGAGATTTGTGACAATTTGTAAAAACTGGCAGAGAAACCACTTAAGTTACTGCTATAGAAGCTATGATTAAAATGTGTATCATAAATTGACAAAACATATAATAGCCTATTATTTACTACCATAAAATGTACACAAATCTACTGTTAAGAAGTTTAAATTTGGGCTGGGGATTTAGCCTAGTGGTATAAGCGCCTGCCTGGCAAACACTAGATCGTGAGTTCGATTCCTAGTAACCAAGGAAAAAAAAAAGGCTTAAATTTATTAAACCGTATGCAACCAGACACAGATCATATGTAGCACCATTTGCAGAGAAAAATAGATAAATCTGAAGTTGCAATGCTAAATCATAACTACATGAAATTAGTAGCAGTAATATTGTATTACTAGTAAGTTTCATAGTCACCTGGTGCTTCCATTGTGGTGAACTCAAGTGCTGCAGTTATCTACTTAAAACACAATGTTAAGATCCTCCCTGTGCCCAGTTCATCTCCTCAGGAAATATGTAACACAGCAAAATGATACATACCATTTTATCTGTCAATTAAAAAACCAAAGACATGCAAAAATATGTTTCTCTTAGTTGTATTTCTCCCTGTGAGAAGTAGAGTTTAATTTTCTATTTTGACTGTCTTCTGGACTTAGTGATTTATTGTTAACAAAGAAAATATGATGAAAGTGATGGAACATGTAATTCTTGAAACTAATTCATAAAAAAGCTTCATCTCATTTCTTGTTCTCTTTCTTGGATCTCTAACACTGAGGAGAACTGTTGCCAAGTGCTAATGCAGTGAAGATACTCATGGGGTCGGTAATGACTAACTTTAGGTATCAGCTTGGCTGGCCGTGGGATGCCTAGCTATCTGGTCAAATATTATTATGAAGCTTGTCCCAGAGTGTATTTCTAGATGATATCAGTATTTGAATTTTTGTGTTGGTGAATTGAGTGAAAAAGATCTGGAATGTGTGTGTATGTGTGTCTGTGTGTGTGGGGGGGTCATCAAAACCTTGAATGGTCCAAGTAGAACTAAGTAGAAGGAAATGAAATAGAAAAATCAAATGACATTCAATTTACTGTCTGCCTCGCTGTTGGGATATACATCTTCTCCAGTCCTTGGCTCGCTTGGTCGCTAGGACTGTAGACTTGGACAGAAATCTGCATATCTGCTATTAATTAATAGTCTTTTAAACCTCTGAACTCCACCACCGGCTTTCTTGGGGATCTAGATTTCAGAAACAACCAATAGGCCTTCTTAGTTATAGCAGTATATAACTCCCTGAATGTCAAAAAAATATATAGAAGGGAAGAGACTATGGAAATTGCTGAAAGAGATGATTTTCATGTCACCTCAGTTAATAAATTAGATACTAACTTCGGGAAGAAAAGAGAAACCTTAAGCTGACCTCTCAGTTTTTGCCTGAATAACTATGTTTTATTTACTAAAATAGAGATGTCTTAAGAAAGGACAATTTTAGAGCAAGAAAATTATTTAAAAATTTAGTAGACCTATTTGGTATCACACCCTGATGACAATGACAAGAAAGCAATGGAGCAAGAAAATAATCTAAATCAGGACTGGAGATCTAAATTTGGAACCAAACAAACAGATGCAATTTCTAATATTTGAACTGTTTCAGTTCAAATATTACAGAAAAAACTTTTACAGAAAAAATTTGGACACAAGTTGTGTGCTACTCTAGCATTTGGAGAAGAGGTGAAGGGGAGGCATAAAGAAAATTGAGAACTAGTACTTAGAGAAGAGGGTAAACTTTAGAACAATGGATCTGAAAGTCAACTCGTGAGTTAGTTAAAGGCAGGGGTTCTTTAACATTTACTATTTTGAGACTGTGACCATAAATATCTACTTCATCTATTATATTTGGCAACACAGTTACGGCTGATAACTTCAAGAGGAACTAGCTCTTCTACATGGAGTGATATGAGTGAAATTAGACAGATATAGAGCTGACTTCTAAGCATTTGTCCTTATTGAATGGGTTATCATATACTTTTATTTGAGACATCTATGCATTTCATTTGTTTCCTTCCCCCAAATAGGTTATGTTCTTTTTAGGTACAAGAATTCACCTTGGATTCAAGAAATTCACAGCAGAGAACCTCAAACTTAGTAGCTGAACAAAAAATTTATTGAAGTGGAATGTGAATTCTTGCACAGTCTGTAAAGAAATTTGCACAAAGAAACAAAGTCATAAAGGTTTTTTTAAAAAAAAATTCAGTGAAAAAAATGTAATCTTTTGAGAATGATTTTTCTAGTCTTTTCAAAACTTACACTGTTTGATGGAATTTATATTTATAAAATAAAGCATTTTGGATATAGAATAACTATTAAAGATCCTATGATGACTGATTTTCTTAGTATTCTTAAAATTTATCTCTTATCTAAGCAAATCGAAATAAAATTGACAAAGCAAAATAAAATAAAACAAAGCCTAGTTAAGAGTCTTGGTATTGCCAAATTGCTGACATTTTGTTTTTATTTTGTAATTAGTACATATAAATTACATGGAATAGAGGGTTTCATTTTACATTCATACATGCATGTAACATACTTTGATCACTCTTTTCTCATTACCCGTTTTCCCTTGAAATTTTAAAATGAAAAAAAAACCCCAAAATGTTATATTTAAATGTCATACATGAAACCCGAAAACAGAGTTCATAGTTATCTTTTCCCAATTAATCAAAAACTGTTAGAGTATTTTAAAAGAAGTGCTTTGATTTTAAGAATGTAGTCATTGAGCTTGTAGATGACATTTTAGAGAATGATTTAGTCACTGCATTTCTCAGATTTTACTGTGGAAAGAGACACTGGGTTTCCTCTAAGTCAGCACTGTGCAAACTCAAGAGAATATTAAATGTAGTATTTTTTAGCTCTATTAAATATTCAACAGTTTTCCCTCTGTTGTCTCTGTATCAAGGACAAGTCCTGGAAGCCTTGCTCTGAAAGCTCTGAAATGAGCTGAATAATCTATGAAAACATTCATTTCTTTTTCTAGGTAGAAAACACAGACTAAAAAATAAACATATAAGGCGAAGACCCCAGTTCATGCATGTTCATTCATGCAAGTTATGCAATTTTCTAGATGTGTTAGACTCGAAGTGTATAGTTATTTTGACCAAATACAAACACACAGTTTATTTACCCTGATTGCTTGGTTCTCTTTGTTTATGAAGAATAAGCATTTGCCTATAATATCATTGATTTCATATGGATTTTTAACTGTTCTTTGTATAAAAAAGCCATAAAGCAAAATAGGAAAATGGTTTAGGAATTTCACTTTCTTGAATTTATTGCTATTGCATTATTAATGACCAGAATTCAGGGGGTATGTGTATATGCTTTTTTCCATATATGATTATATGAATAAAACACTTATCGGACATTTTACTGTTTCTATTTTGTTTGTTCTCAATACGGTTAAAAATTCTTATGAAAAAGGCACAGAGGAGAAACACAGGTTGTGTATCAGAGGACTTTGGCTCTAGGTTCTAAACTTCATTTTGGCCTCTCTACATGGCATAATAAACGCTAATGTGCCGCATGATAGGATTTTTAAAAAATTTTATTTTAAAGGGAGTAAAACTAAATGTAACAAAACAGAACAAAGCAAATCAGAAGAAAACAATGTAAGTAACATAGATTTCAAGGCAAGAAAACAGGAGATCATCACTGTCTATCATATTTTCTCTTGTTGTCTTCCAAATAGTTGTCCACATCTTCACACACAATGAATTCATACACAGCAAAATAGTATTAAACTGATTGGAACAGAATGATGAAGGCATTATAGGCCTTCAAAACCAGACAATAGGGAAATCAACAATGGCTGCCATAGTGTCTCTCGTTCTCTTCAAAATAGCTGTCCATACACTCATGTATGTTGAAATTAAACAAAACAAAACAGACTAAAATCACTGAACAAAGAATAATAGTATTATGGATTTCACAGCATAACACCACGGAATCAGCACTGGATACCATAGTGTCTCTTTTTCTTCTAAGTAGCTGTTCATTTCATCATGCATTATATAATTGATTCTCATAAACTGTCGATAAGTTCTACATATGTATGAATATCACTTGTATAACTATCATTTCTGTATTAGAGGGAAAATCAAAACAAAATAAAACAAATTCCTAGAAAAACACAAAACAAAAAAGACAAATAACAATAGCAAAGAGCCCAAAATACTGGTGACAATATAGGTCTTGTAAACAAGGTGGTAGGAGCATAACTAAGGTTCTTATTTTATATAATGATCTTTAAGAGTTCCTGAGATCACCATACAATAATATGCAAAATGGTTCCAATCCTATGAATGTTAACTTTTTGTTCCAAGAACTTACAGAATTTGTAGCACATCATTTTAGCTATCCTGTGTGTTTATATAATTTTAGATATTATTTCTTTTCCCTTTTTCTTTTTCCTCATTTTCCCTGAGATATTATTTTTCCCCTTTAAACAGATTCTTATCCTTTCATTGTATTTATTGAGTATTTTGTATCTTATGTACTCTTACCATTTCTTATACTAGGGAGACTATATGGTATTTACACATGAGTTTGATTTATTTCACTTATGAATATGGTATCGATTTGCATCCATTTACTTATAAATAAATCAATGTGATCATTCATTATAGCTGAGTAGTACTCCATTGTATAAAAAGACCATGTCTTTTTTATCCATTCCTCAGTTTATGGGCATTTAGGTTGTTTCTAAGCTCTGGCTATTACAAATTGTGCTTCTATAAACATGGGTGCACATATATCACTGTGGTATGATGTTTTCAGTTCTTCTGGGAATATGCCCAGAAGTGGAATAGCTAGGTCAAATGGGACTTCCAATCCCAGCTTTTTGAGGAATCTCCAGACTGACCTCCACAGTGGCTGCACCAGTCTGCACTCCCACCAACAGTGCAGAAGAGTTCCTTTTTTCCCTCAGTCTCTCCAGCATTTGTTGTTCGTAGTTATCTTTATGCTGGCCATTCTTTCTGGTATGAGACGGAATCTCAGTGTGGTTTTAATGTGCATTTCTCTGATGAACAATGATACTGATAATTTTTTCAAGTAATTGTTTGTCATTTGTATTTCTTCATCTGAGAATTATGTATTCATCTCAGATGCCCATTTTTGGATTGGGTCTTTGAATTTTGGGAATCTGATTTTTTTAAATTTTTTATACGTTCTAGACAGAAGTCCTTTGTCTGAGGGACAGTTCACTAAGAATTTTTCCCAATTTATGGGTTTTCTTTTCATTATGCTGGAAATGTCTTTTGACATCAAAAAACTGTTTAATAGGACACAGTCCTAGTTATTGATTCTGTGAAGTATTTTGCATGAGGTTTGATTCTTGCTCATGAATTCTCTACCGGCCCTTATGTCTTCATGATTTCTACCTACTTTGTTTCCAACAGATTTAGTGTTTCTGTTTTACTATTTAGATCTTTGCTCCATTTAGACTTTAGTACATGGTGATAGGCAGGGGTCTAGTTTTAGTTTTTGGCATATGGAGAGCCAATTTTTCCAGCACCATTTATTAAAGAGACTTTCTTCCAGTGAATGTGTTTGGCCTCTTTATTAAAGATAAGGTGGTTAAGTGTGTTTGTAGTTGTAGTTGTATCTTCTTATCTGTTCCATTGATCTTTAGGTCTGTTTTTATTCCAGTACCATACTGATTTTATTACAGTAGCTTTGTAGTATAACTTCAAGTCAGGGATTGTGATGCCTCCTGCCTTGCCTTTGTTGCTCAGAATTGCTTTTGCTATTCTAGGTCTCTTCTGTTCCAGATGAATTTTAGGAGTGATTTCTCTAGATCTGTGAGGTATACTATTGATATTTTGATAGGGATTGCATTAAATCTGTATAAAAATTTTGGGAGAATGGCCATTTTCACAGTGTTTGCTCTTCCTCTTCATGAACAAAGGATGTCTTTCCATTTTCTGAGGTCCTCTTCAATTTCTTTTTTCAGAGTATTATAATTTTCCCTGAATAGATCTTTTACTTCTTTATTAGATTGATTCCTAAGTATTTCAGCATGATAGGATTAAATGAGATTAACACAAATTTTTATATTCTGAATTCACTTTCTGAAATTCTCTTATGATTATTTTCATTAATCATTATTTTTAGAAAGGAAAATATACAATTTCTACTCTAAGGTTGCCACACTTTTTATATATTACAAACTAGCATCTTAAAGCTATTACTAGTTTCTTTATTTTCATTTATTTGTTCTATGGTACTGCTGTCAATTGCATACTGTTGAATTTCTTCTCCAATGCCCTTGAGGACAGAATATGCCCATTTAAATTTGAAAGATAAAGTTGGTTAAAAACAGTAACAGATAACATAGTTTGCTGTTTGTTTATATACATTGAAAATTCTGAGTCAGATGATTTTAGCAATAGCATTCAAGAATGTTTGGTGTTAGCATTTACCATTAATCTCTTTACTAAAATATATGATCTGGGACCATTCTTACCTGAGTAGCTTTTTTAAAGTTTAAGTTTTGTAATGATTTGTTATTATCTCTAAAAACCAATCTTATTTAAGTCCTTGTAAATACAGTAATATGTGCGTTTTTGTGTCTGGCTGTGCACATACACATGTCTTGTCATTCATGTTTCTTAGCGCCAGTATGTTGGTCCTTTGGAATCTGCATTTCCTCCTTCTTCTTTAGCGAAGTCCTTTAATAAAGCAAACTGACAAAGGGCTATTTATCTCATCCGACAGATATTTTATTCTTTGCCCTCTGTAAATTGTCATTATTAAATTTCTCTCCCTGTAGGCTTTTTCTTTTCTTTACATCGTTGACATTGAGTGGCTGTTGTCACTTACTCTGACAGTCATTTCCCACATTTGTCACGCTTTTCTTCATAGTTAATACTTTTCTTTCAATTCTATTTTACTTGATTCATTAATAATTCTTCGAGTCTGTTTGGGGAAGTGGTTTACCCAGACAGATGAACCAAAAATGATGTATGTCTCGTTTGATGTGGTTTTAGTCTTTGCCAGTATTTCTCAACATTTACTAAGTATCATTTCCAGGTTTCTGTGAATACTGATAATTTTTTAGGCTTAAGTTCACATCATGGTGTTTTAGAAATTATTAACATAGTTAATACATGGCTTATTCGTTTATAACATAGTAAGCACATAATTTGCTGAAACTCAGCTTGGGATCTTGTATAAAATCATTTCATTACTAGTTTCATGGAAAAATACAAGTAGACACCTGTTTAATGAAATAGTTATAAAAGTATTTCCATGCCGTATATTAGTTACAAAACACTTTAAATTTTGTCATGAAACTCAGGGAAGTGAAATAATTCAGTATATTCATAATTGATGATTTTTAATTCTAGTTATCTTTTTATCATAATTCATTGTGATCACACTAATAATATACATAGTAAAACCTCTTGCCTGTATAACATAAAATTACACTTAGGTGACAGTGGATAACTCTTGACCCTTATCAAATGACAGTTTAAATGAAGTCAATCTGTGGCAGAGAGATGAAAATGATAAAAGAAGGAGAACAATGTACTTATACTGAATAAAGACATAAAAATAGAGTTGAAGATATTTATCGAAGATGATACAGTAAGTATCATGGCCAAAAGTAATACTTGAGTATATTTTCTTTATTTAAAGCAAGAGCAATATTCTTTATATCAATTTCTATGCCTCTCTGTGTAATATATGTATGTCTCTGTGTAAGTTATGCCTACATGTACAATCTACATCATACATATATATATCATACATATTTCATACATATATATGTATGATGTAGATTGTACATGTAGGCATAACTTACATAGAGGCATACAAATATACATATATATGTATGATGTAGATTCTATATCTACATCATACTTATACTATACTTAAAATATCTACATCATACTTATACTATGCTATCTTAAAATATCTTTATATATATTTATACTATATATAATTATGAATATACTGAATTATATTTTAAGTATATATATATATAAAGATATTTTAAGTATTTGTATATATGAAATAGTATGTAATATGCAACCAGGCTTATATATAGATGTCTGAAGCTTATTCTTTTCCACCAATTTCTGAATGTAGTAATCATATGTGATGACTCCATTTCATTAAATATGATTCTACAATGTAATTCAATACCATAGCTATAGTAACATCTGTGGATTTACTATGAAATAATGAAACTTGGGTTATAACACTTGATTTAACGAGTTCAAGTAATTCTAACTGTGCATAGAAGCACCAGACGCTGGTCTCTAGCTGTTCTCATTCAGCTGGCCCTTGAGGAAAGAATTACTAATGAAAGAGATTCTTTTAATCTCTTTAGAGACCCCAGTTCTGTGAACAACACCACATGCTTGTTAATTATGGCAAAGCTAGTGTTTGAGGTTTGAAAATATGCACAATTAAGATCATTTGGTAAGTTTACAATGCTATAAGAAAGAAGAAAAATGATCGTATTTCAAATGCATAATTTCTAAGGACTAAGAAAATGATGGTTCAGCTTGATGGTTCAGTATGATTCATATTTAGTCCTCTCTCAGTCATTATTTTCTTTTGAATTTATTTTCTAAAAGTAAACATATAAAATGTGATTAAAATTTTTGTAGAAAACTCAACTTTGCTGACAAGATTTCCCATCAATAATACTCCTACCTGTAGTAACTATCATACCCAGATACAAGCATTGACAAGATTGTATTGTTTTGGTTCATTTGTTTCCTTAGCAGTAGATAAAGGCAGAGATGGGATTAGACTTTGCATGTAGTTGTGTCACAATTATTATTATTATAATTATAATTATTATTATTATTACTGGTACCGGGAGTTGAACTCAGGACCTTGTGCTTGCCAGGCAGGCACTGTGTCACTGAGCTATGTCTCTGGCCCCAATTATTTGTTATTAGATTGCCATGATTACATGTTAATACATGTCAAGATACCTTGTTTCTATAATGCTATATTATGGACATACTATGCTATCTATATTGTGGATAATTTCATTTCTAAAGTACAAAAAATGTTTCATTGTGTGTCCTTCTACATATATCTCTGTACTTTCATTAAACATTTTACCAATGCAAGTTTCAGATAAGGAGTTCCATGAACTTCTGATACTTCAGCACTGGAAGTTTTTGCTTTCCTCATGTCTTTATTTCACTATTTAAAATATAAAAGCAGGAAGACCATAATAGAAATGAGACATTTCCATTTGGAAATTAAATAGTTTTAGAATGCTAACTAAAAGTCTATGTACCTCTTGTGGAATTATAAAAAAAAATTATTATGTAATTTAGGTATCATGTTAAAAATCTTCCCATAATGTTGATTTTCAAATATTGAAGTGTTTTATTAATTTAAATTAATAAAATAAAAGTGGATTTCATCTTTCTTCAAGCTTTTTTTCACCTTTTAAGGATTTTAGGCTTCTAGTACATGAAGTAGTGACTTTTAAAGAACACCTTCTGTGTTGGGGCTAATGAATTTTTTCATACTCAGTCACTATGTTTAAAAATTTTGTCCCATTACTAACTCCACAGCATGCACAGCTGGGCAGCTGCTTTTTGTGCATGGTTAGTTCCTGGACTTGGCTGTGTTTAATATACCTAGTGTAACTTGTGGTCACATGGAATTAGTAACAAAAATGTATGAAAATCACGGCAAAATTAGTGACGCTGGGCAATGGGAGGACTGAGAATGGATACTTAATCACTTTGAGTGACAATCTTGCTGTCCTTACATCTATAAGTTTTAGAACTCAGTTTTGTTTAATTTAATAAACTTGTTATGCATACCTGGAAATCGGTTCAATTAATAAGACAGAGGTATGTTGATATGATATCCTCTATGTAGGTTTCTAAGGGTTTCCTGATGAGATCACAGGTGTGGGGAGAAGATTTCTGAAGACTTTTGCATTTAAATCAGACACTGGACTTACAGACTTATAGAGGAAAAACCTCTACTTGTTAGACTCATAAGCTGATTTTTTAAACAGAATTTTCCATTCTGAAACTGCCTGGAACGATACATCAGTTCTGAGTATTCAGTCAATATGATACACCTTGTCTGGCTGGAAAGCTTTCTAACATTTTAATTATTCATCATGTTTGATTTTATTTTCATTCACGCCTATAAGAATTTGTGGCATTGTTGTAATGGAAAAGGAAGAGAGAAATGGCAGTGTGTCCCTTCCTCAGCTCTTCCCTGACATATTCTAAGAGTGAATGGAAGTTACTATTGGCATCATTTTGGTCAGTGAGCTAGTTCATTTGGACTGTATTGTAAAATTCTCTATTTTTGTTTTGATAGTCACACTTGATTGTTTAATTTCTCTTATTTCTTTTTAATTAATGTCATTTTAATTCCCACCGAAACATAGTCTTTTTTCTCATTTACTTATTATTTTATTTACTTTTCTACCATTCGAGTCATTTATCCTGCCACATTAAATGCTAATCAGTGTGTCAGGAGCAGGAGATAAAATAATACATAAGACAAAATTCAAGTCCTTAAAGATATCTCAGTTTAGTGAAGACAAAAGGCAAATACATAAAATCTCTTTTCTTCCTTTCCTTTAAAATTTCTTTTTCTTAATATTATTCAATCTAACCTCATTTTTACTCACCTCAATTCTATTCAGTAAGCCAATGCAAAAGAAGACATCTTTTATACCTGAAGAAATTAGAATTAAGTTCTGATAAAGTGTATCAAGTCCTTGCTAATGCAGTTCAATTATTTGGCTCTGGCTAATTACATTCTTCTAAGCTCCTATGGTCACACATTTACTTGATATTCAGTTTAAGATGCTCATAAGTTAAATTTCTGTTGTTTTCAGGGAAAGTGCTCCACGTTCTCCCCAAATCTCCAAGTATTTTTATGTAGACTCAATTTCTTCTGATGACTTTCACCCTTACTTTATTTAAAAATAATTTTAGCATGTGTTTGCCATACATAATACTTACGTTAGTTTCGGGGACTTGGAACACGCACATATGGTATCTTGACCTCTCTCCCTCCTTATCCACATCCCCTTCCCACCTCCATGGTGTCTACCTCCCTGTTTCTTACTATGTCTATTTTATTTCGCTCTTTAAATTATTTACATTTTGGATTTATCATATTATGGAACACATGCAATATTTAATGTTTTGTTTTTGATTTATTTCACTTGGCATTATGGCCTACTATTCTGTTTTTGAAACTCTGTGGGAGTCTTGTTTTCCATGGGTGACTTCTCCCCCCTACTTTTTTTCTGGACTTTTTTATAGTAGGATTCTCTTAACAGTCTACAGATGTCCATAATTTGAAGATTCTTCCAATTTATTTGACAACGTGCTATCAGTCTATTGAAAAAACACACTGGAAGCTGGTTTTCACTGGAAGTTGGTTTTCAAACTTTAGTATGCATTGCAATCACCTCAAAAGCCTGCTAAATACTGATTCCTTGTGCCTATGCAAGATGTTCTGGTATGTCACAATAGGAAAACAAATTCACATTTTTATACATTCACTGTGTATATTATAACACACGTGAGTTCGTGCAACCTTCTTCTTCCAGGATTATGGGTAATTTAAATTGTTTTGAAGGACAAGATGATTCATGTTACTTACAAGTATGTTCTAGCCATGCATGTGTTGACAGTTATTAACCTTTCTCTGATAGTGTCATACTTTCTTTAATAAACATAACTATCAGATTATAGAAGCTCATATGAGGAATGATTATATTTTTAAAAGGTCTACTAAATTATTTCTAGCATATGCATAATATTTTCAATTGGAAACCATTTTAATATGTACCTTATGTTTTAACATCATTTCAAAAAATAATGCTGGTAGAAAAACAAGACAAGTGAATTCTGTAGACAATAAAATCAAAGTAGCACTATCAGGAACTAAACCAAAATGTAACTTTATAACCTCACTTTAAAACTCATATTTCTGGTTGATTAAAATGTCATTAGGAAAAAGATTAACCTTTAAAAAGGTAGAGTGTTTATGCTAGATTGGGATTTAGGCATCACAATCTATGCAACACAGGCAAATGTGGAAGACCTGTGGTTCTTGTGCTTTTACAGCCAAGAGTCAATTGAAAAAGTAAGATTAAAAGTCCAGATTTTCTTGGTTATAACTTCATGTTGTGTGATACACAAAGTTACCCTTTCCATTACGTGGACCTCTGCCCAGCCCTCAAACTTTAGCCCCTGAACATTTTGTCAGAGATCTCAATGACCTTCCAGTCTTAGCTCATTTTTCAATCCTTTCAAAGGACTTTTTCTTTCCCTGTACTTACAGCAATTGTAATTACATAATTTTTATGTGATTGATAAATTTCATGTCTGCATTTCTAGTAGTGCATTGTGAATTCCTCAAAGGCAGGGATTATACCTGTAAATTGCTGTTAAATTAGAAACCTAACCTGTGGGCTACCATAGAGAGACATACACAGTGAATGAATGAATGGATGAATGAATGAATGAATGAAAATAACCTTAGAAAAGACACTGTGTTTTGTATAGACAAGCTGTTTTGTTTTGTGGATGTGGTGGGCCCATTAGGATGTATTTTTAAAGAGTAACATACTGAATTCAACATCTTTATGTAAGTGAAATTTGAGACTAAAAAGTTAGGTGAAAATGGTGATGGAGCAACATTAGAAGAATAAGATGAAGTTGAAGCTTAGTTATCTTACAATCTCTAACTGCCTTGCTGATGAAGAGTTTGTGCACTAAAACTTGTTGACATTCAGCATGAGATGCTGGAGACTTGAGTATTGTAGGGAAGGCAAATGGAAAGAATCATAGGTATGTAATAGAGTTTTGTTTTTGAAACTACTTACTATGTAGTTCAGGTTGATGAACTCACGTGTAACCCAGGCTGGTCTAGAACTCCTGGCAATGCTCTTGCCTCAGCCTCTAAAGTGCTAGGATTACAGCAGCTGTTTGCCACCATGTCTGACCATATTAGAATTGTAATGACAAAAAATTTAGCAGAAAAAAACCCACAATGTTCAAAGATGGTATCTTTTAATGTATATAGGGTCTGAGCTATATTATCTTACAATAACTAGTTGATTGAAAAAAGAATTATATGTTTATTCATACAAAATGAAAACTGTGAAAAAATTAGTGTCTTGCAATATGTCTGGAATAGCTACTTAGTGAGTTCTTAATACCAAAACAAGTATAATTGGAAAATATGCATGGGAAAGCAAGTCAAAGTCACAAAAATGACAGTCACATACTACCACAAGATAGCTTTCCTAACCAGCACACTTCAGAAAAACAGTTCCATAATTTCAGTGGTTCTTTAAAACAGATAGTCACAGATATCTGGAAGACCTGGCTGAGTCCCTGTCAGTGGCATGTTTGAGAAGGATATGTTAGGGTACAACACTGTCTTTGGGTACCTTACCATTTCCAAATGAGAGGTTTCCTCCACTTTTTAGTTTTTCTTCTGAACAATTTCTTTGTTTAGACAGTCAAGGAACACTGTTGTTTGGTGTGCTAAATCTGAGAGCATTATGACAGCTGTAGAGGTCGGCCAGCTATTTTAAAGCTTCTTGTATTCACTCACACCAGGGGCTTTCAATTTTCAGATAATGAATACTAAGAAATATGTGATGATGGTCTAAATAAATGATTTCCAATTTTTTTTTCTTTTGCATTTGAGAGTTTGACAAGTTAAGGAAGCAGAATACGGAGCTAAACTTATCAGGTTAGCTTCTCAGGCTTATTATTTTATATCTTAGGACCCAGGTAAAGACAGTTAACTTCTTCAGACTGGCCAGGATTAATATTCCTGAACCAAAAATTTAATTAGTATTAATGTTACTTGGAGCGATATGAGTTAATTATGCAAATTTGTTTCAATTGTGCCTGGTACTAGTCAGAACCCAACAATGGAAACTCTTATTGGTTATGTGCATATTAATATATTATTTACTGAAGAAAGCAAAAATAAGGTGTTGCAATAAAAACTACAACCTTAAAATTTCTTATTCTAATACTTTACAGTTATTTTAGTAGAGCAGGAAAAGTGTCTTTTAATTTGTTCTTTAATCTAATTTTTCTGATTTCAGCCCTGCTACCTGTGTTGTTCCCCAGATTTGCTCCATCAGACAGATATCCATTTAAATTGATAAATTAAATTGTAGAATGTATTACAAATTGTTTATGTTTATGTCTCATGATATATGGTATATTTTACTTATAAATAGAACCTTACAGGTAAATTTGCGTCATTTTCAAATTTCCCTTCATACTTTTATATTTACAGAATGTAAAATTTGATTTGATAATAAGGTTTCAAGAAATGCAAACAAAATCCGGAGCCTTGGTCTAATTTGTTTTTTTTTTTTTTCATTTTCAACCTGTTGTCCTTCAAAATTCTTTCAGAATAATTTTGTGTGCTCTCTTCACAGGTTATTATTTCTTATGTAAAAGTTTCAAGACATTATGGCTCAGCATAAAGCAAAACCATGTCTCTGTACAAGCTGACAACAAATTAAAACATTATATTTATATTCTAATTAATGTTGCATACAGAAGTCTTCGTTTACTTGAATGACATCTCAAATGAAAGTTTGAAATGTGTTGTTCTTTTTTTATTTACAAGAATTGATGATAAGAGCATTTGGATCAAAGTATATTTGGTTCAGATACTTTTTTATTTCTTTTTCTTCTACAGTTTATTGCTTTTGCTTCTTTATTCTTCATCTTGGTTTCAATCACAACCTTTTGCCTGGAGACACATGAAGCTTTCAATATTGTTAAAAACAAGACAGAACCAGTCATCAATGGGACGAGTGTTGTTTTACAATATGAAATCGAAACGGATCCTGCCCTGACGTATGTGGAAGGAGTGTGTGTCGTGTGGTTTACCTTTGAATTTTTAGTCCGTATTGTTTTTTCACCCAATAAACTTGAATTCATCAAAAATCTCTTGAATATCATTGACTTTGTGGCCATCCTACCCTTCTACTTAGAGGTAGGACTCAGTGGGCTGTCATCTAAAGCTGCTAAAGATGTCCTTGGCTTCCTCAGGGTTGTAAGGTTTGTGAGGATCCTGAGAATCTTCAAGCTCACCCGCCATTTTGTAGGTCTGAGGGTGCTTGGACACACTCTTCGAGCTAGTACTAATGAATTTTTGCTGCTGATAATCTTCCTGGCTCTAGGAGTTTTGATATTTGCTACCATGATCTACTATGCCGAGAGAGTAGGCGCTCAGCCTAATGACCCTTCTGCTAGTGAGCACACACAGTTCAAAAACATTCCCATTGGGTTCTGGTGGGCTGTTGTGACCATGACAACCCTGGGATATGGGGATATGTATCCCCAGACATGGTCAGGGATGCTGGTGGGAGCCTTGTGTGCTCTGGCTGGAGTGCTGACCATAGCCATGCCAGTGCCTGTGATTGTCAACAATTTTGGAATGTACTACTCCTTGGCAATGGCCAAACAGAAACTTCCAAGAAAAAGAAAGAAGCACATTCCTCCTGCCCCTCAGGCAAGCTCACCTACATTTTGCAAGACAGAATTAAATATGGCCTGTAATAGTACCCAGAGTGACACATGTCTGGGCAAAGACAGCCGACTCCTGGAGCATAACAGATCAGGTAAGGCACAATTTCAAGTGCATGCTAATACTTTATAGACCAGTGTGTCCCTTAGGCAGAAGGCAGCCATTCTCATTTTTTTGCAAATGTTCTTAAGTTTTCAGTCCTATTTCTTCATAAAAATATGTGTTTGTAGGCTTGTAGATAGTTAGATGGTAGCATTTCTAAATGGATCCCAAATAGAAGTCTGCATAGCTGGTCTATAGAGTTCTCTTGCTTTAGTGGGAATGCCTTTTGCTGATGATGCCAATATTTTCTTTTGCCTGTTTGTTGCTTCTGTGCCAATGTTTCTTTGTTTCTCTGCATGATGTGATGGTATGATATCTGCCATTCTCCATCCTTCATTCCAAATGTTGATCTCCATATCTTTTGACTTGGTGTGTTTGTCTCAGTTTTAGCTCTGCCACATGGTACTATGCATCTCAACCTAACTCACAGGAAGTTATTTCAGAAAAATGGATGCTTACATATCAAAGGTCTAAACACCAAAGAGGTGATATGGAAGATAATTCTTTCAATAACAAAATGCTTTCTTACTAATATGGTGGATGACTAAATTTTCATTGTTCTTAAGTTAGGTAGGGTATCTCAATATAACCCCTTTGGTGATTTAAAATACCATGTATTATCAACCTACAATTATTCAGGGCATAATCTGCTTTGGCGAATTAATGGCAGAGTTGAATTTCTCTGTGGATGTTCTTTTTATTCACTCACTATTCATTGGACTCTGCTCCCTTCCAGATCTGAGTTTTGGCGAACTTTTTGTGTGAGATTACCTGAATCCCTACTCCCTCCACTTCCATAGGTAATCTCCCATTGACTGGGTGTAAATTGATATTCACTCTGCCACAGTCATCAGCAATAATGTCAGCTCTAGTCTATCATATCTTGCAAAATGAACCACTTTGTAGTTTAACAATGTACATAGGTTTTATTGCGCTATGAATATTTTAAAGTATATTCATTCCTTATGATTTAAGTATACTTCAACTTTTTTCTAATAGAAAAATGACTCATGAAGATCCCACGTGAACAATTTTGCACCATGTAGAAATAATACCACTTGACAATGCAAGCAAACTAATGAGCAATACAGGTGCTATTTTCTCTCTCCTTAGCTTCCAGACATCTTTATGAGACAAACAAAAAGAAAATGTGGCTGGAGCTGAACTGCTATTGAAATATTTTATTCACAATTCTTCTGTCTGTTTAGTGATTGCTCTGTAAATTCTGTCATTATATATCTGAAGACTATTAAGAATGTCTTTAGGAAAGGGGAAGTTTAATCGGTGTTGCTGTTCAACTAGTGAGACTGATCTCAGAGTATCTGTGCCCTTAAGAAGGGCATGGAAAAAGAGGACACACTCATCTCTGGTAAACACTGTAACGACAAGCTGATATTTAGGCTGATAGAATACAAAAGTCTTTGGCAAGCTTACAGATGTAAATAGTTATTTCAAGGACATTTAGAGCAGTTGTTCTGTTTCCACCCTATGTGCAAAAATATTTTTGCTACCTCCAAATTGAGAACCCAAACATAAAAGATTTGTGCTTTAGGGTTATCTTTATTAATATTTTGGGGAAAATTACATTCAGACCACAATAAAAGAAGGTCTCTAAAAGAATTGCAGCAAAACTATTTCCTTAAATGTTTTTTCTTAAAGTCTCCACTTCTAAAGATTCCTACACAGTAACTGGATAGCACGTAACAAATTATAACTTCTTTGCTAATTTACTATCCCACTTACTTTGAGTTCATACTAATAATATAAAAACCAATTTTCTATTAGACAAAGTCCAAAAATGGAATTAAAATTTTCCAAAGAACATTTCGTTCCTTTACATTTCCATTTTGCTTCATGTAGTTTTTTTTTTTTTTGTGACGAGTGATGGAAATTGTTTTTTTATTGTGATGTAATAATTGTGTTTTGTATATTGAGTGACTGGACTATGGGCATATGGTGTAAACTCTTTGTCCTGTCTCATTTCCTCATCCATCATTGTTTGTCAATGGGCATGGTGCTGTGACCAGTGTTATCAGGTGACGACAGTACAGGAAGTGAGCCGCCATTATCACCCCCAGAAAGGCTTCCCATCAGACGCTCTAGTACCAGAGACAAAAGCAGAAGAGGGGAAACATGTTTCCTACTGACGACAGGTGCTTACACGTGTGCTTCTGATGAAGGGATCAGGAAAGGTAGGCGTGCGTTTAATCAGATCATAACAGGTGACTTAGCAATTACATAAGTGCTGGAAATACACAGTGATGTAAATTGCTCATTCATCATTTTCTGGGAAAGACTGCAGGTGTGGCTCTTTTCTGCCCACCCCACCTCCTTCATTCATTTGAAACATTTAAAAACACCTATCACAACAGACTAATTGAGTGTCTTATCTGAAAGGCTTCTTTTCTTCTCCTTTTAATTTTCCATTTTTCTGTGAGCAGAATTTTAATGAAATATGTAAATAAATATTAAATCACTCATCTAATTATTTTAATATAATGTACTTATCAGTATTTAAAAGTTTTTTTTACCACAACACATAAAACTAATTGGCTTTATGAATATATTTGATAAGTAATTGGTGGCTATTAGACAGTGAATAAGTTTTTTTTTCAAGTTAAAGCCCTAAATATACTCTAAATTTCTTTTTCTTTCTTTTGTTTTTTCGTATTGGGAATCAAACCAAGGACCTCATGCTTGCTAGGCAGGCGCTGAGCCACTGAGCTATCTTTCCATCCCTAAATTTCTTACCTAATACATCCTCAGTTTTTGTCAGTGTCTCAAGGCTTTGAAAGTGCATATATATGTATTAGTATGTTACTCATGAACTTAAAAATGTTCATGTGGAATTTTTCTTCAGGAAGAGTAAAAGTAATTTTAAGTTCATTCTGTTTTTCAACAGATACCAAACACTGCTTGACACATTCAGACTTGTCAAATGAATGAAAATGCTGGGTGGTTACTCTGTTAAAGAGTATAACAGAAAGAGCTGTGATTTTCTAAAGATTTATTGACTAAATTTGAATGCAAAGTAACACAAAATTTTCATATTAGTGCAACTGCATTTTTAAAACAATGTGCTTTTTTAGTATTAATTGCAGTTTTTTCCAGTTTAACTTTTTGCCATTTGAAGCTTAAAATATTTTGTGATGAACTTTCTTTGAAAATTGTCATTATTAATGTTTTAGTTCACACTCATTTTTTTCTGATCATATTATACTGTTCTTTGTTTTTATATCTTTGAGTCTCAAAAAAAGACTCTTGTTTCCTGATTAATTATATTTTAAATACACCTCCATTCCATTATTTCCATCATCTGCACCTACTTTTTGAATTACAATGTATTTTAACCATTTGAATGTGTTTCATTATTTACTATTTCACATTTACCTGTTTGCTAGAACATTTAAATATTTTGTGAAGATAGTTAATATCCTATTATAGCATTTGAGGAAAATATATGTGCATATAGTAAATAATGATAATATCTAGCTATTAAATAATGGTAATATCTAACTACTAATACACTGAATGTATTCTTCTATGTGCATTGAATATTTACATTGATATCTACTTATCTATATATGTATGTATTTGTATACTTGTTTATAGCTTATACCAGTACATATTTGTGTGTATTTGTGATTAAATTTGTGTACATTTTGTGCATCTAATGAAGTATTCCATGAAGAATTAATACTAACTCTACATATTTAAGAACTTTGTTAAAAATTTTTTTCTATGTTAGATAAGAGCTTGAATTTTAAAACTGTCAAAAGAAATTACAGATCAGAAAAGCCTTTGCAAATTATAAAGTGTACAATTAGCATATAATTGAAAATTTTATGAGCAAAGCAATTAATAAGATATCTAGTTTCATGGGACCATTTTACGTGCAGTTTTATTTTGCAAACACAGATTTTAGTATTATCGAGGACATTTTAAAAAAATCTTTTATGAGCTTTTAAGCTTTGTCATTTTTACCATATCAGCTGTTTTTCATTCTTGCTTAATTCTTTTTGCAACGATGTGTTTTTCTCTCCTAAGTATAGTAACATTTATGTGTAATGTAAAGCATCTTTAGTGTGATATGTTACCATAATCTATCAAGAATTTATTCACTTATTTTTCTCTTTCCTTTAATGGAGTGTGTAGCTATCATATGTTACTTCTACTCAGACATTTATTTCCCAGAGGATCCCTTCATTTACCTTTAATATTGGCCTACTGATTTTATTTTAAAATTCTAAAATTCTTTCATATAAATGCAAAAGAACTACTAGATTTCCGCTGCCTTCTCTCTATTACTTACAAAATATAGTTGGGCATACATGAAGAACAATTAAGGCTTCTCTTACAGAATGAAATTATGGCACATAGAACATTTCTTTAATCACACTGTAGTTTTTAAGAAATCATATTATATAAACAAGAATATACTCAACAAAGAACATGGACTGACACTTATAACATTGCCCCAAGTAAGAACATGCTCTTACGAACTGAATAAAATGCAAAATGTCTATTCAGATATTACTTAAAATAAGTGTAATGTTTTTTATTCTAATAATTTATATTTTCAACTTTTCCAAAAAAAGCTTAATTAAGAAACTATCAAATTTTGTAACCACAGTAAAAATGTAGAATAAAAATATAAAAGTATGTGAATAATATACATTTTTATTAAATACTTGTTATTAAATTAGAACAGGGTCTCTTTCCAGTGAATATTGAAATCATTAACAGTAAAAGCACCTATAAGCAGAATGAATGACATTCATGTTGCAAATTATAATTTGGAAACAGAACAGGAATAGTAACTAACCCTTCAGGCAATGAGGATTTTTTATGTAAAGAATAAATTAACAAATTAAAAAAATCTATCTAAGACATCATTTAATTTATTTTTGTAACATCTATCGGCACAGAATGAAATATATACTATCTCTAGTATTTTATTACAAAGAATACTAACAAACACTGGCAGATAATTTTTTAATTAACAAATTATATCCTAGAAAACTTTACTATGATTAATGGATTACATAAGTTTCCATTTACAAAAATTTCAAAGAATATATGCAGTCCACTGAAAGTTAAGGGGTGTGTATGTGGGGAAGGGCTGTTTGCCATTCCCTTTTTTTTTTTCCCTCGTTGGGTTTTCCCTGTCATAGATTTAATATTGCAGTCTCTATCTGTATTTGTGCTGATCTCACATAAGTCAAAAAATCAGGTAAGTCACAACTCTTCTTTAGGTGAAAAGTGAAGGAATAGCAATGCCTTCTATCTTGGAAGTTCTATGAAAAGGTATGATTAAAGAAGAGTAGCTGGTAGGAACCCAAGGACAAACAAAGGACTCTTGTTTTCCTTCCACAATCACCAAGCATGCTGTGTGCTCAGTAGAGTCAAAAGTGTGCTGTACATTCTAACACAGTTAAGAAGCTCACCAGAATTTTATGAGCTTACTTATCTTTGGTTGCTCAAAATTACATTTTTTTCTCCTGCGCTATAACAGCTTTTCAGTGGAGCTGTCAGCATATTCATTTGCAAAGTTGTGTAATAGGATATTTTTTAATCAATATTTGCCCCGCTAGTAAGGCTTTTCACTTCAAATTACTCTAGATGATTCTCACTTCATTAAGCTATCTGCTAATATTTTGTAATGAAAATACTATGATATATAAACTGCCTGTTAATATTTTAAGGAGACCTTAGTGGGGTGTTACTTGAGTAACTGAAGGGAACCACTGGGTTTGTTTATGAGAGGCTGTTTTATATTCTATAGTTATGGTAAACAAAAGATTAGGATAAAAGATAATAGAAAAAAAGGTGAATTAAAATGAAAAGTTCTTCAATTTCTGGGAGATCAAGGAAAGGGAAAAAGTTAGCTGAAAATAATCAAATTCAGGTGTATTTCACTGAAGTTATGACACAATTTCTATTTAATTCCTTTTTATTTATTTTTATTCAAGCGATTAGAAAGGGCATTTCATTCTGCATCACTTTGATAATTATTTTAAGTACCATTATTTAAAATCATCATTTAAACCTTGTAATCCTAAAGGAACTAATATGCAAGTAAAAAAGTTGTTCACCTACAGTTAAGCATGCTTCATTAGCTTATCAAGTAATAAAAATGAAAACAGAAAAATGACTCATTTCTTTTGCTTTCAGAAAAACATTCTAAAATTTAAAAATATTAATAAAGACCATATCTTACTTAAGTTGCTTTGCCTAATTCTTAAAAGTGCTGGCATTTTACATGCCAGAATTAAATCAATAATATTTTCATTCTGGAAAGTGATATATTTTTGACAATTACAACTGTAATTTGTGATAGCTGGCTTAAGCATTTGGGAATGACAGTTATAGTGAATTTCATTTTTTTGACTTATAAATTGTATCAATGTTGAATTATTTTTGAGCTCAAAAATAGCACTTTTGATTACTCTGCATGATATTGTTTGTCTGTGTCTATTTTCTGGTTGAATACAACTGATGTCTGTGCATTTTTTCATGAAAGGATACGAAAAATCCCGAAGCTTAAACAACATAGCGGGCTTGGCAGGCAATGCTCTGAGGCTCTCTCCCGTCACATCACCTTACAACTCTCCTTGTCCTCTGAGACGCTCTCGATCTCCCATCCCATCTATCTTGTAACCCAACTGCATCAGCTGGCTAAATTGTACTAGTTCCAGTCCTGTTTAACCCATAATGGAAATAATTAAAATAGAATTACTCCAGGCTCCATTAATACAGTATAAGTCCTGCATGAGTCTACTCTTTGAAGTCAGAAATACCACATGAAGTAGTTAGAAAATCTTATCCTGGCTTTAAAGATGATCTAAAGTAGTATTATTACTTCTTAATTGGCCTGATGTCCCCTTGCAATAAAATGACATATAGTGTCAGATATTGGCCAGTACACTAACATATAAATGTATATTCAGGGAGATATATTTAAAAAGTGTGCTTTCAAATGCCAGCTACTTTATTGGAACTTCATTTCTTGTGACTAAACCATTCCGAAGATGTCTGGGATCCTATCTGAATTGCATACAATGTGACTTTGGTCAGCTAATTTGCATGGATCATCTTGTCCCTGTCACCAAAAGTAATGTTGCACAGTTTGGGAACTATGGCTCCAAGATATGTGTATTTTGCATCAAATCATCCTGCTGATATGAAAGCATTGGTTGACTGTTCTGCATGTTGAAATGTGGGGCAGGACGATGAGTTTCTCCTTGTCACCTTTTCCCTTATTCTTTGATAGAAGTATTTGTTTTAAGATAGTTTTAATTTTTTGATTGACTTGCTTTTCCTCAAAAATGCTGTATGGGAGTTCTGAATGTCTTTGGTTGTTTGTACACAGATAACTGCAAAGAGGTTGTCATTACTGGTTACATGCAAGCCGATGCCAGATCTCTTATTTAAATCACTTGGGGAAGGCACAAAACATGAGAGAAAGGTAACTGCCAGCCAGGCTTGCGTTGTTAGAAATTGCTGCTTGGTACGAGAGTAACTTTTTTAATCCCACGATTTGTCATTATTTTTATAAGCAAAAGGCCATATATTACCCAAAGTTCTGGTGTCTTTTTACCCTTCTCTTTTATTTTCATTCATTAATTTTTGTGCAAATTACAATAGTCACTGGTTTTCATAGGCTTTTTCTATTAGCCTTAAAATTTTGAATCAAACGACAAATCAGATTTCCAGGCAGCGTTTAATCAGGTGCTTTGTCCTGCATGTTGTTTCTGTTTTTCTGTCTTAGCTCCCTGTCTTAACTGTATTTGCCATCTGTCTCCATGAAATGTAGAAATGCCTTGAGAAGGTATTCACGATTTTATTACTGGATTCCCTCACTCTTTGTCCCTTGTCTTCTTTGCTATTTGAAGCAGCCTCTCTGCTTTGAGTATAAATTAATGACACCCTATATACTACCTAAATTAATCGGCACTGTGAATCTTTTTGATAAGCAGCATTTAAGCAGCAATTTCACCACGGTACTCGGTTGCACAATACAGTATAAGTTTCTACTACCTAGCAACCAGTATTCATCAGTACACTCCAGCAAAGTCCCCAGGGAGTCTTACCAAGTGGAAGGAAGTCTGTTTACACAGCCCTACCAAATGCAAAAGCAGTAGGGTATGCAGTGTGTTGGGCCTATGAAAGGAGAAAAATGCCATGATATAAATAGAAAATTAGATAGCTTTAAAGTATCTAGAAACCTTGAGATTACTGATTAATTCATAGTTCTCATGCTTATTTTTTGTTAGGAAGACAATTGTCACTTTTATTATTGGACAAGAGACATGTATTACTGTATATCCTTGAGTACTAGAGCATGAACTGCATGTCAGAGATCTTGTACAGCAATGTATTTATCCAGACATACATACGTGATATTTAGAGATACTGTGGTCCTTTTGATAACATCAAACCTAGAATGTTATAATTACACACATACTTATGGTAAAGGAATTAATATACTGTCTGGTGCTGCTGTTATTGACTGCAGTGTTGTACAGAATGTGTCATGGATTTTTGACTGCTGAAAAAGGGACATTGGAATTTAGCCATACCAAGGATTGTACTGGAAACAACTTCTGCTACTGAATGTGCCCCAATTTGACCAGGTGGTACTTGGAAGAAGTCCCCACATCTTCATGAGGTACTTGAAGCTTGTACAAGGTTTATGGAGCACTATGGCTGGAACTGATCTGGCGTTCCCTGTGTGAGTGTTTTCCTCGGAGACTGACCAGTGGCCATGAAACAGCAACTGTAAATACCAATATGTGTGCATGGATCAACAGCTTTGGCCAACTCACATGGAGGGATGCCAAGTTCATGATAGACATCTCTGGAGCTTCAACTAAGGCCCATGTTTCTTTGCTTTCTTCCTCCCGGGCCTGCCGTAGGTTGTGCTGTGAGTTATACGAGGCAGTATACTGATGTCATGTAGATCTGACTTAATTTCATGTACCTATTTTATGGATGGATCCTTAATTGACTGTATCATTGTCTTACAAAACACTTATGTTATCAGCTTGTTAATTGTTTCACAAAATTTCTAGTTACCCAAACTGACCTATTTTTAGTCTCATATTTATTTAGCTCTGGAAAAAATCGCTGTGGCTTAAAAGAAATTCATCAACAGTATTAACTAGTTTAAGTCTATTGTCATTGTTACCTCAATTATAAATATTACAAAATGTAAAATTCTGGCAATGAGAGTATTTTTTTATTAAATGATCTAGGAATAATGTCAGTATATAGTAGAATATTTAATTATATCATAAGATGTATATTTTGCATAAAAGAGATATTCTTCAATCAATTACTTTTTTGTGAGTTTTGTGGCTGATGAAGCTTGTACCTGTCTTTAAAATTGTTGTAGTTGAAACTGTGTAAGAGTTTTTCATGTTGCTTAAACAATATTTCTAGAATCTATTAGTTTCCCTGGGATTCTGAATATAATATTATAACCTAATTATGAACCGCTATATCTTGAACCTTTTGTGAACATTTCAAGGTGCATGCATAACCTTGGTGATAACCAATGGACATGTAACTAACTGAAATGAAGAATAAAAGGCAAATGAGCTGGGGATGAAAGATTCAATTATTCATATTCTTTTCTTGGCTCCTTCTTTGTGTTGTAGTTTTCATTAGAGTTTATTGTGCTTATACTTCATGGCATCGTATCTGACACTCACCATAATAAAGAATTTGAGGTAAAAGGATTTTAAAACATATATAGCTCTCTTTCACATTCAAGTCTTTGCTATATAGTCAGTGTTTTCTTCTTCCTTTACGTCTCTTACTTGGCTTGCCTAAATTTCTCTCATAATTCTAAAACTATAAAATGATTATGTATCCACAGTACCCAATATTTATACAGCATTCTATAATTTATAATAATTTTTCACTTATGTTGCCCAGTTTAATCCTGATAGTTCTGGAGCCAATTATTTTTTCATCTGATTGGTAGTAAATATCAGAAAAGAACTATTCATTCACATTTTTGATAGATAACTGCCATAGTTACTATGTTTAAATACTTCTTATTGTAGATGGAGCATCAAAAAGATGACTTTTGTCTCAACATTGGACATTGGATCTCTGTTTCAACCTTGCACCGTATAGAGCTATTAATCCATTTATATGGAGGAGATATGTGTAAATTTATCCTATGGCATTTTATAACATCACCATAGGTAGAAGGATATCATAAAAAAGTTAACAAATCCAACACTTTTCCATAATGCATGGGTAGAAGTTCTCTTATGACTAAGAGTATTTTGCTTTGACTATTTAAAAGCTACTAAAAACCTGAGCTTAAAACAGGGAATAAGTCTGTATATAATTACTTGTAAAGTATTTTTAATGATTGTGTCAGGATTTATTGTAAGAAAAAATTGTAGAAGGCTAAATAATACATCTTAATAGATTATATTTGCCATTAATTTTTGATAAAAAACTGGAATTGAATAATTATGAAATGGAGATACTCATTTTGTGTTTGAAATAAATCACAAGATAGACTTCTTGACTAGCAACAGCAAACTCATCTTAAAAAGACAAAGAATATGTTAACAGTACATTTCAAAGCAGAGACTTCAGAGAATTTACAGTGTGGTTGAAAATATTTTGTGCTAAATGAATCAGTTAAAATTACTAAAAGTTTAATGCTATTAAAATATGTGGTTTAAAATTTTTCCTTACTATAAAACAATATTCCAATATCTACTGCCAAACTGAATTAACCATCTTAAGGCTTAAACATTATTTACATGTCATCCTTGCTCAGGGGCCCTGATAATCTCTGTATTGCTCCAGTTTTAGTGATGTGCTACATATATGCACAAAATTGTTAAATATTATGAAATAATAGATACATATGGATTTTCTCTGACATGGGTTTATTATCCTTAATATTGATTTCATATTTTATAATTCTGCAAAAAATAATTTTGTTTAGAATGTATATCTTTCATTATGTCTAAAAATTAATTGGATTATCATTATATTATTTCTTTTATTATCACACTATCATGTCAAAATGTCTGATGACTAACTATGAAATTGGAGCATAACAATCCTTGAGAAATATGGCCACTACTATTGAGAGTCCCAGGTAACATATCTTCCTGTTCCTCATTCTCCTCCTCTACCCCTCTTCCTTCTCTTTCTCTTATTCTTCCCCTTCCTCCTATGGAGCCAGGCTATCATCACTCAAAGTGCACAGCTTACATTAGAATTTACTATAATACGTGTCATAGATTCCATGGAGTTTGAGAAACATGTAGTGATCTGTACATGACTATATCACACAGAATGCCATCACTGTCCTTCTGGGATTTTTAATCCTTTGTTTTCACTCAATTCATTCTTTTCTCTTATCTCATGGTGGGGATTTTTTTTCACTGTCTTAGTTTTGACTTTTCCAGAGTGTCATATTCTAAAAATTATACATATGCAATTTTAAGGTTGGCATCTTTCCATTAGAAATGTACATTTGTGTTTTCTCCATGTTCTTTCATGACTCAATAGCTCCTGCTTTTTAGCACTGAATAACATTCCATTCTTGGTTGCATCACGGTCTATCTGTGAAAAGCAGTACATTTGTCAGAGTTTTCAGAGAAACAGAACCAATATATAGTTATTGATTAAATAAAAATATATTATAGAAAATCATTTCATGAAATACTGAATCCCAGAAATCTCACAATCTGCTATGTGTAACCTGGAGACCCAGTAAAGTAGGTGGTATATTTCCTGTGTGACTCTGAAAGCCTGAAAACAAGAACTTGTGTTGTAAATTTTAACCCAAGTAGGAAGGCGTAGACACAGGAGAGTCAAGACTGTAAATTCAAGTCCACGCCCAAAGGCCCAAGAGCCAGTCATGCTTGTATTATAAGTCCTGGTTCATTAGCAGAACACTGATACCCCAGCTCCAGCAGTGAGACCGAGGAAGTAGCTCTTCTCTCCGCTCTTGTTCCACTTAGACACTCAGCAGACTAGATCATGCCCACTCATGTTTCGTAGAGAAATCTGCTTTACTCACTCTACTGAGTCAGGTCAATCCCTTCTAGAAATAATCCCAGAGACACAATCAGAAATATGGTTCGATCAGATTTCTGGCCCAGTCAAACTGATATAGAAAATTTAACATCATAAAGCCACCTTCACACTCATAAGCCTTTCCTTCCAACATGCTTAATCTTTAAATAAGGACAATAGTGAGATCATAATTCTAACATAATGCAGTTGACCCTTTGTATCCACAGCTCCTGCACACAGAGATTCAATCAATTTTCAATTGAAAATATTCAGAAAAAACATGCACAGACTTTTTTCCTTGTCATTATCCCTAAATATAGAAGACATACATATGTAATATGCAGATACTATGACAGTTCATATGATGGACTTCACCTTCCTTGAATTTTGGTAACCTCTGGGGACATGTGTTGGAACTAATCTCCCTCAGGGTGTAGTGGAATATACAAGTATTGTGCTTTCATCAGGAAATATGTTAAACTGTGTCCAGAAGAGAGGTAAAGTCCTTTAGAGTTGATTACTCTTCTCTCTTCTTTCTAATATCCAATAGTTTAAATACTATGATATAAAATTGCATGATATAGAAATAATAAATGACAAAAATAGGCATCTCATACATATATTCAGGCTGTTCATAACAATGTAAAGAGGAAATACACATAACTGGTGATGTAATCATGGCTGATTTTTATAACTGCAACATTTCTCTACACACTCTATATTCCTTTTACCTTCAGTAAGCTGATTGTGGTTCTTTACCTTGTGGGATGGCACAACCTTCATTGTGTAAAAACCTCCACCATGGGTTATTATAGTTTTCCATTGATTTTAATCACAAGACAAAATAAAAGACACTCTAAGGGAGTACCTTTGATTCAGACATATTCTTCTTTGCCTGAATTATACATTAGTAGTTCAATTTTCTTCTTAATAGTAAGCAGCCATCACTCTCACAGGCACAGTAACTCTCCTCTTTACCTTTTGACTCAGAGACCTGCAGTAGACTCATCATGCTTTTTGGTGGAAACATTACTTTCTCTCAAAGTATTAACTGCAGGAAGAGCATAAATTTGTGGGAAGAGGAAACAAAATTCTGCTATTTGGTCACTAAAAGTAAGGTTGTATGGTGTGACTCCCATTCTCACCTCTTGATTCCTGGACCAACATATCCTGCTATGGGAGAAACACTAAACGTTAAATGTCCTTTGAAGAAATTTGTTCTTGTTGTGCAAACTGTTGTCACTTAGCTGGAGCTATGAGTGTCCATTTATAGTCATCATTCATATTATTAAGCTCATGCATAATTTCCATACCTACCACAGTGGAAAATTTGTTCATAAGCCCATTGAGTCTGGCAAAAAGCTGTTTGACAGAATCAGTAACCACATTTACCTGAGAATTAAAATCTATTTCTGATGT
Source organism: Dolichotis patagonum (assembly GCA_004027295.1). Classification (NCBI taxonomy): domain Eukaryota; kingdom Metazoa; phylum Chordata; class Mammalia; order Rodentia; family Caviidae; genus Dolichotis; species Dolichotis patagonum. The sequence continues at coordinate 77,498 of PVJX010000993.1, read as the reverse complement.
GTTTATTCTGTGGTAAAAATTCATACAGAACACAATTATATTCATAATTTTTGTCCAGCCTCAATATAGAAGGCTGTCCACACATACTTCCATACATTTGCTTATCACTGACTAGCCAAGTTCATATACCACTATCTCACTATACCGATTCATGCATGGCTTCCCAAACAAGGAAAACAACCAGAGTAACTGATCAAATTACGCACATTGGAATATTTTACTCATCTGTGCCTTTTGAAGATGCACCAGAAAGGACTTGTGATGCTACAGTGGTTCACTTTTCAGGTATTGGCTACATGTGAGGCTGAGTTATCTGGAAATTAGACCAGAATTTTTCTTCCCCTTCTAACTAATAATAGGGAATCCTCCATAGAACTAAAGCAACAAGTTAAGACTAAGACCTTAGGCCTTTTGGCTATACGTCTTCATTTAACTTACTTGTACCTTCATGGTCTGCCAAAGCCCAATTGCTTCTATACCACTCTCATTGTTAGCAAAGTACTTCTGTGTGTTCCATCTTAGTAGCTTAGTGTGCCAGTCAGCAATTCACAATAAGCTCCTCGGGTTGCAGGTAACTTGGTGGTCATTGCCGGCTCGGTGTCTGGTAGGCTGGTAGAAGGCCAAAGGCTATTTTGTAAAAGGAAAGTAAATCAATAAAAGATAGCACATCTTTGCTCCAGAATCCGAAGGACCTGTGTGGCGATTTGCCTATAGTTTCCTACCAAAAGCTCCACTATCTATCACTGGTATTTCAAGAACCATTGGATCTACAGAGTACTGTGACCCAAGTGGCTGGTCAGCTTCTAAAAATACCCTGAATCAATTGAAGGAAGTTTTCTTTTTCTTGGCCTTGTTTAAAACTAATGACTTTTTAGGTCATGTGATAAATGGGCAAGAGAAACACTTCTGAATGGGTTATATGCCACTTCCAACATTCAAAGATGACCACCAAGGTGTTGTAACTCACTTTTAGGTTTTTCACAGGCCAGAGTCAACAACTTATTCTTTGCAATGAAAGGGATATCTTGACATGCTCCATGTCACTGGACCTCTAGAAATTTTACTGAGATATAAGGCTAAATTGTTGTTTCATTCATTTCCCACCGTCTGTCATAATAAAAATAGTTAGACTAGTGGCTATGTTTTACTCCCTGGATCCTGTCAGGATAATATCACTGATGTCATGGACCAGTGTGATAGTTTGTAAAAGTAAAAGACAGTACAGTTTGCTACAAAAAGAATTATGAAATAAGAGAAGACTTGATGTAATCCTGAGCTAGATAGCACTGTGAGGGTATATTTCTGGGCGTCCCAGATGAAAGCACACTTTCTACTGGACTTTATTGACAAAGATGGAGGACAAGACATTTGCTAGATAATAGCTACAAACCATGTAAACGGAGATGTTTCAATTCTATCAAGCAGCAAAATTATGTATGGTGCAGCAACTTCAGTTACAGTCCCTACTCAAATTTACAATAATTTATCATCATCTCCAAGATCCATTCTTGCCACTACCCAGACCAAAAGGGCTGGTTTAGTGAGGATACAGTGAAACTCATCACCCCTGCACCTTTGAAGTTTTTGATGGTGACAGTATTTCTGCAATATCTCCAGGAACTCTGTTCTCCATTTGGTTTATTAGACGTTCTCATGGTTTTCATCTGACTTTCCTTACCACAGTAGCCTTAATTGCACAAGTCAAGGGAGACAATACACAAATTCTGCCAGCAATAGAGCATGCCTATTCAAATTGTGCAATCCAGATCTGGGAAAATGACTATATGATGAAATCAAGAAACTCCTGGCTGCACTATAGGACACACTTAAGCTAAAATTCTGTTAATCACCTGGCTCCTATTAACCTCAAATTGATTGATGAAACCGTATTATTTTCCCTGGAATCAGTTGATTCCGAGTTTTGGGCAAACTTGAATAAAGCTGCTGTGAACGTCTACATGAAGGTTTGTGTGACACATTTTCAAGTTATTTTGATAAGTACTAAAGAGTATAATTTATGAATCATACATTAACAGTATGTTTACTTTGCATTTGAAGTATGCTTATGTCACCTAGTTAGCAAAATAGGACTACTAAATTATTTCCACTGCTAGTCATATATACCACAAGTGAAATTATAACTCTGTCACTTGACAATATAAATATATTGGTTAGTATCATGTAGGTTTTTTCTCTATGAAATAAAGATACTAAAAGTCACAAAATAAATCAATACAAAGGAAAAGAAAGTATAATTCTCTAATTTTCCATTTCATAAATCAGGAATTTACATTCTGTCAATCTTCCTCTTTCCTTTGGTATTGTCTTATTTTATTAGCATATATACATACGTGTTTGTGTCTGCTTAACCTGTGAAGTCTCAGCTTGGCCTCCATTTACTTTTATAGCTAAAGTGCATTCTTTTTCAGGTACTGTGTTCCAGCTATGTGCATCTTGAGAAGGCATACTACAGTTGCTGAATGACGAATTTCTGACATTGCTTTCTAATCCTGGCTCTGCATGAGAATACTGTTGCCACCCTTTGAAAAAACAGATATATATGCTTAATGCTAAATTTTTAAAAATTAAACATCTCTAGTTATAAGGCCTAAACATACAATTATGGCTTAAACATATAATTACTTAAAAAGATGTGTAAGGCATGTTTACCATTAACAAACGAAGCAAAAAGGAATAAACAATAGGAGTTTCTGCTGTGTAGAATGGCAGATAGATATTAGAAACTGCATGTAACCAGGTAGCATTTTTTCTGGGATCAACTTTTAAATACATAGATTCAATGTCTTAGCAATGTAAACATAAAAAGTAAGTATAATATCATTAGATTATGTTCATACTTATCCATTTGCCTAAGATATTCATAATTTCTTTTTAAAGCATTAAAAAGCATTAAATTTTTCTGTGTGTCTATTTTAGTTTAGCTTTTTGGTCAGGTTATCTTGCTTGAAAATTTCTCCAAGATTTGAAGTATTGGAAATTATATGAAAAATTTTAAGGTCAAATTTAAGAATGAAATAGTTATATCAATGTTACATTTCAATGTTACATGATGAATTTCATCAGGCATTATAAGATTAATCAATGTTATAATTTAATTTTATAAGATTATTGTCATCAGGTTTACTTTCTTTAGAGTAATTTTATGCATGTGATAATATATGTCAAGGTCATATATTATGACAGTGGTTTATGTATGTTTATATGGTTTTGTTAAAATATACATATTAAATAGAAGTATTACACTTTTCAGAAATATTATGCCCTTACTCATTGTACAGGTTAAATAGTCATTTTTCTAGGAAGCCAAGTATCTTTATTGGGAAATTTCTTCTTTATTAATTAGAAAATATGATCCTACATTTGGGATGCCATTATTTGTAAAATAATTATATGTATTATAACTCCACAGAAAGGAATCTTAACTTTTCAGTACACATTTCTTATAATTATAAATGAGATAAAATATTTCATACAAATCAAAATTAAGCATTTTACTTTTGGGAAAGTAGACTTTTGAGCTCTTGATTAAATACGGTAAGTGCTTAAAATTATTTTTCTTATAAACCAAGAAGAGCTCTCATCATGCTGAAATGATTAAGATACTTTAACATTAATGAAAACTTCACTTTTATTTTTGAAGTAGAGACAAGTGAAATGAAACAGCTAATAACACTAGCAGGTGAAAAGGCTTCTAAAGGTAATTTGCATGAAGTCCTTCTTGAAACCTTTAATTAATTGCCTTAGGGTTTTCATTTATTTCCTTTTGAGATATTTACCAGTTACTTAAAATATTACTTAACAGCAATTATTTCTTTGTGGCTAAGAGAAGCTACCTTAATTAAAGGTATGCTTAATTTGCTGATCAAAACAACAAAAAATCAGTAACTTGAACCTAACGCAAACAATTATGTATGAGGTCAGTATCTAATGACATACATACAGTATGTATATCTGAACATAGATATATGCTGTATGTGTGCATTTATATATAACTCTACTATCTATCTACCGTCTATATATCATTTAGCTAGTCCTCACAATTATTAGGGAGAATTTGGGTTTTCACATTTCACCAGTGACTTGGTCTCTTTGGAAGAAAAAGACCATAGTTTAAATACTCTACGTGATGTTCTCCAGCAGGAAGTTTAAAAAAGAATTATAGGATTTCTGGATGTCTGTCTGATAGAGGACTTAAGAATCTAAGATAATAATGATTAAAACACACATACCTGGATATACAGACAAATGAATGGTGTAAGATTAAGCAGCAGATACTAAACATTGCCTGAAGCAAGGTCATTTACTATGAAAGAAATAAAAAGATAAGCTGAAGCTAAAGAAATAGTTCTATAATGTCGTTTCATAAACTTGTGTTAGAACAAATTCCACAGAGAAGGACCAGTGACATTCTTTTCACTAGGGTACTTTAAAGGTTTGCACTGAATAACAGAAAACACTATTAATTTTCACATTCCTTACTGGACAATGAATTTAGGGAGCTATCTTTTAGATTCCCTGTTTTTATTTTCAACTTTTAAGTAAAAATTTTTCCATTACTTTTACTTCTCTATTAATCAAACATTTCATTTGTTCTGCTGCCAAAAACCTTATAAAAATCATGTCCTGTTGGTAAGTTTTTTATTGTGTTTTCAATTCAATAGCTGATATTGGGTTATTCAAAATTGCTATATCTTTTTGGTTGAGCTTTGGTAGTTCATATGTTTCTAGAAATCTGTCCATTGCCTCTGTGTTTTTCTCTCTGTGTGAGTGGAGATTTTCAAAGTAGGTATTCATGATCTTTTGACTTTCCATGGGATCTGTGGTAATTTCCCCCTTTTCAGTCCTTATTGTGTGAATTTGGGTTTTTTCTTTCTTTTTCTTTATAAGGTTAGCTAGAGGTTTGTCAATTTTGTTTATTCTCTCAAAAGGAACACTGCCCCACTGTTGGAGTGCAGACTGCTGCAACCATTATGGAAATCAATGGAGAGATTTCTCAGAAGACTAGGATTGGGAGCTCCATTCAGCCCAGCTATTCCCCTCTGGGTATTTTCCCAGAAAAACTGACAAGTTCATATCACAGTGATATATGTTCACCCATGTTTATAGCAGCACAATTTGTAATAGCTAAATCTTGGAAACAACCAAGATGCCCATCAACTGCAGAATGGATGAAAAAGATGTGGTATTTTTATACAATGGAATATTACTCAGCTATGAAAAAGGATGATCTTGAGGCCTTCATAGGGAAATGGAGACAATTTGAGACTATCCTCATTAGTGAAATAAATAAGAATCATATTTATAAATATCACATTGTATCTCTGGTGTAAAAAGTAATAAGAACTGTAGGAGTAATAAAACCCAAAATGCATAATTGCTACTGTAAAAAAGAGAGGAAAAGAAAGTGCTCTAAAGGATATAACTGCATGTATGTTTAAGTGTGTAAAATGGATGACCATGTTATGCTTTTGTTAGAGCATGGAGCAGAACTGTTAACAGTCTCATTGTTTGAGTGTGTTTTTAGTATGTTTTAATTCTATAACTTGAACAACTATTTCCAAGAAGATAGTTTGTAATTTATCAAGTAATGATTTCTTAGTGGGTTTTTTTGTTCTTTTCTTTTTTTCCTTGGAATTCTGTATTGTTGCTACCCTTTTTTCTGTTTTGTCTTTTTTTTCTCTTTAAATAAAATAAAAAAATAAATAAAATATTTGTAAAAAGCTGTTAGAAGAAATAGGTCACCTATTAAGGAAAACCGATCAGAATCATGACAGACTTCTCAGTGCAAACCATAAAATCAACAAGATCTTGGTGTGAAGTATTTCAAGTCCTGAAAGAAAACAACTTCCAACTCAAATTGATATACCCTGCAAAACTATCTTTCAAAATTAATGGAGAAACAAGATAGTTCCATGACAAAGAACAACTGAAGGAATTCATGACCACCAAACCAACCCTACAAAGATTACTGAAGGACATTCTAGAGAGAGATAAATAAAAGACTATGGCACCTGGAACAGTGGCAGAGATCACCCAGTGGGACAGACAACTGAATGGAGGGGAAAAGTAGGCAGCCAACAGCGGGAAAATAGCACAGCAGAGAAGAGGCAGTGCATGTTGGCCATAACCATATTACTGTTTTTGTTAGATTGTTGAGCAGAACTGTTAATAGTGTCACTGTTTGAGTGTCTATTTTGTATCATTAATTTTGTGACTTAAACAACTATTTCCAAGATGAGAGTATGTAACTTATCAAGTAGTGATTTCTTGATGGTTTTTTTTTCTTTTCTTTTTTTCGTTTGGAATTCTGTATAGTTGCTACCTTTTTTTCTGTTTTGTTTGCTTGTTTTCTCTTTAAATAAAATTTCAAAAAATAAAAGAAAATCCAAAAAATCAAGCCCTGGTGCTTCTTTGTTGGAGCTCTGAGCTACTTGCCCTTTGATGCTGCCTCATTCACAATTTGTTGCTTGTTTAAAGCAATATTTAAAATTTTAATATGCTTAAGTTTATTTTTGTAACAATTCCTCAGGCAAATTTCATTATTAATATGTATTTTTGAAAATTAAATTGCTTAAGTTTAGACCTATTTGTTATTTCTGACCAATAATTTTATGCACAAGTGTCAAAATATTAAGGTTGAAAAAAGGCTTATTTTCCTTTGATGGCAGCTTTCTTAGGCACCAAATGTACAGTTGTTATTTACATGTGTGTCTAAGTGCTGGAGCATGGCTTGAATATTGGAAATATAAGTGGACATAAACAGTTCACATTTAGAAGATACTTTATGACCGGTCATCAGCTAGAGAAACACAGGCAGAAAATTCCTACAACATTCCATCAGACAACTGTCCATCTAATAAGCTCAAATGGAGACTGTTTTACGAACACAAATGTTACATGAAAAATACTGAGTTATCAAGTGCCAGTTATGACAAAGATGACCTCGACATTCTCTGCTTGAGTAAACTTTGGAAAGGTTTCTTACTGACTGTAGTTTCCCAAGTTTCCTATTCTTACTTCATTTACTTTTGAAAACTTGTATCTATAAATTATTTCCCAGCACTTTCAGGATGTAAATGCTCTCCCTGATCTTATCAGCTCTAACACTCAAGATTTTTTTTCTCAAAGACTTTTGGAGCCATGATTTTGAGATATAATCATCAAGAAAGACAGGGTTCCTGTCTAGATTTTGTGAGATAGAAGCCAACTTCATTTAAGTGCCAACAATGAAACACATGTGATCAAACTGACTACTCTTCCACCTAAGTTATTCAGTGCTTTTTAATTATCTCATTCTCGCATTTTAAAACATTTCCACTTCCCTTTCCCCAGATTTAAATTCAGTCTTTCTCCTTTATTGAAATAATCTTGGCTCCTACTGCAATAGACTTAAGTAGTCTTCTTCATTTAATTAATAGTTCTCTGACAGTTCTTTAATAGACATAAGTTGTGGGAAATCACAACTGACCAACTTTCAGGACCAACTGGGATTGAGTTGGGATAGGGGAAAATTCCAAGCAATCTATAAAACACATTAATTCTGAAAATGATATTTAGGGGGTTTGACGAATATCGTAAATAATGTTTGAAAACCATTAAAATTCAGTTGCTTACTTTCCATTTTGATAGAGTTCAGTCCTCTCTTTCTAAGATGAGTAAATTGAAAGGAAGTTGTAAGTAAATTAAGTCTCTCTCTCTCTCTCTCTCTCTCTCTCTCTCTCTCTCTCTCTCTCTCTCTCTCCATTTTGCTGCCAAGGAATGTGATGAAATGATTAAGTCAGGTCTGCCTGATCTTTTTCTAGACATTGTCCCTCAGAGTCCTCCAGCAGGCATTTATCACTCTTCTCTACTATCTGACATAATCCCAGGATTGCAGGAGATTCTTAATATATATTTGTCAAATTGAACTGTTGCCTAGATTGATCTTTTGAAATTTACATCTCACCATGTTCTGCCTTGCACATTCATCTCTCAACTTCTGCATTAAACACAGACATTGTTAAACCTGACATTGAAGATATTTTATGATTCTGCTCCTTCTTATCTGTTGCGGCTAAACTATGAACTCTTATTTGATTCCTTTTTCCAGTATCTCTAGGACCTAATGAGGTGTCTCGCATACTGTAGTTATTTATATTCTCACCATTTGTGTTGGTCAGTGTGTCACACAGAGGAGTAGACTTTCTCAGATATTAGCACTAGTGTAATATGCTTCAATTTGCCATCTTCTTTATGTTGTTATATTTTAAGGTTCTTATGCATTTCTTTAATATTTTTCCTAAAGGAATGCCAGAGTTGATTCCAAGGGCCAGAAATTCACATTACTAGTTTAATTAATTGGTATGTGTTATACCTATACATGAGCTTACTTAACTCATAGTAAAGAAATGGGTTTTAGTGTCAAGGTGAATTTTGAATTGGAATTTTTTTCCTCATCCTTTACTAGGCACACTATTTCTGAAAAGTTATTTAAATACTATATACATTATAAACTGGTAAGAATACTTACATTATAATTTTGTTATGAGCTCTGAATGAGATTTTATACATACATATATATGTGTGTGTGTGTGTGTGTGTGTGTGTATGTTCAGTGATTTTTCTCAGTAAATGTAAACTGCTATTACAACTATGATGTTATCATTGACATTTTGCAAAGAATTTTAGTAGCTTAACAACTTGTAAATGTTTTCTATGCAATTGATTTTAGTCATTGTATAGATTATAAAACAATTTTAATATGAGTTTTTAAAACTCTTTCCAATTGCCTTTAAAGATAATTACATCTTCCTTTCAAATCCAGCCCACCATCAACATAAACATACTTTCAAATTATTTTCTTGTCACTTATAGAATGGCGCCCAGGGATTAGGGGTTATATTTTACAACAGTGAATAGAAACTGTCAGATTTATTGGTATTGAAAAGGTTATATAATTCTTGAAGAATAAGAAGAATATTGTGTATATATATTATATTGTGTATATATTGTGTATATAATATCGTGTATATATATTATATTGTGTATATATACATATATATATATATATATATATATATATATATATATATATTCAATTGTGTAGAATAGATTGAAGAGATCCTAAGATTAACCCAGGTCAGAGTAAGATCCCCAAAATTACACATAATATTTAGTATGATGATAGCATATCTGTATTATATTCAAGATTCTTTAGAAAATTACCATATTTCCAGAAGTATCTTGTCCTTCTAGTTATCTCACATTAGGTTTCCATTTTGAACATTAAAATAACAGTTAAGGTCTCATGATCATGATTTGCTAATCAACCTATGCAAAATGAACAATATATACTATCCTCTTTCATCTTGAGAAAAAAGGAAGCAGTGACCACTGTTACTAGTGACAATGGGGTTGCTATTTTCTGAGCTAAAACTGCAAAGATAATTATTCCTTTACTATGTAGCTTATTATTATTATTTCGTTTTTCAGTAAGAAGAATATAAAGTTTGGAGAAGAAACTGTTTCAGTGCTTTTGAAAGATTATTAACTTAGAGATTGTGTTTTAGAAAATCTGTAACATCTCTAGAAATTGTGCATTTATCTGTGAAAGGTTTAATTAGAAACTTAGAAGAAACTTGCTAGGTACAAAATTTTGAGTATTTATGACTTTATTCTTTGGAAAATAAAAATAATTTTACTAGAGCTGATGAGTTCTATTTTTAATTCTTAAAAAAGGAATTTTAAATCCTTTAGTTATCTATTTATTAAATATTACATGTTCACTAAACTTCAGACCAGTGTTTTAAGGTATGAGGTCACATATGCACTTGCAGGTTGCTAAGAAGTATGGGCTGAGGTATGTATTTGGGAGTTGTTAGCATAAAGGTGACATCTAGCTGGGTAGAAAACCAAGGAGGTGTTTGCAAATATTAAAGAGATTCAAGGACTTGTTCTTGGGCCACTTCTTCACTGATAGGTAAGAAGAATTTGTCACAAGTAGCAAATGACTTTGAGACTGATCGTATGAGGTAGAAAGAAAAAGAGAGTATGAATAAACTTAAAGACTTAGAATAGAATAAATGATGGAGATGGTACACAGTTGTGAGAACTGACAGTTGAATTCAGCAATGAAGAGGTCCATGGCAATGATGGTAATCTATTTTAGTGGTGTGGTGGAGGTAAAACTATGGTTAAATAGGATTCAGGGACTGGGAAAATGGAGACAGCATGCAGGGAAGCTCAGCTTTGCTAATAACAATGGGGAGCACAGAAATAATATAATTGTAAATGGAGAAAAGTGAAGAGAAAAGGTGACTTTTTTCTAATATGGAAAAAATGACAGTGTACTTCTTTAACCAGAAAAAAAAATACAAGGCAATATTTGGAATAGTTTTATAAGCACATTTTGTATTTCTGAACAAAAAGAAAGGTTTGTAAATTGTACTTTATATGAGCACACAGTAACACAGAGACTCGGGATTGAAAGAGATTTCAAGTACTTGACATAAAATTGATCTGGAACTTTAATTTTCTCTTATCTTTAGTGATAAAATCTGTTTTTCAAATTAAATTTTAGTTGTACCTTTAATTATCTTTTGTTGTAGAGGTTGAAGTGTGAAATCTGGGAATTTGTTCTTTGCTATTTTAAACAATAATATATTGCATGTTTATCACTTAGCTGTTCAGTAGGTGAGACAGACCCTAAAATTTAAAATTATTGAGTTTTTTTTGAATGACTGTATTAAATACCTTCCTCCAGAAGAATAGGTCATAATAATCGTGATTGGACAGATTCATATGAGAACTATGTCTGGCATTAGCTTTTGTTTTAACTACTTCAATCTTTCTTTATCTTGCTCTTTAAGAGATACCAGTTAAGTATCTAAAGACAATTTTTAGTGAATATGTTTGATTTCTCCAAAAGAGAGGCAGATAAAGTGATTGGTGGGTAGAGGCTAGATCCACCCCTTCCACCCCTTCTCATGAAATTTCTTAAGATTGGTAAGGTGACAAGCTTTGGAAGGTTACCAAGAACAATTTTTTATATATATATAGATAGATAGATAGATGATAGATAGATAGAGAGAGAGATCTAAAATGTATCCTAAAAGTCACCCAAAGGTGAGGTGTTTGGCGCTGATAGATCCTGGGGACGCTGTATTCTTCAGTGGATCAATCCATTGATAAGTGCATAACTGAATGAGGTCTTGTCTGAACAGGTAGATCGCTCGTGTGTGACTTGCAAGGATATAATCTTGTCCCTAACTCATCCCTTCAATCTCTCCTCTTCCTGGACACCATGGACCAAACAACTTTCCTCTGCCATGCTCCTCTCACATGTGCTTTATGTTTTGGAGCCAGCAAATCGTGGACTGAATTCCCTGAAACAACAGGCCAAGTAAATCTCTCCTTTAAACTCTGCTTATAGAGTATTTTGCCCCGGTGACTGGGAAGTGACCAATAAATTTGTTAAGAACACAACATTTTTGCCTCTCTATTCTCTGAATTTTAGTGGGATCACTAAGATACTTTTGCTTTTCATATGCATCTGTATTTTCAGCCTCACACTCTCTTTCCAGGAAGCAGCATGGGGAGGTAACCAGGGCAAAATGCAACATGGACCTGCTTTCAGCTCCTTACTCAGACTGAATTACATGGTTAGCCCAAGCACCAGCAGAGGATGGTACTTCCAGGTGGTAGTGTTTACGATCTCTTATTTTGAAGGAGGGCAAAGAGGATAAGGGTAGAAACAAAGGTGATAAAGCAGCCTATAGCTTCCGCTGTTCTTTGTGTGCTATCCCAGTTTACCGCAAGAAAAAATGTCAACTTGAAATACAAACGTATCAATTGTCAGTGAGAACAAAAGACTATGAGCCCTTCATTTCTCAAACTGTGTAAGATACTGGTATCTTTATTGACTTACGGACATTTCAGTAATGACTGTAGTTGCCATTGTGACAAAAGAGTTTGATTTTGGTCAGTTTGCAAAAATGTGATCATATGATACTTCTTACACCTCATTTACAGGATGCTACAAATTGCACTGGTTACCCACTCTATAATATGCTTCTAAAAATGACTTTGACAATTTATAATTGCAACCATAAAACATAACCAATTGCGGATATTTCAATTTGAAATACAAGCAGATAAATTTTAAAAACTCACACATAAGTGCTTAGCATTTGTTAACTTTCTTGCCACATATTTATGTCTAAATATTTTCAAATAAACATGATTCAGATGACTAAAAATCAGTCCTCAGAGCTTGAAATGTATTTCAGCACTTTCCAAGTGATATTCAGCACTGAAAAAGACAAACAGTTCTCCACAATAATTGACAATTAAAAACTGTAAATAAATACCATAGTCAGAACTAGGAAAAAATAATATTTATTTATATTTATGTAAAACCCTCTATACTTTAAAATGTCTTATAAATATTTCACCATTCTCATTGGCATGTCAACTCAGAATTATTTGATTACTGTTAAACTTAGATGCACATAAATTTTGTATTGTTTTGTTAATTAACATGTAATTATTGACTCTCCAGTCATTTTCCTAAGACTCTAATTTAACAAACCTCATAGAGTCCTTAATGTCACAGAATTTATCTTGTGTTGGGGAAAGGTACAAATGAGTAAAAATGTCTTTGACAAATGATAATAAGGGACATAAAATATGCTGAGCCTGGAGGACAGGAAGTTGATAGTACAGTAATGTATATGGGGTGGCCTGGTTCTGAAAGAGATACGAAAGTGTTCAACCTGCAAGGGTGGAAATGACAAGTGTGAGTGATGCAATCAAGAATAAGCAAGAGTTACAGGAGCTGAATGAGGAACAGGGAATAAGCTGGGGTATAGATCGCACGGCCATGATAAAAACAGCACTGGAAAGCAAATGAGATGTAAAATTGTGACTTTATTTGATCTAATTAGTTAATTTAATTCTTTTAATATAATATCAATACATGCCATAGAGCAAATCGGGTTACTAACAAGCCTTTAAAATAGTCCTTGGATAATTAAATTTCATATTAATGTGCTGCATAAATAATATATATGCATAAATAATGTGTGTATAAATGTGTATATTTTTCAGTGGTCCTAAAAGTTTTGACTTTATTTTTTGAATTTGAATCTTGAGTCTCTAACTACCTGTAACTTTTGGTTGACTGTTCAGAAAACATTCTAACTGATGTGTGGGCAGTGTAGGGCGAGCTGCCCACACCGTATGATTCAGCTCATATCAAAGCCCAACTCTTGCCACGCCAAGATTCTAAAACTGTTTTCTCCTATCCCTTGCCATGGCACTAGAAATTACCATATTCTTCACTCCCTTGAGTTAAGACATTGAAAGTTGCTGATAATTATCTAAATAGTTGAAAGCATGGACAAAATAGCCCCTTATCCATTGAAAAAATCTCTCAAATTGAATTATCAGGGCAGTCACCCTGAAAGACCCTGTGAGAAAACAACAGAAGTGAGGCTTCATGAGATTATCAAAACTGGGATTTGTAAACTTGGCATTTTCATAGCAGTTTTACTCTAAAGGGATCCTTGGGCAGTTGGGAATCAGTTGGAAGGCACTGCAAACACAAAAGAAGGTGGTTAACTTCTTCCAAGGGTAAATGTTAAGACCTTGGAAGCAGAAGACTTGGATCCTTGGGTATGTCTTCACAATTTATGAGCCTGGGGAATCACACAGGACAGTGTAACTGAAAGTACTTTCCTAAGTGGGAAGGAAATGGTCTCTGAACCAATATTAGCTATCCAGCTTATCTGTCATTTAACCGTGAAAGTGACATTACAAATACTCTCAAAGTTTATCATCCAAAAACTCTCTCTCAATATGTTTGGAGAAAGTACCCAAATGAAGCCAGAAAATAAATTCACTCCTATCATGTATTACACAGAAAGTAGCATTGAATAAATGAATACAAATACAATATATGAAATGAATCAATTTACCTGTTTTAGCTGCATACTGTCTCTCCATCTATCATCTATTTATCTATATATTTCTTTTTCTATATTAAGCAATACAGAACTAGATTTATAAATTATACAATGTAATAAGGAGGTGGGGTTGTGAGTTTTGGAAGGATTAGAGGGAATTAAACGTGCTAGGTCATCATTTGGTTCAGGAAGAAGACATAAATATTTTCAAGACAAAAGCATTTATATTAACTAATAACATAGGCATATATGTATATATGCCTACATAATAGTAGAAAGCTAAGAAAGTTAAGAATAACACTGGGATAATGAAAATATCATGTGTTACTTTTAAATCAGGAAAACGTTATGTGTTTAGGGGAAGGCATACATAAAACAGGGTGTTGACAGAAAGCATGACAAATAAGTCCTGTTATAAGAATAACCAACACAAAAGAAGAATCTAGCCACTCTTTTATGCAAAGAATGATAAAAGTTTGAAAATAGATTTTAAAAAGATAATTTCAGCAAATGTTAAACACAAGGAAGCTAATTAGCAATTTTATTAACAAACTAAAGATGACTATAAAACTCTATGAGACAAATTAAAAACCTTCATTCTGGTTAAGTGAACAGTGAATAAAAAAACACATAAGCTAAAATGACATAAAACTTTACATATTATTTAAGTCCCATTATAAAATAAACCATATTTTAGGTCTCATACTTCTAAGTTCATGGACTAAATATATCAGAAATCATCAACATTGATAACAAAAATGAAATTGATGAGAGAAGTCCTTAAAATTGAATATATCTAGAAGCTATAACATATAATACTAAATATTGTGATGTGAAAGAGATGCACACAAGACAATTTAGAAAATACTTAGACCTTTGTAATAATATATATATATATATATATATATATATATACACAATAGATAACTATACTATTCATCTCTCATCAAAAGAACAGTTTGTGTTTCATTGTTTGTTCATTTATTATGCCTAAATCTTGTAATCTGAACAACTACTTTTAAGATAACATATGCAACATATTAACCAGTGTTAACTTCCTATTTTTTTGAAATTATGTATTATTTTTATCCTGTTATTTTGATTTTAACATAACACTATACATCAAAGTAATGTGACAGCAACAGTCTGCTGACACATTTGAAGTTCATGTATATTAATTACAGAATGAGAAAAAAGCAAGCATTTAAGAAGTTAGTAAAACAGTGACAGAATGATAAAGTAAAGCCAATCAAATGAGAAGATAAGAAGAAAATCAATGAAATAAGAAATGATAAAATAAGAATTCAACTAGATAATTCCTGATTCTCTGAAAATATTGATAAGCAAACAACTGTCAGGCAAGTATTCCACAAAACTAGAAGCAATTGAAAGACACATAAAAACTAGAATGAAAAAGAAGTGACATACTGCAGGTCAAACAGTGAATGGAATATAGTAAAGGAATATTATGTATGATTGTACGATGATAAATTTTAAAATATAACAAAATATTTACAAATTTGAAAATTTATAAATAAAAAACTCAAATTGGTGCAGAACAAAATAGGAAAAATTAAGTAGACTGATTGAAGACTCAAATGGTAATCAGCACACATCTCACATCTTCAAAAACAGTCATGGACCACAAGAGTTTTATTACTGTATTCAACCAAACATTCAAAGAACTATCGCAGGCTATAGAAGAAGAAAATAATTTACACTTTGTTTCAGAAAATGAATGTAACTTTAATTCCAAGTAGAAAAAAGCCACAAGAAAAAAGGAAAGGAATGATAGACTAACTTAAACTATGACACATGGACAAAATTTCTTGAAGTATTCAGTATGATTCATCATGATCTATTAGAGTTTACTCCAAGAATTCAAAGGCTGTCCTACATCAGAAAACTGATTATTTATCATGCTGAGTGCAGGAAAATAATCTCACAAGAATCTGAAAAAGAAGTAATAAAATTAATGCCTAGATATAATATTTTTTAAAAGTTTAGGGAGGTATAGGTAGAGAGAAATTTCCACAGTTTAATAAAAGTTAGAGTTTAACATACAGAAAATTCAAAATGAAATACTTACATCCCATTTAAGACTAACACGATCAGAAATGTACCTTAGCACTATTACTTAACATTTTAAATGGTCTAATTTGATCAGAAAAGAAAACAAACTATAGTGGTTAGAAAAAAATAGTGTTATTTTTTACAAACTAATCAATACAAAAAATCACTCGGAACGCTATTAAAACTAACAAAATAGTTTTTAATGCTTCTGGATAAGAATAAATTCAGCATAATTATTTGAAACAACACAATAATGCCCTTTTTTAAAATCAAAGATTCCCAATTAGACAAGATAGTAGATAACTATATTACTCATGTATAACAAAAATTAAAAATGATTTAGAAGTTAAGAAGACACTATTACGGAAAAAATAAAACTCTATTGAAAAACATAAAAGAACTCATGAATAAAGGTAGATCCCTTCATGCCTACAGATAAAACCCCACTGTGGATGAAATTATCTACTATAAACATGTTAATTCTCAACAAAGGAATTTCAAATCTAAATCCCAGTATAATTTTTTAAGAATTGAAGTGGATGCTAAATGTTTTATTAAGAATATAAAATATATTTGAGCACTATCTTAGTCTGTTTTGACTGCTACCAAAAACACCTGTAAGAAATAAATATCTTCTGTTAATAACTATCCAGATAGTGGTATTTTTTTATTTTGAAGGTAGTAGAAATACAACAGAACAAGACAAAACAAAGCCAATTGAGACAGTGCAGTAAATTTGGTGCAGAACTTCACAGCAGGTTACCGGGATAACAGTAATAGGTACCATAGTATATCTCATTATCTTCACAATAATTGTCTAGTCAATTAAGTATAGCAAAATCAAATCAAAGACAGAATATTATAAAATCAATCAAAAGGGAATATTGAACAGAGTAAAGCAATTAATCATAATGAGACAAAACTGAAAACAACACTTGCTTTCAAAGAGAAGATAGTGGAGACCCCCATATTTGCTATGTTGCACACAGTCATTGCTGCCAAGAGATGCTCTGAACTCTCTCCCCAGTTGCTAATGGGGGGGTTGGGTTGGGGGGATTGGGATGTTTGATTCCAAGCCTGTTCACCGGTAGGCTCAAGAGACACTACTGGGTCTCCTCCTGGCTCACACCAGAGGAAGGTGCTTACCAAGAGGGCGGGCAAATTGTTTCTTTGTGCAGGCTCCTGGGTTCCACCACGGCCGAGGCTGGATCTTGGGGACTGGCCTCTGGTTCTCCTCTTGGCTCATGCTAGACGAAGGTGTTTCTACTGGTATTATTTTTTTGCACATAAAGGGTTTAAGTGTTTAAAGGAGTAGTATAGAGATACATCATAATTATAAAAATTACTGACAAAATTAAGAGATTTATATTGTGTATACTTCTCTGTATTTTCCATCATTAGTGCAGTTAGGATGAATGTGCATAGTTTTGAGGTCATTGTGTACGCATTTTAAAACTAGGTAAATGGAGGCCGGGCATATAGCTCAGTGGAACAGTGGCTTCCTGGCATGTGCAAGGTTGTGAGTTCGATTTCTGGTGCAAAAAAATAAATAAAATAAAACAAGGTAAATAATCTTATCATTTTTTCCTTTATTTTAAAAAGCAAAACAGAGAAAAGGATAGAATTAATACAGAATTTCAAAAAAAGTAAGAAATTAACACTAGTTAATGTATTGCATAATCTTTTGAACTTGAATTCTTTCTTAATTTTATTTTATAAAATGTGTAGACAGTTTTCTGCTCTTTGCATTTAGAAGTATACACAATATCAATCTGTTAATTCTGTAAATAATTTTTAAAACTATGATATCTCTCTATCTTGTTCTTAAAACATTCAAAATAAACTATGTGAAAAAACAAAAAACAAAAAAACAAAAAAAAAACCCCTCAAATAGCTGGATAGTTTATTAACAGAAGATACTAATTTCTTACAGTTTTGGAGACTGAGAAGGCCAAGGTGAGGTGATGGGATATTATGCATATGTAGAGAGGCCACTTTGTGGTTTGAGATGGTCACTTTCTGTCTTCACATAGTGGGTTTGAATTTCCTCAGGAAAGTTCCAGCTTGATGGTCTAATCATCTTTCTTATTTTTTTTAAATAATTTTATTTAAAGAGAAAAACAAAACAAAACAGAATAAAGGGTAGCAACAATATAGTATTCCAAGGAAAAAAGGAAAAGAACAACAATAAAAAAACCTAAGAAATTATTGCTTGACAAATTACATACTGACTTCTTGGAAATAGTTCAATTTACAAAGTTAAAACATGTAAATTAGACATTCAAACAGTGAGACTGTTAACAGTTCTGCTCCACAATCTGACAAAAACAGCAATATGGTCATCCATCTTACCCACTCACATATACATACAATTATATCAAAAGGGTAAAATTAAATACAACAAAACAGAACAAAGCAGATCACAAGAAAGCAATGTAAGAGACAAAAATTTCAAAACTAGAAAATTGGAGATATTCACTCTCTATCATATTGACTCCTGTTTTCTTCCAAATAGTTGTCCATATTGTCACATACAGGGAATTCACATGAAACAACCTAGTATGGAATTGATCTGAGCAGGATGAGGAAGGCGTTTCAGGTCTTCAAGACCAGACATTAGGGAAGCCAAGAATGGCTGTCATAGTGTCTCTCATTCTCCTCAGAACAGCTGTCCATACCTTAATGTGTGTTGAACTTAAACTAGGCAAAGCCAGCTAAGTCACTATGAAAAAAAAGTGATAGTTTTGCTGGACTTCACATCATGCTGGTCTAATCATCTTTCAAAGCTCTAAATACCACTGTACTTGGGGATGAGATTTGACATATAGATTTTGAGTGACACAAACTTTCAGACTAACAAGCAAATAACCACATCAGTTTTGGAAAAGATGAGCAAAGAGTGGAACTCATTCTATGTCATTCTATGACAAGTTGAATACAGTCAGAAGATACAAAGTGGTAATTATGGAAGAAGACTTATAGATGAATAGAATAGAAATAATTCAGGTCCAATCCCACATGCAAAGAAATAATAGACTATTTAATAGGAAAAGGCATTGAAAAATGACTCCTAATAATGTAGAAAATAGTTCAACTCCCTGTGAACTCTGACTACATTGAAAGATTTAATTTGAAAGGGAAAATTCTGAACTAATTAAAGAAAAATGTAGCTAACTATAATGCAAATAAATGATGTCAGATAATAACAGATTATTTCCAGTGTAAAGAATGGTACCTCGTTCAAGTTCTAATAAATGAATGATTCCATGAAATAGTTACATTTAAATTCTAAAACTCAGTGTTTGTGGAAACATGCAAATGGAGGAACTTTTATTGAAAATGAACAAAAGAGGTTCACAGTGGAATACAAATGACCAATAAGCACAGTAAGGGATTCTCATAAGTTCATTTAAAAACCACAACTCACAATGAAAATCCACCCCTTCATTCTGATCAGTTAGTGGAGTTTACAGTTCCAACCATTTCCGAGCATGGTGAAGTCTGACGAACCTGCGTTTATTGCAGAAGTATAAATGAATGCAGAATATCTCATGAAGGATAACTATGACAAGTATGAAGGTTCTCACTGTGATACTAATTTTTGAGTCAAGGAAATGAAAATGATCTACCTTTTTGTTTCTATGGAAAAATATTACGAAGCAGTTCCCTGTGAGTTGTAGAGTGACTGACTATTTGGGAGACAAATACGAGGATGTAGAGACTGTTCAATGGCTCAGGATGAGTGACTCAGTTCTTTTTTAACTAAGGACTAAAGAAAAAAATAAATTCAGATATTTATTTTTAAAATAATTACGTAAAGTTGTTTTTTATGGAAAAAACCAAACTGGTAAAATTTGATGTAGAGGAATTAGGAGAACATTTACCTTGATTTCCTATCTGTAGATATATAATTCAAGCTAGTTTCAGCTGCCCATGGATATTCCCTGGTAACTTTTTGTTATACTTATAAGTTGACAAGTGATTTAACTATTTTAAATAGCCACAGAGTTTGGTGTCAGGAATTGTGTCAGATATTTATAGGAAGCCAAGATCAAAAGAGGGAGAAATTCTTTTCTGCCAATGGCCTCAAAACATAGCCATCAAAACCTGGATCAAAGCAATTTCTTTGAATTCATCTCAGCATTGAAAAGGTTTGTCAAGAGAGGACAACAAAAATAGTGCATGCCAAAGTAATTGGTTTAAAATATCATACATCCAACTTTAAGATCATATAGCTATCTCCCGTAATGTGCATACATTTCATTCTTGAACAAGAGCTTAGTTAATGTGAATAGTGACTACGTTTTACAGAGAAATCACACACATCACACCTATTTTAAGTGAACTTTTACATTTGTGACTGAAGAAAGGTACATGAAATGCATATCTTTAGCACTTCAACATATTCATATACAGAAGCCATTAAAACATTCTTAACACTATATATAATCTTATTGCTACATGAGGAATACAATATTGTAAGGAATGGAATGATTTAATTATGGAATCTCTCTCTCTCTCTCTCTCTCTCTCTCTCTCTCTCTCTCTCTCTCTCTCTCTCTCTCTCTCTCTCTGCACTGGGGATTGAGCCAGGGCCTTCACACTAAGTTATATCCATAGTCCTTGTTTTATTTTATTTATTTTATTGAGATTTGTTTTATTTGAGAAGGGATTTTCCCAAGTCACTAAATTGCTCTGTTTTCTCCTGCCTTAGCCTCCTAGAATCCTGGGATTATACACATGTGTCACCATATGTTTCCTACAGCCTCTCTCATTGCAGTCAATTTATTGAAAGATTAATAGTGTTGAAAATAGGAAATGGACTCTACAGTTGAAGAACAAAATACAAAATAATTCAATTTTAAAATGGCAAGATAATTAAATAGACATTTCTTCAAAGAAGATATTAAAATAGCTAATAGTGTAAAATAATAATCACCACAGATATGTAAATCAAAAGTACCATGAGATACTGCTTCTCACCTGTTAGTTTGTACACTGCTGAATCTATTATATAAGACAAGGAGCTTTCTCAAATGAAATAGAAATAGAATTTCATGTGATCCATCAATCTCAATTATATATATGAATTCTACAGAGATTCATGCACTTCCTCACTCATTGCACTTTTATTTCCAATAGCCACGACATGGCTCTGCTTCTATGGGTTTGACTATTTTATATATATAAAATATATATATTACATTGTAATATTATTTTACTTACATTTTAAGACTCTATGATGTAATTATATAATAACTCTAAAATAGTTACCAGTGGCTAGGGGACGGGGTAAAATGGGAGGTATTTTACCAAAAGTACAAAGAACAAGTCCTAAAGATATACCTTATAGTATAGTGTCTATAGTTAGCTATACTGGAATGTACACTTAAAAAGAATAAAGTGATAGGTCCCAAGTGTTCTCTACACATAACACACACACACACACACACATGTAATATATAAGAAGTCATTCTTACCACCCACATCATAGTAAATATACTTTTGGAGATGTTTGCTGATTTTTTGACATAGATAGTAATGATAGTTTCACAGGCATATACTTATCTTCAAACTCATCAGGTTATACATATTAAACATGCATAGTTTCTTATATGTCATCACAACAAAGTTGTTTTTAGGCCAGCAATGAAATGTGTACTCACTCTTTTGATCTAAAACTACTGTGTTAGGGGCAATATGGTCTAAATACCAATATGAATCGTTTGGATCTGAACAGTGCTCTATTGAGTATCTGCGCTAAATGTCATAGATCTAAAGTGTACATGTTGGGCATGCAGTTTAACAGGACAGCTTTAGCATTCAAATGAAGGTTATTCTCAAGTAATAATATCTTCATTCCAGACAGAATAAACTTAAAAAAGAAGCACATGCTGTAGGTAAAGTGCCACATTATTTGGAAAAATAGTATTAATTTAAAAACCCAGCTCTTTCATTTTGTTGGCATCTAGGTGAAAAATGGCAGGTGTATGACTTATACCAAAAACAATATCTCTCCTTTGTTTAAGATATACTAAATAAAAAAGATGAAGTATATTGCTTTTATAGATGAAATGACATTTAAAGGTAAAATATAAAAAGAGAGGTAAAATACGTTTTGCTTTTACAAAACTCTTAATGTTTAGTTAATTGGAAACTGCTCTTTAAGGCAATATCTAGAACATGAACTATAATTTAATGAGAAGGAATTTTAAGGTGATGTTAAATGCATACTATACTATATTGTGAATTTCTCATGTTACATCAAAAGAATAATTCAAAAACAATTATTTCCAAAAGCCTGTGAAATTTTAATATGATCTTAAATAAATGCCACATTTTATTAACATACTTAAATGAATAAACACTGAAATATATGATCAAGAGATGAATGACTGCTTCTTCAAAGTTTGTTGAATATACAGTGTTTTTATTCAGAATATGGTAATATTTTACTGATTGGTCACTATTTTACAGAACTTTCTAAATAATTGTGATACATTAGTGCCCCAAAACGGTAGAGGGTATTTTCTTCATAAAACTGATGCTCTCTCTTATTTACTTATTTTTCATACTCTGACCCAATGTTAAAAATTTTCTGTGATTGACTTTGTTTATCCACAACTGTGTAATTTTTTCCCAAAATACTGATTTTTGTATTCCAATCAACTTACAAAATGAAATAACATTTGAAATTCTAAGCTGTTTAGCTAAGAACATAATGCAAAGGTAATATTTAACTATCATATTCAAGGCTATTTTTCACTACAAGGATTGAGTCATAGGTAAGTAAAAGGCAAAATTTCTTATTTATTATTTAGTCATGAATTTTTTTTTTTCTGGTACCAGGTGTCAAAATCATGACTGTGCACTTGCCAGGGAGGCACTTACGCCACTGAGCTCAATCCCCGGCCTATTAGTCATGAAATTTTGATTCAAATATTTCTTCATTATTTTATCATTTTTCATTTAAATCTTTTTTCTGGTTTGGATACCATGGTAATTGTCCCAACTCTATAGTTGACCATGTAACCCAGAAGCAAGTTTGTTCTATAATTCTGAGTGCAATATATCAAACTTGACAAAAGATTCTTCAAGCATATGAGCTTTCAAAATATAAATTAATCTAGTAACTGAGATTATTTAAACTTCAAAGATTTGGAGACTGCTAAATCCTCTAAATTAAAGCACAGGGAGTTGCTTTTTATTTTTTAAGAGTAGGTTCAAATAATTTTATGTATATTCAAATTGCAGTAAGAAACTGGATAATGATAAAGCAGTGTTTATATTTTGCATCATATATGAAATTTCAGCAAAACATTAAGGGATTCTGACAACCGAAACAAGATGATATAAAGATATATAAAGTGTTTATTTTCTAAAAATAATCAAAACCGAAATAGATTTTTTCATGACTTGGAATGGCAAAATACAAGCTTTATGTGACCTCCACTTCACAAATAGAATATGAGGGATATTTTCATGTGGAGGTTCAGATAAGGTAATTGGGCATCAAATATTCTTGTTATGAAGTCTAAATAGGCATAGTATGGTATATAAAGAAAAATTCCTGACTTCTAGGGTCTGCTGTAACAATTCCATTCAGTCATGATACTCAGAGGCATTTCCATTCTTTTTCTGTCACCTCAATCTCCCTTTGTTCTCTCCTGTTTAGATATGACTAAAAGGGCTATTATTAATAATGTTTAGTGTTTACTTAAAGCCATTAAAAATCAGTTGCCTATTTTTCAGTATTTTATAATGATTAACAATTTCAAATGGATAGCTATTTCAACAAACTGCATAGAATTAAGATGATTTGTCCGAACTTTCAAGAATAAAGGGTAAGAAGATGAGATTCAAAACTTGTTTTCTTAGGCTTTGATGATATTCAGTTTGATCTGGGCTATTTTATCCCATGTCTGTATGTTGATTCTATTCAAAGACTGTCAGCCTACAAGAAAAGAAAACTCCTAGAATACTTATTTGGAAGGGTTTTTTCCCTACAACTTTTCTGCTTGAATATTAGTCTAAGTAATAAGCTCTATTATATGTGGTGGCAATTATTTAATAAATAATTAATATTATGATTTTTATTTTGGTATGCTTTTCTTCATTCCTCAGGTTTTGCATAAACATTGTCTTTGTCACAGAAAAGCCAAAGATACCTATTGTTTTAAGAGAAATTAGATTGTCAAAATATTCATTCTTCCAAATAGATTTCAAAATTATTCCTTAAGGTACACAGTCAAAATACGTAACGGTTTTTTGAATCTTGTAAGGTAATGTGTATTACACTAAATATATGGACAAAAATGTGAAATATGCACCATATACATCCATTCCATAATAAATTAATCAAGTGGTTGGTCATTTATTTCCAAATTATCACTTCTGGGCCATAAAAATCATTTTCTGCTTTTAAAGACAAAAAACAGTGATAATAAGATGGGATATCCAATATTCCAGAAGGATATTTGGATTTTTTAGAACAGTTTTCTACAAGTATATCCAAATATAAAATATTATTAGTATATTTATAGTCTCAATATTATTTTTAGAAAAAACAATTCAGTGGCTGATAACTATAGTTTTATCTTGGGCTGAATGATAGAAATTTGAACTTTGATTTTTATAAATATAATTAAATTTTCTCTTCCAACTTGTCTTCATATTTTTAACACAGTAAGTTCTAGCTAGAAAAGTTTTATGAAAAATACTTCAGATTATTATTATTAGAAATTAGGTTAATTATACATCTAGAGATTAGTGTTCAATTATACAAGTTATATGAACATGTGTATTATATTTGGTAAAATGTCTTCCAAAAAGAGCTGTTTCATGAACTAATTTAATAAACAAGAATAAGCAATTTTATAGTCCTAACATGTAATCTAAAAATAGATGTATAGGTGCTAATAAAAGTGTAATCAAGTGAATTTGATTCTGAATAAATCTGATTAAAAATAAGAAAAGAATAAATAGAGAAAAAACATCTCTACTGAGGATATAACACATGAAAGTGATAGATAAAGGTGTAGGAAAATGATCTCCCCTTGCAGAGTTACCAGAAGCCTCTGTCATTTTTAATGCAGGGTTTTTCCTTGTTTCCCTCACAGAAGTTTTTGTTTCCTTTAAGTTTTGATTTTATTGCTAAGTAATGGAAACCCCTAGCTCCTATACATTAAGCTAAGTGTAGTGGACTTGCTAACATCAGTCACCTCTGTGGCTAGAGAATTGTCGGTGAAGATGAGTGTACCAAGGGCAGAAATCTGATAGTAGATCAGAAGTCAAAGCTCATGTATTAATTTTCTCTTGACTGCTGTGATAAATTTTCATACACACAGTGGCTTCCACAAAGTTATTATATTATTGCTCTGGAGATCAAAATCCAAAGTGAGTCTTGCTGGTTTAGAATCAAGATTTGCAGGCTCTATATTTCTAGGGTTTCTAGCCTTTTGTAACTTTAGAGGCTACATGCATTCCTCGACTTGAAGCTCCAAACCTTCATCCTTAAAGCAAGCAGTGCAGCAACATCTCGAAATACCTCTGATCTCAATCCCTCTTCTACTTATTTCTTTCATTTGTGGACCATTGGCCTTACTAGATTTACCTAGATTTGCCTGAATGGAAGCCAGGATCATCTCTCTATTTTAAAGTCAACTGGATAGCAAATTAGTTCTATTTGCAAACATATTTCATCTTGGGCATAGAGCACAACATGTCCTCGGGTCTTGTGGTTATCACGTAGGTACCTGCCTGAGCAGAGGCATTGCTTTGCTTGCTGAAACCTGAAAATCAATGGGAAATGGGTTTGATCATTGTATCTTGCTTCACTTTGAAGAAGGGAAGTGTGTGAAATTGAGGAGACAATTGAAGAATATCAAGAGGTAAAGAGTATATGAGGACAATGGTAGATCAAGAAGACCATTACAGACAAATCTGAGAGTAAAATTGGGGACTACATAGGATTATATTTTAAATCCAGGGACAAGAGAAATGGGTGTATAGTATAAGGTAGAAATAGAACTTGATAGACAAATTCAGTGAAATAACATGAGAGCAAATTGTAAGTTAATTAAGAAAACTCTTCATATTAGTTTTTCATGTGGGAAAATTTTGCTTGCCTCTTAAATTGTATTTATATTATTTCAGATGCTGCCAATAAGACATTTATTTATGACACAGTACATTATTAGAGATTCTTAAACAAGATCATATTGTATATATAATTAGCAATTTAGTAAGGTGCTTGAAAATTCAGCATTGAAGTTTTCACAGGGTAAGTCTAGGTAACCAGTGCCTGAAAAATCTATTACATCATTCTGAAGCATTTCTTTTCCTGTGGCCTTCATTATTCTTCAAAGCAGTTGACACAGCAGCTCTAGTTCTTTCAAGTGAGTTTCAGATGGAGGGAAAAGCCCTAGTTTCCATTTTAGAGCTGATTTCTGAGAATGATTCAGGTTTCAGGTGAATATCACCACTCATGAAAAACTCACTGGTTGGAAAATAGAATCTGGAAATAGCAAGAGCAGTAAAAGTAGATATGCTCTGGAGAGTGTACATCATTAAATTATTCAACATCTTAATTACATTTCCTTTCTCTGTCCGAGAGCCTCCTAGGAAATATCTTTTAACTGTCTTTATTGCTTCCTTGTAGTCAAAACTGTCAAAATAGGCATTTCTCTGTGTTATATTTTCTGCGTGTGTGTGTTGTAGTGGGAAAAATGAGTATAACACTTGCTGGAATATGAAATATCAAAAGGTATTAGGTTCTGAGTGTGCAAATATTTGGTACTAAAAAGTAAACTTTTATTGATCACCTTTTTAAAGCTCCCAGAACAGCATGTGTGTTCTGCTCTTTGGTTTTCTGCAGCAAGGAAATAGAGTTAGCAGTTGTTCCTTTATTTCTCCCCCCTCAACTTTTCCTTGTATAATTGCTTTGGGACATAGACTGTTCAACATGCATGCTTCTCAGCTTCTCGACCTTGACTTCACTGTCCATAACCTTCTTTTCTGTTTCACTACTCTACTCATTCTGATAGGATACCTTGCTGCCATCTCTAACTAGCCCATCTTTAATCAATAATTAAAGCACATGACACATTGATTTTGAAATTCTCCCATTCCAGCTGTTTTTATATAGGACTTCATTGACATCCACTACTCTTTTTGCCTTGTTTTCAAAAAATATCTTTATTTAGTTACAATCCAGCAGTGCTCGTATTTCAACATATTCTTAATAATACTCTCAGTTATCTTCCCCTTTCTGCTATTTTGTTACACCCATTTAGCAGAACCCCAGCTTCAATATGTCTTATTCTCTGTCAATGTACTTGATCAGCTGAGTGTTTGGGGCAGAATTCTCACAACATGGCAAAGTCATGACCAAAACAAGCTACTTTATTAACAAATATATGCAAATAGCATGCAAATTTGTTTTCAGAATCTTGAGAATTTATGAAATCCAAAACAACTTGAATTAGAGTACCAATATATCTGATTATCTTGAAGACTCCTGACAGTCAACAACTCAGCTTTTTGTTGCCTTCTACCTACTGGTTCTATTTCAGTGTTGTCAGCATCAACATCTAATCCAGAAACTTAGGAATTATTTGCAACGTTACACTCTCCTTTTCTTCAGTGCACAGTTGAACACTATTAATTGATTTTGCTTCCTGAACATTTATCAAGTCAGTATTCTTCCTTCACTGCCATTGCCCTTGTCCACACTGCATTGCTTCCTGCCTGCTGCAGTCAGTTGCCCCCTACTATTCTCTCCATGCTCAGTATGGCAGGTACAATTAAATCTCTCATTCACACTGAAGTCACGATATTTTATGAAATATAAGTTAGTGATATCACCTTTTGCTTCATAATTCACAAAGGTATCACTGCTCATAGGACCAAAATATTTGATAAAATCGACACACAAGGAGATTAAGACTAAATCTATTTACCTTTGCAGCATCTGTTTTCTTCTTCCTTTCTGGTACTCTCAGGACTACTCTACATTTACTGCCCTTCGAAGGAGGCTGCACTGTTCTGCTTGAATGCTTCCCCCTTGCTTCGTCCTCCCACCACTTAACTTCTACCTTTTCTCTGTATTTCAATTCAGTTATTATTTTCTTAGGAAAATTTCTTGGGCATCCACAAATAATTAAAGATCCAGTGTAGAAGACTAACAATGTCACTAATTTTTTAACATGGTGCAAATGGACAGTTTTAGTTTTATAAGTTTGTGTGCTCCTCAGAGCCATTTGTCACTTAATAAATGCTAACCTCACTGATGATGAGAAATACCAAGAAGTTGAGTGAAATCCCTCTGATAGTAATAGCTTAGTTTATTAATGGCATTAAAAAATCACACTCTGAATTATAAACATACCAGCCTAAATTTCAAGAGTGTACTAATTTAGAGATTAAAAGATCCTTTTGGTCATTACTAGATAACCAAATAGTAAATCCACTTTGTGGCTAGTCCAACAGAGAATATACTTATATTCTTTACCCTTTTGTCACCACTATTTTTAACTGCCAAACTCTCTTAAAAAATAAAAAAAACCACTTGTTTTCTTTTACTCAATGACTAACAATTGCTCTAATAACTGGCCCTCTTTCAATCAACTCAAATATTTCCATAGCTAGATGGAGTTTCTAAAATAATTTTCCATGAATGGTGGCTGCCAATCAGCTTACTTTGGATACTACTAATATCATATTTCTTATGTCCTTTGCTTTGAATTGGTTCACTGAGTTTTTGATACTGAGTAAAATTATAGGTTAAACTTTTAACAATAACATCAATATCATTCATTTTTCATTTCTATCACTGTCTCTTCACATTGAATTTATTTTCAAATGTACTTTGTTTTTATATCTTTATAAGTATTTAAATCATTCCCTTTTTTTATATAATCTGAGCTGTGTTTTAGCCTGACATAGTCCATAGATCAGTTGCTACATTCAGCATTTATCCTATGTATCTTGTACTATAGATTTTCAAGAATAGATGTTATTAAATACAACTTTAGTCATTATTTTTCATCCTTGGCATTAATATTGTATGCACCATTTTGTAATAATTAAAGTTTGCAAACATCTTTACTTAAAATATTTAAATTGATCCTCTCAAACACCTTTGAAATGTGCTAACATTATTATTCCATTATACAGATACAAATTTAAGATCAAAAAAGTTACCAGACTCAACCAAAATCATGCAATTATTAGAGACAAAGCAGATGCCAACTTTTGACTTTTTGATTTGAAGTTTAATCCTCTTTCAGTAACAATGTGTTCTATGGTAAGTCTTTTCAACACTATTTGAAGGATTATTTAAACATGAAATCTGTTTTCTACTTCAAAATCATTTTCAGAATGTGTGGCGCATGCAGTGGGTCATTAAAGAAAATGGAAGGAAAAAGAACGTATGCATAAAGTGATCACTATCACTTAGCTTAAAACCACAGAGGAAAACCAGTCTGCCTAAGCATTGTCCAGTGTCGCCCTGAAGCCTTGCAAATGAGAGCAATGGACTGTAGTTTCCTAGGAATGACACCAGGTCAGTTATGTCATTTTTGGAACTACTAAATTAATAATCTCTAAGTTATTTGCACAGAAATTTAAAGCATGATTCTATAAAAAAGAAATATCTTAGGAAAATTAGTTTATCTCCAAAACGCAAGAGATTTTTAAGTGCAGCAGGAAATAAGAATTATTCTCTATGAAAACAAGGAGTGCTATTATACCATGGGAATATTATTTCAATCACTATTATAAATCACTGTTTATTGCTCTCAAATTAATTTGGGGTTTAGGATTTCTTTTTTTTTTATTGTGTTTGTGCTTAAGGATGAAAGAAGTTGATGGGTTACTTTTAGCTTGATCCTGAGATTTAAGAGTAATTTCACTGCATTTGGTAGTTTTTTTAGTGTATATAATTGTACTTTAAGTGTGATAATCACATGTTTATGATTAGACCTATATATTGGATGTCTCATAAGCTATGCCATCTTGTACTGTTTACTTGTCAGTTTATTTCACCAAGATTACATTGGGTATAATCTTCTGATTTCAAAACATAATGTAGTTTTTAAACTTATGCTTACATGAACTAGCTAAAGAAATATTTCCCTATGTGGATCCATTACCAAATGAGTGGTATGTATATGAAGAATATTGCAAGAATTTAGGAAACAGATTAACTAACAATAACTGGAATAATCCAATAAGAACTCTATTACTTTGCTGAGTTTTAGGGATACAGAGCCCTCAGAATCAGGTAAGGTTAATGCATGCTATCTATCAGGACTATGTCTTAGTAGAACTGTGATGTAAAAAAGCAAAGCCAAGAAGCTACACACGAACATAAACGCATGGCTTGTAAGAAAAAACATTTCAAGGCATTTTGTACAACTGTACACCTAAGAATGGATGCTATGAATGCTATTTCAACAGCTTGTAGGGAGACATTTGTTCTTAAGTGTAATCTCAGAGTCAAACTGTAACATAAATAGGGCATATGTACTGGAGTATTCATTTGGCTAAGGGTAGGAGTACCATATGGCTTTTTGGAGATATATACCATGCTTGACTAAAGCAGGTGAATATAAAAGGAGAGACTAGACATGTGGCTGGCTGGAGAATGTGTTAAAATGCCTTCCAATTCAAACTTTAAATAAACTATGTTAACAGACAAAAATATAACTGTTGGGCATAATGAATTGAGCTTACAAACCTTTCTGGACACAGAAAATTTTCAAATAATTAAATTGTGTTTTATGTATCTCAGTACCATTTATCTTGATGCAATACTTGAAGCATATCATTGTGGGCTCAATACTTAAATAAATGAATGTTATCTAATGACTTGGCTTCTACTCATATAAAGGAATCATTCTTAGACAATGTAATATATATATTTTATATTATTTTACTTACATTTTAAGACTCTATGATGTAATTAGACTCCAGATTATTTTTTTCTTCATTGTAAAAGCAAAACAATAAGATTTAAAGTTAAATGAGATAGCAAAGGTTATTTAATTAATATTAAAGTCTCATTTTTGGCAAAGAAGAAATTCAAAATTTTGTGTACTTACATTAAATACTTGCCAAATTCTTCTGGCTATAAAAAATTATCACTTTTAGAAAATCTCAACCTGTATTTGCAGTGCTTTATTATGTGATCAGCATAATATATCATATATCACCAGAATTTTCAGGAGTAACTTTGTGATTCAGTAGCATAATTTCCATTAGGTCTGAAGCAGAGTAGAGTGAAAACAATGAACTTGTTTTAGTTTGAAGTTGCATTGCCTGGGTGTGTGTCATGTGGCTTGAGATCTGTGTGCAATTTCTTCAATAAACACTATTTTATGGGTAGCATATTTCAGAGTAGTTGAGCAACTTGCTCAAAGTCAGTAAG
The DNA here is from genome assembly GCA_004027295.1 of Dolichotis patagonum. Lineage (NCBI taxonomy): Eukaryota > Metazoa > Chordata > Mammalia > Rodentia > Caviidae > Dolichotis > Dolichotis patagonum. Next base: position 46,031 of record PVJX010000993.1, on the reverse strand, counting down.
CCAGTAAGAGATAAATGTTGTTTTCAAAACCAAATCTTCTAATTCTATATCTATTGAGTATTACATTGTGCGTAAAAATACTCTATCCTAAAAGTATAGTCAAAAAGTTTCCAAAATCTTGAAATCTGGAAAGACTGTGAGAGTTTTTAAAGGGTAAAATAGCATCTTTTGTGTCCTATTTATTTCAAAAAGCATTTTAGGGACTAAAGTAACATCTATTTGCAGAAAGACATTGCTTTTCTCCTTCTAATTTATGATCTATGTCCTCCAAGAATTTAAATCAATATGATGACCAAGTGACTCATCTCCATAAGTCTTAGTCACTTAGAACTATCACTCTGGGAAACATTACCTCATTCCTTCCTCTCATTAGATACTTGGCACTCTGTGGAACAAATGTCATTGAAATAATTTAAAATATCATTAAAACTGAATACCAATCTATGTAGTCAGTTTGTTAAATTTTCTAATAGTTTGTTTTAATCTGCCTAAAAAGTAATAAATAAAGGAGAAAAGTAAATAAAGCTCTAAAGTTAGAGAATTTCTTTTTCTGAAAGTATTTACTTATGTGTTCTCCTTTTCTGCTTTGTGATAAAAAATAATTTAAAAATCACCCCTCTGCAAGAATTGATCAGTTATAATCAAACAGTTTGAGGTGATCTTTGCCCCAAAATAAAAGTAAGAATTGTCATAGCAGACCCCGACTTAATGGAGACATGGAAAAATGTTGCTTTATTGTGTAGACTTTATCAGTGAGTGTTAAATAAATGTTTAATAAAAATTATAATAATAAATTATATGACAACAAAATAAAGGAGTTTTCCAATGCATATAGGTTGTTTTATGATAAATAAATATATTTTGAAAGCACTACTAGAGAAGTTGATAGACTTCAGAAAATCAATATTTTCTACCAGCTTTGTATTAATTTAGCATAAAAGAATCCATAAGAAAATTACTCTGAAAATATTCCTCTATATAAGTCATGCTTTTTCTTATAGATGATAAAAATCATTTATAAACAGTGTGAAGAAAATTTATTGCAGAACAATGCATCATAGCTAAATCTTGGAAGCAGTCTCTATATTCATCAATAGATGAATGGGTAATAAAAATGTGCTATTTCCATTATTGAAATCAGTATGCAGATTATTCAAAACAATAAAAATAAAAATTCCATTTGACCATGTTATTCCCTTTCTAGGTATATTCCTGAAAGAATTATAGGCATTACATTACAGTAATGCATGCATACCCATTTTTATAGCAACATAATTCATAATAGGTAAATCTTGGAAGCAGCCTACATGTCCATCAAAGAAGAATGGATAGATAAAATGTGGTTTTCATACATAATGGAGTACTACTCTATCATAGAAAGGGCTAACATTGAGGCATTTGTTGTAAATTGGATGCACCTTGGCACCATAATAGTAAGTGAAATAAATCAGACACACAAGCTTAGACATTTCAAGGTTTCTCTTATATAAGAAATCAAAAATATAAAGAGCAAATTAAAGGTAGATAATAGAAAATAGGGCGATAGATATTTCTAAAAGGGGAAGGGAATCAACAGGCAGAGGGGTGGGAGGGAAAGGGGATGAAAAAAAGAATTAAAACGTGCTATGTACACGTACCTACTCCTCCATGTACCTACTCCATTATGTACTGTGAACATGCATAAAAAAAGAAAAGAAAGGTGATCCAGAGATGGATGAAAGGAAGGAAGGAAAAGGGGATAAAAAAAGAATTACGATGTTATGTGTACATACAAATTTGATACAGGGTCTATAAACAGTATGTACTAAAAACATACTATTAAATAAAATACCTCACAGGAAGTCAACATCAATCACACACAATAAACGATTATGTCCCCTACCAGGGATTAAGTAACTTCTCATGGCCATCACTTAACTTCCCTTCAACATATTCATTTTCATATTTATAGCTAGTATAAGAACATAGCTACTCGCTACATTACACCATCAGTGGTTTTAATTTCCTTTTCTTTAGGATTGCTTCTTAGTTTGCAACATCAGGAAGTCTATTTTTGCAGACCAATGTGAAGCAACTAACACACTGAATTGCAGACAAATTAAGCAGCATAAGTTAAAATGTGCTGTCACAAACTATAAACCGTCATCCTATTTGTAGACAGGAAAAATGTTTTGAAACCAATCAAGGAACTGTGCATTATGCACATTGATTACAGCTAGAGAAGATGCCAGATTGAGTATTTATCCCTGATATAAAACAGAAAGGTCATAAAAAATGAAGTGATATCAATAAATCTCAGTGATAAAATAATTAAACTGGATGTCTTTGAAGAACTCCCACAAAAGGCGAAGTAGACTCACATTGTAACTAGAGGCAAAGGTGCCAATAAAGCTGGCTCTGGCGAGGACCCTAAGGGATACTTACTGAAACTCTGCTTTTAGGAAGTAGAAGCCTTGTGCTTGAATTTATAATAGTAGATAAATAATATGAGCAACTGGATTAAAACTGAATGGAAACAGCTAAGATGCAGTGGAAAGATGACTGGATTTGATGTTAGTAGCTTTTGACTCAAATGTTCATTCAGTTAGTTATGAAGAGCTTGTGATCTCGGTGAGGGATGTCTTCTCTTTTTACTTTTCTTCCTTTCATTCAGACTTTCATTCTGGTGTTTAAGGTTTCAGATGCAGTTGTCAGTCAAAGGCAGAAACACTTATGATAGCAAAAGGTATAAAACTGTTAAAAATATAATCAATTTGATGCTCTTGATTCCTAAATATATCTTATAATTAAGGAAATTTTACTGAACACCTGCTAGGTAACAAGCAATGTATCGTTCTGATAGAATGTCAGAAACAAAGAATGAAAGAAAGAGAAAGAGAGAGCAGAGTTATATGTTCAAGTAGCACAATGTTCAGGAAAGGGAAGTATCAACCAAACAGGTAACTGCCAAACACTGCGTAACTATTAGAGAAATGTTCTGCATGTTAGGAGGCATACAGTTTGAGTGAAGAACTACGAGCTGACGCCAGATAAAGACAACTGAGCAAAAGACAAGGTAACCTGAATTGTATCTCAGAGGGCAAGCAGGAATGGATCAGATCTGCCTGATGGAAAGGTTGTTCCAGGAAAGGTAAATAATGTCCACAAAGAAACCATGAGAAAAAAAAACCCTCCCAATTATAGAAATGGTAAATCGCTCTACACTGGTGAAGTAATCTATTTGTTATCATCTTTAAAAGATAATAGAAAAGTGGGAAGTCCCTGTGCCCAATTGCTAGTGCAGACGAAAGCAAGAAAAAGAAAGAATAAAAGAAAAATAAGAGGAAGAAGGAAAGAAGAAATGAAGGAAAGAAGGAAACAGCAAGTCTGACAGATACAATGTCTCTTATTGAAGACTATAATTTATTTTCCAAAGCAGGTAATGAAATAGCTTTGTAAAGTGCAGGTTTCCCTCTTATGATAGGATGCATTCTTTATGTCACTATAATCTAATGGTGCTGACAGATATTTAATAACTAGTCTCTGAGTAAAAGAACCTCATTGATAATATTTTCAGGTTTCTATGGTGTCAGTATCCCCACTGTGACTGAATTCAAGGCACTATTACACCATTGACCTTAAAATTGGAAAGGAACATACACAGTTTCTCTTATTCCAGTACAAGTTTTATCCAGAATACAGTTTCATCTGCCATTACCCTACCATCCCTGCCCATTATCCCATTTTCCTGGACAGAGGTGTAATAATGACTACGGAAGTTCCGGCTGCCTCATGGCCTTTTGTTCCCTGTGAACACCTGGACATCCCAGATTCCCGTTACTTCGCATTCTGTCTCTTTGTCTTTTCTTGCTATGTGTCTTTACACCTGGCAAGAGACTTGGGTCTACCGTAGCGGTCCCTAAGATACATGCACAGGTAAGTATGTTGTATATAGCATAACCAGTGAGTGGAAGACCAACAGCTGTGGCATCTATCTTATTTATGCACTGTCTTCAATTGCTGTAGTCATTTTACTGTCTTTTCTGACCACTCCAAAGATCAGAGACAAGATTATTCTAGTAATTTGAAGGAATAACTTGTTCTGTTTTATAGTAGAAATTCCTCAAATATATCCTGGCTTAATTTATAGTCTTTAAATATCCCTTGTTTAAAAAACAAGAAAATTTTATTGCTAGCTTCTTTGATATATCCATCTCTTTGATATTTCAAACTGTAAACTTTTTAAAAACTGAAAATTAGGGTGAATCTCAGACATTCTAAGAAAGTCCTTCCTTCCTTCCCTGCACCTGAGTTCAGACACGGATGTTCACTGCTCAGTGTTGTCTGGTATCGGTGGACATTCTTTTCTGATGTAACTCTAGGGCACTCAGCACACCAAGATAATGGGATATTATCCATGCTGCTCAGAAAATCAGAATGTGCTGCTGGTCTAATTATGTGTCCCTCTACGGGGGCAGTCTATATAAAATAGCTCAAAATATGAATCAAGGAAGTAAGCTATTGAAGGAAAGTTTATGTTTGCTTTGCACAGATCACCTGGAGAATCTGTGCTACTCTCAGGAGCTTTGGTAACAAGTTGTGTTTGCTGTAACTGCAGAGAGTGACACGGTGGTTACTCACTGTTCTCTACTGAGTTCTGAGAATCCTGCTGGGATTGTTTTATTTCATTGTTCTTTTCCAGGAACTCCAAGAAAGCTGTGTTCTTTACACTATTATTTTATTCAAAGAGAGAAGCAGACAGGATTAAATAATGGTTTAGCTTCAATTTCCAGTACAATAAAGAAAAACTAGAATGCAAACAGGGCTCTACCCTAGAATAAATTTTTCACATGTCTTAGAATATCGATTTAAAAAGAACCTAACCTACCCACACTTTTATGTGTCTTCAATGATATTTTTAATATTCATTTAATTCTGAGTTGACATCTACAACACTATCTGTACACAATTTTTGAACTATTTCAAACTTCTAGAAGCTAGTGCCACAGAAATCTTTACATTTGTCTTCTGCTGTCCTACACTGTTTTCATGTACATTAGCAAGAGATTCTAGTTATAAGATAATATATAAAACATTAACTTAGTGTTTTATTTTGTCTCAAATCCAGTCTTGCTTTTCTTAGTCCACCCAGTAAATTACTTTGAATAAGGAATTTTTTCCAAACTCTCACTTGAGTTGTTAGTTTTAAATCTATAGGGAATAGAAATTTTAATGTTCTTTTTAGTAAAGATATTTAATTCTCTCATAATCAATAGCCGTCATTTACCTATATGTCGTATTCAAGGAATTTCCAGCATTACAAACTCATCTGTGAAATCTTGAACATACATAGTAAGACTGAAGCTAGAGGCTAAGTTTTATCTCTGTTTTAGTTCTGGGGGATCTAATGGCAATGGATTTATGATTCTAGGGTGACCTACTCTAAAGACCAAAAAAAGCTGCCTGCTCTTTTCTGTTCTCTGCAGCACAAGTCCTTTTGATGAGTGGAACACTTTGCTTTTTGAATTGCTCTGTTGATTCAGGACCTTCAGTTGGTTGCATGAGCTCCCAAGATGGCTTTGCTATAAATAAGAATAAAAGCGAGGTATTATATAGTTACACTAGAGTCAGAATTACTGTTTGTGTGAAACACATAAAACTTCATTGTGTTTCCATGATGAAACTCTACAAGGAACCTGTTAACCTGTATACAAAGCTTTTCAGGTCCTATTGGGTCAAATATTGATCAATAAAATAAAGAGAAGAGGGAGGCAGAAGAGAGAGGAAGAGAAAGAGAGAGAGTTTCAAGGACTCAAGGATCTTATTGACAACTTATTAATCTTTTTGTATTTTTACTTTGAAAAACACCCTAGTATTGAAATGGAATAAAAATGAATTCTTCCATGTATATGATATTCTCAAAATATTTTTCTGCTAATTCACTTATTCAACAAATAATCATTTGGCACAATCTACAATGTGCCAAGTTCTACAGGTGTGGACATAGAGGTAATCAAAGTCAGTGATCTCATGCTTGTGAGAGGATATAACTATATCAATCAGTCTTGTGATTATTAATCCTGCATCTTTCTCCCACCTACTTACAGGTGATAGTTCCATAATTGTTACCTGAGTTTTCTGTGATGTGTAGGAGTACTTTTCTCAATTTATATGAAAGTAGGGTGATTATTTAAGTAGTATACTTTTTTTATTGATTCACAACTGACAATATTAATTAACCAGTTCACTTTCAAATACACATTTTAGTAGAGAAACTGATTTTATGATTATTGCCATTATTCATTCCCCATAATTTTGCCGTTGCAGCCTGAAGATATGTTCCACAGGTTACTACCACAGTAATCGCTTCCTATTATTGCATATCATCATCATTTTAAATTTTAATTATTGTTATTATGAGCCATTTTGAAATGTATATTGAAGCAAAATTCTTAGTAAATATTATTTTTAAAATGATTGCATATCTTAGTATTATAGATTGGTAAAAAGTCAATAGCCTTCAAAAGTAAACTTAAATTTACATTTTCACAAGATAAGTACATCTTTTACATGTTAATTACAACTTTGTCAATAGTTACCACCTTGTTTTCACAAAATATTGAGGTGACTGTGTTGCATGTGTATGATTTAAAGTGACAAAAAATGGATGTTAGTAATATCTGCTTGTGGTGCTCTTTGAAACAGTTTGACAAATTATGTAACAATTTCATTAATCCATGATACAGATTCATTCGAACAACATATAGGTGTAAAATATGTATGTTATTCTGCCACAGCTTTAGAGATATTTGTAACTTGATTGAAGAACGCTCCCTTTCTCCTCCTCCATGTATGTGTGTGTTTTATCACAAACCCTATGTTTCCAACCACAGTCTTATTTATGCCAGAAGTTTCTGTCACCAGGGAATACTCTCCTGTACTTCTTGAGGTGTCATAGCATTGTTCCTGATGCATTTGGGAGTTGCTGAGAAGTTTCATTCATTAATTAATAATATGCAAATAAAAGTTGCATCACCATTTTAATTCCTAAGACATAACTTTAGTTACACATATATGCCAAATAAATTATCTATTTGAACAAAATATATTTCATTTTTCGGAGATTTGTAAGATTGCTTTCAGATTTGACAAAACTTTTCATATGAAAGACCTAAACCAAATACAATTTCTGCTTTAAAAACTCATTAGCTACTTTCCACTCCCTGGTTTTTTCTTTATTCTTTGAAATGTGTAATAATTTGACATTTATAATTATAAACTATTCAGCTTTTATTTATTTTTATTAATTAACTACTTATGATAGTGAAACAAGTATGTGGTTTGATTTATAGAAAACTAGATTATTCTTTAGCTTTGCTGTTTTTACGGTGATCTTGGACATCTCACACAGATTTCCTTTCATCATACATAGAAACTGCATGATAATTATTGCTCTTCAGGTTGTGATTTAGTATGTTTCAAATGGTTAGTTCTATAAAGATACACAGTAAGTAATTATTTTCCGTTTACCTCGCAATAAAAGGTTTTGCATATTAATAAGATACTCCTTGAGATAGGTGGTAACACAGCGCATGAAGTACAGTCCTTGCTTCTAGTTACTAGTGAATCTTAGCTAAGTGCACAAGGGACATGAACTCCAGTCATGAGCCTTGCGGTTTCTTGCAGTGCGACGTGAATGTTCCAAGCAAGCCATGATTTGTTGTAAGTGAATTAAGAAAAGTTGCAACTTGGAAGTCATTTTTGAGAAAGTCCTTAAATAATGACTACATGTGGGCTGAGAAAAAAAGATTAAAGGGTATTGAGTTCATGAAAATTTCATTCTAGGCAGCGGCAGGCAGCATGCAGAACTGCTGAGAAAGTACATCGTTAGAGAGCAAGTAGCTAGCAGCAGGGGGTCTGAACTCAGGAACATGTTGGGAACTAGGAATAACTTCAGAATGTTAGGTTTCAGACTGTGACGAGTCTTGAATTTTAGTTTTAAAATTTTGTAAATTCATATCTTAACTTTTTTCCTTCCCTTTTTCACCAATTCGAATATCACTGACATTTGCTTCTGATGCTGAAGGCTTAATTATTTTAAACTGTTTTTGTTCACCATTTAAAAGTGAACTTTTGGAGTACATATACAAAACAGGAAAATGTTTTAGCTTTATCTCATATTTTTGACACAATTTCTTTGTGTGGAACTGATTTCCTATGTGGAAATCACATAACCAGGAAAGTTCTCTTCAAGTATCTTAGAGTGCAGGTTTGCTGGTCAGGAATTATTTTGGGTCACATTGTTTTTTAATTTAAATTTTATTTCTTGACAATATTTTTGCTGCCTATGTAATTTTATTTTTACAGATTATTTTCTAACAGCATTTTTTAAAAATTCCATTTTCTGTTTGCTTGCATTATTTCTAAAAATAACTACACAAAATTCTACTGTCTGTTCTCTAAATGAAGAAACGTCATCAGTCATTTCTTCCAATAGTTCTTTTCCTTGGTGCTGCCAAACTATGTGTATTTTACAGTACTTGACATATCTTAATGTCATGGAAGTTCTGTTCATTTTTCAAAAAATCTTTTTTTTCTCTATGCTTAAGTTTGGATAAATTTTTATCTGTAGTGTTTACTATAATATTAAAACCATTCAGTAAAACTTTTAGCTGATATTACATTTTTCACCTCTAGAATTTCCATTTGTTTTAAAAAAGATTTTTCTCATTACATTTACATTTTTAAAATAGTTATATTTATTAACATACTTAAAAACTATTTTCTTATTTCAGTCTGTTACTTTTGAGTCTATTTTTATTGTTTCATTGTTCTCTTGGTAATCACATTGTTCTGATTTTACAGTGTCTATTAAGGCATTATTATATGCTGGAGACTGTAAATATTAAGAATTAAATGTCTCAATTTTATTGTTTTCCTTTTAAGATTTGGAGGATTTTCATTGTTGTTAGAATGTGCATGGAGCACCTGTAACTCTTCAGACTATTTCATCAATAAAGTGTACTGCTATCAGTTACTATCTACTGTCTGGCCACTAAACAAAGTCTCTCTACTCAGTTAGGAATTTGAGCATGTCTCCAATCTTTGAGAGTTCTGGGATTTAGAATTCATTCCATTTACAGATCCATAGCACCTTTGGTGTGCTTTGAGAGCCGGGTCTTGTGCATTACTAGATAGTAATCACCCAGAGGCTCAAAACAATTCCTCTTCAAATTTCTGAATCTTTCTTCACTTAATTTCCCCTGTGACTGCACTGCATACAATAGCTTTAAACTGCTTCAAGACTGAGCCTCTGTTTCCTAAATTTAGTGATAACACTATGCTTTGCTTGACTTATTATTTTTTATTTTTGTTACCGTGGATCAAACTCACGACTGTGTGGTTGCAAGGCAGGCTCTTATGCCGCTGAGCTAAATCCCTGGTTCTTGCTTGACTTCTTTTTGCCTGCTTTGGGATGTAGAATGTGGCTTCAGGAAAAAAGAATAATAACTGTAGTGGTCACCTTATTTATTTATTTATTTTCTCAGATAATAAAGTTCTGGGCTGCATTTTATCCAGTGTTTTAAGAATTGGTTCATCTATCTTGCTCAGCTTTTTAGTTGTTAATGGCAAGCTTCCAGTATTACCATCATGACTTGAATTGTATGTCATTTAATTTCTTTTTATGTAACTGTTGCATATTATTGCCTTTTTGTGATTAAATAAAAAAAGTAAAGCCAATATGAAAGCGCTTCTCTTTGGAAAGTGTTTCTTTTTCACTTTGAACTCAATTGAAAAAAAGTTCACACTATCTATCTGACAGAAAATGTTCCAAAGTACAGATATAACTTACAGTGATTAACAAAATTCATGAGTTGCACCTATTGAAATTGTTCTCCTAAGTGTACATGATAAGCGTGTTCCACTAAAGATTTATATGACTGTTTTTACTCTCCAAAAATGTAGATGAAGAATTCTGGCAAATAATACAGAGAAATTAAGATTACTTATACTATTTCATATTTGTTCACACAGTGCACACTAAAGTTCTATGTTTAAATACCAGATCTTACAGATTATTTAGTTCAGTTGCTTTATTCTTTTAGTTCAATTTTTAGTTCAACTTCTGTGTTTAAATACCAGATCTTATAGATTATTTAGTTCAATTTCAGGTGATTTTCTTGTACTAACGTGTTTTGAAAGTGGACAATTTCATTTTCTCATAGACATCATTCTGAAACAACAGGTGAAGGAAAATATATTTTTGCTGGTGGCGTAGATATCATTATGACATACATTTCTTAGAAAATCTAGAAAATTCTTGGAACTTAACTTAAATGCATAACAAGTGTGTGTACTTATTTACTGTCTTGATTACTTTCCTCTCTTTGTTGAGACAAAACACCTGATGCCCAAAATTAAGGAAGGAAAAGTTTATTTAACTTACAGTGTGTGGAGGTTTCAGTTCACAGTTCAGTTTAATCTTCTGGTCAAACCGTATTTCTGTAGTTTACTGTTTGATGTAAAACCTAACTCCTGCATCAAAGTTCTGTGTTGTAGTTTGAAAATCGTATTTATAGTAAGTACAGTAAGTGAGTATAGTGTATACTCACTAATTTAGCTAAAGCTTTCCTTGCTTAATTTTGGACATAGAGAATTTTGTCTCAGCAATGAGAAAAAGTAACCAAGAGATTTATACAATGGTAGAAAATATCTTAGAGATTTAAAAATGACTGATATAATGATTAAGACATTTTTCTTATTTTTTATAGGTTATGCAAATATAGTATATTATGAAAAACTTTTAAACAAGGCCATGTAATTTCACATACACTTTCATATAAAGGTGGAAGTTTAATCTTCTGGTCAAACCATATTTCTGTAGTTTACTGTTTGATGTAAAACCTAACTCCTGCATCAAAGTTCTGTGTTGTAGTTTGAAAATTGTATTTATAGTAAGATGTTTATTGTCACTACAACTAGAAACTTGAGAATTATCTCCTGTTTTGTCTAAATACTTACACTAAACAGTTATTCTAAATTAGTGAGTATACAGAAATAGACTGTTCTTCTAAAAGACAGTCTTTTATTTCCCGTCTTAAAAAATAGGGTCTAAACAATACAGAGCACTTTCATAATGTAAAGATTACCAAATCAATATTTATGTGAAAAAGTGACATCATTATCACATATCTTTGAGTTGTCAAACAATAACTCTGCCTAGAGTATAGAAGGGCTTAGAAGCTTTTTAAAAAAGCATTACATAATATAGCATAGTTTTCTATTAATAGTGATAGTTTTAGGTGTGTTAGAAAAGAAAAGAAAACAGGAGGAATCAAAGGCTATTATTGGACTTTTGGGCCTTATTTTTCAGAAGAATGGCTTTTTCATTCCTGTATTAGGTAACTGTATCCTTTTTAGTTTTGAAAGTGCATTTGGCCTGAGTTAAGTGGCACTGCACTAGGCTGCAGCGTAGATATAATTTATAAGGTACTTGACAAGCTTATTGTCTGTGGCCTGGATCTGTCATAAAACAAGTACACGACAAAGTCTGACTACTTCTGACAATCCAGCACACATTTTAAGCAAACAACCATACCCAGTTTGCTCTGAACAGGAGCCAAACCATCCTTAAATAATACAATGGGACACTTGCACTGTAAGAAGCAGGAATAGGCAGAAGACTTGGGCTCTGGTCTGGGTATATTTAAGGGTTTTCTTAGAAGAACTGCTATTCTAAAAGGTCCCTAGCTTAAAACCATTCATAAATACACACTTCATTAGCTTCTATATGCTATTATCTAGCCAGGGATTTAGTATAAGACCTTTTGCTGTGGCTGGGGATTTAGCTCAGCGGCATAAGCGCCTGCCTTGCAAGCAGGCAGTGGTGAGTTTGATCCCTGGTACCGATAAAAAAAAAAAAAAAGACCTTTTGCTAATTTAGCAAACATTTTAGTATGAGGTTCTTGAAATACTAAAAATAGGAGCTTTCATCTTAGAGCAAGCAAAAGTAATGAACACTTTATGAATTTTAGCATAATTACTTGTATTGAATATCATCTATGCATGTATCTGTAAACTACCTCACATATAAATGATATATATGTACCATAGATATGATACATATTTTATATATAATATATAATAAATATATATAATATATAATATAATATATAATAAATATATAATAAATATATATAATATATAATATAATATATAATAAATATATAATAAATAATAAATAGTAAATAATATATAATATGTAATATGTAATATATAATATATATAAAAAATATATATATAACCAGCATAGGTAATATATATTACTATATTACCACATAGGTATGCTATTTCCATGATTTGTCTGCATCTATGAATGTCCATAAAGCAAGGTCCATTCCTATCTGTAAAAATTCACAATTAGAATGTTTGTAAGTTGGGGACTTATTCTATTCCAAGAACTTTTCCTAAGTACTCAGGGATTTATCCCCAAATATTTATCATACTATTATTTGACTTCATAAACAATCAGAAATAACCTTTATGTCCAATAGCAGGTCATTAGTTAATATTTTTCTCAGAAGCAATGAGAATAATTTCTAATGATGTGTATAACATCAAGATGCTTTTGTTGTCCAGAAAGGAGAAAAAAATTCTTTATCTGAGTCAACATCTTCAATTTGGTGACATCTTATTGTTAGTTTAAATAAAAATTGTACCTTATCATACTGGGAAAGCTTTTACTAAGCCTGGTAGCCCGTGGCTCATGTTAAGAGACACAGAAAGAAATATTCTAGATTGCCATAAGAGAAAATAACTAAGATATGAGAGTTTTAAAGGCTTTTTACATTATAAAGTATTTAAATTTTAACAGCAAACTCAGTGTCAAAAATATATTATATGTAACCCAGGATTCTGAGAAATGATACATTTGATGTACACCAGTATCAAACAAAGATGTGTATTTAATGTGAACACAGAACAGTACAACGGAACTAATTTATGATCTATTGTCCTCACAGAAAATCTGCAGCCATTCCTCTGATTACCAGTCCACTGTATGCTACGCAGCTGTGTTTCTCTTCCTCCATGTGATCTAATTGTGAGAGTCACGTTTCTGAAGGGCTACTGCAGACTTAGTCAAACATCTGTTTCTGAAAAGGAAGTCAGTACATGATAGAGGTACCATGAGGCCATGTTGCATAAATATTTCTCCCCAGTAGAACCTTAGGGTATTTTTGGTGACATTCATTCATTCAATCAATCATTCATTCATTTGTTATTTATTCTGAGGGATGAACCGAGAACCTTTGCATTGAGCTACACCCTTAGCACATTCAGTCCTTTTTCATTTTTTATTTTGAAAATGAGTCTCACTAAATCATTAAATTTCCTAGGCTGGACTGAAACTTACAAGCTTTCTGACTCAGTTTCCTAGAGTACTAGAATTATAGACATGTGCTACCACTCCTGAGCAATCAGAGGCTACTTTATGTGCATTCACTACCATGCCTGGCTGACACTTTAAAAACTATGTATCTGAAGATCCACTGAATTTGTACATAAAATATTTTCAGTGACTTACTTAGAATGTGGCTGGGTAACTAAAGGTTTTGGACCAAAATCCATCTAGTTTTGTAAATAAGGTCTCATTATAACACTGCTATACCATTTGTCTGTGTGTTTTCTGTAATTGGATGGTTTGAAGTCAATAGTTACAACAAAAGCCATTTTACCCACAGATACTAAAGTATTTACCAAGTGAATGTGTAAGAAAAAATTATGCAGGTTCCCAACTGTAGATTCTCCCCCACTCCACACACACACATGTTCCAATTTAACTTAATAATAAAAGTGTATTTAAGATTTTTATCTATGGTAGATTATTGTTATTAATCATTGGATACTATATTAAAATTCTAGTCTCTATTAGAAAACCTCTTGTTTCATAAATAGAAAAGTAATGAATTGTCTTATCTCTTAAAAGCAATTTCTTCTCTTTATATGAATATACTAATATTTTGTTGACTAACAGAATCTACACCAAGGTACCTTCTTAATGCATCTTTTATTGACTGGGAATTCTGGAATTCTAATTTAAGGCCATGAAAACTGGTTTAATTGGCTATGGATGCTATTTAAAACTAGAGCCAATAGGCCATGTTTATATAAATAAGTATAAATATTCCACACCAGGCTTATTTTAAGAATATGTATAAAATATATTGATCAATATGATCATATTGATCAATATATTGATATATATAATATTATATATAATATATATATCTATATATATTGATCATCAAGTGATCAATATATATATTGGTCAGTAAGTAAGTACTTGATTATAGTATTGTATTGGTAGTATTGGTACTAAGTATTGGTTAATTAAGTGATACTTAGTAGTATCACTTAATTACTGATTAAATGATATTTTTTATTGCATTTGGACTTAGTGAGGCTATGAATTTTTCTCAGAACATTTATGTCTTAAACTAGAAAACAATTTTGAAAGAAAATCTGGATACAAGTTAAAGTGAAAAATTTAGTAAGGAAGACCAGAACTGTTTACTTTTCAAGAAATGTAGTTTCTGCTTCATTCAGATAAACAATATTCATAGCCACCCCTCTTACACATATAACCAACACGCAGCAAAGAAAATTTTTGTAAATACTTTCTTTGTATTAATACGAGTCACTGTTTTTCACTATGGTCAAGAGTTTAAGGATGGTTCTTTATCTTCAGAAACATCTGTTTGACTCATGATAGAGCCATGCTAACTTGAAGGATGCAAGATTAAAGGAAGAGTTGGAGGGATTCATCAATCGAATATATTTTCCTTGCTCATGGTGAAATTGCTTCCCATACCTCTGTGATAAGTAACCAAATATTGTAGTTTGTCACTTCCCATAACAAAACACTAAACTATTTAACAGGGAAATATTTTCTTCCTTTTTTTTTAAGTTAGTGGACATAGCAATCAGTTATTAATGTTTGGTTTTATTAAGTTGAACTTTTCCTAAGGAATTCTTAATCTATTTTTTTATTAAGTTCATAGGTTAATGTCTTGGGTTCAATATTAATTCCTCATACAGGTTATCATGTTAAATTTAACAATTTTATAAAATTAGTATTTCTATAGTATTGAAAGCAAAAGCATTATAGATAATGAAATTATTAACTTTCTTTCTTTTAAACTCTTTATATTATATGCATATAGAAGATGCATAAAATGTCTCTTATACCATTTTTCTTTATGAACACTAATCGTTCTCTGAGATGTGGAGTTTGTATCTCTGTTCCTTTTTGAAAATGATGTAATATCTCTTTTGAAAGCTAAGAACTTTGTAACTTGCGTAAAATGGGTTATCACTGAGTAACAAATACTTTACACTTAATTACAAATTTACTTTACATATATTCGGCTAATTTCTGTGACAATATAGCAAACACTTTACTTAATTATGTGTTATTTGTATCGTCTACTACTATCTGTAAATCATCTGAAAATTTGTTGGCTTGTCTGAACTTTATTAATATATTTAAATGGTTTTAGCTGCCAATTGGAAATGACCTGCAATTCAATTTCTGTGTTAAAATTTTCCTTTTAATACATTTTTGTTTTTAATCATTTGTTTCAATCAGATATTCTGCCTTCCTTGTGCTTTTCGGGAATTAATTTCAGGGCCACATTATTTTAATTCTTCATTTCTAGAAGAGAGCCTAAAGGCTTTTTTCCCCAAATAGTTGAAACAACCAAGCTGTATGTGATATGAAAGAGATGCTTTGCATTTACTATTAAATAAAGTTGGCATTTAGTAATCATAGTATTGAATTTGTGAAGTGTTGTGGCCATAGAAAATACTTCCTAAACCTTTCTTGCAACTTTAATTTGAGATTGTTGTTCAAATGCATAGATTAATCTATGGTTTAGGATTATAAATATTCTCACACTTGAGAATTCTCAATTTTAGTAATTTGAGCAGCAGCATTTGGTTAGCTTACATTGAGGTGAATGAGCAACAACATGCCCACTCTTGAAGGCACATTTTTCATCTAGGAAACTAAGGATGACAGATTCAGCTAAAGTAAGTCCCTCTGGACTTGGTGTAAAAACTGCTAGACACAGCTGACCTGGTTTCTGAAAATTTGGATTCAAATAGGGACCACTGCCATTACATCCTTGATTATCTGTAATTCTATTAGTATTTTACATCTGTGGTCATATTTCTGGAATGGGAGCAAACCTTCTAAGCCTTTTAGTCATTTCTTTCATATTACCTATCTTGTTCTTGGTAGGCCAACTTTGTTTTGTTTTAAAAAATTACAATTTATTCTAGCTACTTACACAATAGAAAGAATGTTGAATTTTCACATAGTATCTAGCACTTAGAGCTTTGTGGCTTTTTTTTTTCATAGAGTCAGAGTGATCACCATCCAAAAATAGGAATAAATCCTTCAATATTACCAACATGTTATCAACTGACCTATGATTAGGTATATCTGGATTCAAACTCTGTTTTTTAAAGGAAACTTGTTAGATACCAAGACTTTTAAAATATAAATCAAACTAGTTACATGTTGGTATCAATTATCAATAGGGATAAGCATTTCAATTAAGATATACTAAAATTCAAAACCATGCATCATTAGTTTATTATCATTAGTTATTCTTATATATATTATCTCTTAATTATAAGGCAATTACTCTGCTACATACTATAAATGTTATAAAATATAAGACTGAATTTAATAGGACTCCATTTGTTAACAGCTAAAAGATGGTATAAAAATGTACTTGTTAATAAGCAAACATTATAAGGAAGATTGCAATAAAAGGGAGCAGAATAATGAACAAGCCAATGTAGAATATTAGACTTCAATAATTATTGCTATTTGAGTGTTTTCACAAGTTGCTTTTCTCTTGCTCCTATTAAATGATGATTGATTTACTGGGGTTTCAATATCCCAAAATAAACCATCCATCACTACTCTTAACTTTGCAGAAATGGAACATTCTATTTCTGTTATGTTACTGGCATTGACAGAATAGAATTTTAACTTTCACTTCTTCTCCTCCTCTAATACATATGACAGATTCAGCTAATACACACCCAAACTATACACATTAATTATCTCTAATTTAAAGAAGTGAAATTTGACTATTTTCCATCTCCTGTGTCCCAGGTATTGTTAGGCAATTTATCTGTCTCATTTCATTTTCTTGTCAAAACATTACTGTGAGGTACATTCACTATGGAAGACAAAAATGGATTAAAGAAGTTAATTGCTCAGTTTTCTTCAAAGTAAGATAGTTATGAAAACATCCTTGTGTGCATTATTTTATTATATAAGCACTACAGGTAACACTGCTTAGGTCTCTAATTTAGAGAGGAGGTTAAAATATTCATTAAATCAAGAGTACATCCTAATGGTGGTCTCTTTTAGCTGAAGCTGGACACCACATCAGAAGTTCTACTACCCTGAGATCTCCATTCTGTGAGAGAATCTAAAATAGCCATGTGAGGAGGATATAAAAAGTGAAAGCAGCACTGGTTAACTGCCAGCTGCCCCGCCCTTCAAGACTAGATGCCACTCACAAATGTGAAGTCATCGCAGACACTGCACATCCCACAGATGCTACAGACAAAAGGACTGAAGTCTCAAAGACATGACTTTCAGTCATGTTGTGACACTGAACAGTCCCTGCTAGAACTCTCTTCACAGTGAAGAATCAAGCCACTTCACAGCAACTGACCAAACTATTAACACAGAGAATTATGAGCCTAACAAAATTAATGTTGTGTTTCCTACTAAGTTTTAGATATTTTTATAGCAATAAATAAAACAGTATATAGGATTTTATAAGATAAGATGGTACATGATTTATTCTGTATCTTTCCACCTCCAACCTGTAAATAATGTGAAACTAACGCTGTATGAAGATATTGTCGGTGTGAAATGGCAATGCTAAGGGGAAATACATCTTATTTTCTTTGCCCCATGGTTAAGAAAGGAAAGTGAGGGAGGCATGTTGAGATAGTAAGACCTGTAGAGTTTGTTATTGTGTGACTAGTTGTATTAGTCAGCTTCCCCACTGCATGACGTGATACATGACACCTGCAATGTAGATGTGGACGGGTTTAATTTGGCTCATCTTTTAAGGGGATTCAGCCTGCAATGAGCTGGTTCCATGGCAGAGCATGACAGCAACAAAAGCGTGATAAAGCAAAGCCACTTAGTTCATGAGGGTTAAGAAGTGGAGGAAGGAACCTGTGCCAGAGAGGAAGGGGTCAGAGACCACATACAGCACCCCAAACCACACCTCATGATCCACCCACATACACCCAGAAATGTGCTTTATTAACACCATTGGCCTTTCTTAAGCCAATTAGTTGACACAATTGAGGTTAACTGCCACATTGGCCATTATTCATATTTATTTGACTTTTGCGAGATTATGAAGATTAACATATTACATGAGAATTTGTATAGGGAAATGAATCATTTAAGAAGAAGAGAGAACCAATACCTAATCTTTTCTTAAACAAGTTGTCCTTCAGTATTATGGTTGTACCTAGCAGATACATAGCAACAACTGGAGTGACTGATGACCTTTGTTTCTAGTGCTAGAGTCAGATGCTGGGCTAGAGAAAACAAAAATACAAAAAATTTCTCCAGGGTTTGAGGAGTAGGTAATTTGGAGACAGACAGACCTGAGTTCAAATTCCAATGGTGTGACCTTGGAAAGATTTCTAATGTCTGATATTTTTAATCTGCAGAAAAAGGAACATCTAAGTGAGGGAATTATTGCTAAGATGAAATAAGATTGCTTATGAAGAATGTTCAGCACATTATCCACTTGTCATTCAATTGCTTTTCCCTTAGCCTTTCAGACTAAATATAAAAACATCCAGAGTGGTCCTGCTTCTGTCTACTTAAGCGAGAAACTCAATGAAAACTTTAAAATGTCTAGGGGAAAGATCTGCTCTATGAATCACTCAGCTGTGATAATTGATAATGTTATGTAGATTGCCCAGACGGACTGCAGAGCCATTTTCCAAGATGATGTGTGGCAGTTCTGATTACTGAGCCCAAAGTCAGTGCAGACACTTGGGTTTTCCCTATCCATTTAAATGTCAGTGTACACAGCAGATGTGTCTCCTCTTCTTTATAAGTAAGATCGATGAACTAAGAGTAATTCATTTAGTCTAGGTTATGTGATTCGATCCCACAACTTTATTCTTTATTTCTTTAGCTTTTTTTCTTATTTCTTTAAGAAATACTCTTACCACAGTAATTTGAATGATTAGGCAAACTATTTCTGTTGACTAAAAGCATTTAGGGCTGGGTTTGTAGTTTAGTGGTAGAGAGCTTGCCTTACATATGAGCCCTTGAGTTTGATCTCTAGTATAAGAAATAAGAAAAAATAATAAAGGAAATTTGAAAACTTCTATTGCACATGGACTCATCTGTCTGCAAGGGACAGACACTCACTTATATTACCATAAATAATAGAAAATTACTTAAATAATTAATAAGGAAGCAAGAAATACCAGATGTAAGGCTGACTTCTACTGAGAGAATCACTGGGAATGTGGAGTTAGACCCAAAACAGACCTGAGAACCAAGACGTCTTTTTATTTTTATTGTGCTGTGAACTTATCATTTCATTTTTCCATCACTGCTTCTGTTGCCTTGGTCTTTTCATTTCTCCTGTTCCTATTGATTACCTCATCTTTGCATGGCATCTCCACAACAATGCTACTGCCTCAGTCTATTTCTTTACCCTAATGTTATTTATATGTTCAAGTTTACCTCTCTGTGTTTGTCTAGGTTGCCTTTCAATTTCAACTGAAATTGCTAAATGAGCTCCTTTTAAGCAGCAAAAACACAACTGATTTATGTCACGGCTCTTGTAAATGTCAACCCATCTGGTCATCCTGGGACATAATCATTCTTCAGTCATGAGCTGTGGCTCGGAAAAGTGGTGTGGGGCAGTTTCTCTTAAAAGGACTTGCATGCAACAACATCATTGACATGTTTAATTGCAACTTTGGGTTTTTGTAGATATATATTTTTTCTAGTAACTTTGCAGGATTATAATGAACTTATTATGTGTTATGAATTTTTTAGCCATTGTGTATCAGGAAAGCTTTTTTTAATCTCATTTCATGGCTAATTTTCCCCCCTAAGTAATGTGTATCGCTACACATACCCAGTGATCTTCTGACTGCTTCATGCGTCCTCCTTCATGTTACAAAGTAATCAAGGACAGAGATTGTGCTATAGATATAACTAGTATTAAATAGGCAGTATATGTTTGTCAGATGAAAATTAGTATATATGTATTTTTTAACCTTTAATGAGTAAAGAGGCTTAAACATATTTGAACATGTTTATGAAGCAACCCTGTAGGACATGCAAACAATACACTCCAGTTTTTTATGTTTAAAAACACAATTTATTATTGGCCACAAAGGATAATAAAATGATTAAGCATTATTAATAGAACACAGGTTCTTTGTGGTATTTACTGCCTGACTCGAATATAGATAATTAATTTTGCAATTATTATTTAAAGGTAATTGGCTTTATTCAAGCCTGTCTTGCACACTTTTCTATGTTCATGTACATTTAGTTATTTGAAAATGTGGAGACCTTTATTATGTGCTGGCCCTGTTATTTTTTCTAACCAAATATTTGATAGAAAAAGTTTCTCCAAGTTGGGATGTTTTTCCCATTTCAAAATGTTCTATTGACATTTTAGGCTAATTTTATTTTACCAGTGGAAGTTGTCTTTTTCACTGAGCAAGCTTTATTGCCATGGAAGATTAACCAGGGGTAAAAAAAGTAAAAAAACATGCTAGACAGTTTGTACTCTTTTTTTCAGCGGGTCATTCATTTATTCAGTCATTCAAGAAGCTAGTTCATTGTTTTATAAGCAGTAGAGTCCTAATTTGCACTTTTCATGTATTTAAAGGAGCTAATTAAACAGTAAGAATGTAAAACTCTGGTGGAAGTAATTGCATTTGTGGACACAAAACATGACAGCTCTTGTTTGTCTAGAAATGTCTAAGCCTTTGATATAGATACCAAAGAACATTTGAAATATTTGTAAAATGTCAGTAATTTATCTTGCTACCAAAGGCAGATATTCGTTGCTTACTATGCTCAGCTACTGCCTCTTGTGGGAACTCTCTACTGTGGTTGAAATCTGCAATCTGATTAGAATATTTATGAAAGAGAACTCTGCTGCTCTATTTTGGATTTTAAAAGCACGGACAATAAGTAAAACCTGTCAGAAAACATAAATAACATTTTTATTTCTGTCTAAATTCTTAAGAATAATATATTTCCCTGTTGGAGTTTTTGAAAAATATTATCTTACTGTCACTACACTAAATGTTCTCATCATGCTTACGATCATGCTATAAATGCAGCAAAACACTTTTCCCACTAGTGCAGCTTGAATTCTAATTTCTCCACAGAGGCAAAGCCAGGCTCTGACATCATTTCTAAAAGGGGAATGAGGAGGTACCAGCACACAGAAGCTCAAGACATTGCTCTCCTTCTTTCTGTGTGTCATTGTGTTGTTTGCATCCTTTTCCAGCATCTTTACATCATAGTAGTATAGTTAATTGTATCAACATTTAAAAAATATTGAAAAGAGACATACTGAAAAGGTAGCCTTAAGGGGGGAGGCTGATTCTTCTGCTTCTCTCACACATTTGTCAAATTTCTTCCACTAAAATTCTAAGATATATTAGTAGGAAATATAATGAAAATCTCCTGAACTGTAATAGGCATGATCACAATGTATTAAGAATGGGTATATTTTCCTTTCATAACCAGAATCATCATAATCTTTGCTTCAAGATTAATTCTCCAGTGAGTTGTATTTCTAGGGGATACAGAATTCTAGGAAGATGCTATTTGGAAAAATTGTGTTTTCTAGAATTTATAGTAGATGTAAAGTTAGAAAAGATTCATATTGGTAATACTAATAATGATAACATTATTTAAAAATGTACAGTGTACCTTTTGGTACCATTCTAAATTCTTAAAATGAAATGATTGATTTTTTTTTTCTTTCTTTTTTTTTTTTGTCTTTTGAGGCAAAGTTTTACTATACAGTTGAGGCTGGCCTTGGACTCATTTTATAGTTTAGGCTGGCCTGAAACTCACAGTGATTCTTCTGTCTAGGCCTCTCAAGTGCTGAGAATACAGGTGTGTACTACCATCACAGGCTGAAACAATTGATTTCTTTTCTTTCTTTTTCTCTTTCTTTCTTTCTTTCTTTCTTTCTTTCTTTCTTTCTTTCTCTCTCTCTCTCTCTCTCTCTCTCTCTCTCTCTCTTTCATTTTTTTTGTCTTTTTGAGACAGGGTCTCACTACACAGTTCAGGCTGGCCTTGAGCTCACTTTGTAGCCTGGACTGGTTTCAAACTTGCAATGATCCTCCTGACTCAGCCTCCCGACTGCTGTGATAACAGACACGCACTGCCATGCTCAGCTGAAACAATTGATGTCTTTTTTTTATTTTAAAAGGGAGTAAAATTAAACACAACAAAACAGAACAGAACGGGACATAAGAAAGCATAAATTTCAAAGCTAGACAACCAGAGATCTTTACTATCTGTCATACTGTCTGTTGTTTTCTTCCAAATGGTTGTCCTTATCTTTGCATATGGGGAGCTCATACTAAATAACATAGCCAATCTTTTCACAAGATGTGTAGTTTACTGGCTCCCACTTGCTAAGTAGGGGGGAGGAGAAGGGGGAACACAGGACTGGGGACAGGACGACATGAGATGTCTGATTCTCAGTCCACACACCGGCAGGATCACAGCCGCCCCCCAGTGAGGGGAGGAGTTCCTTGTTCTCCCAGAATCCTGAGTCAACTGCATGGTGCAGGTCCGGAGGTGCCAGGGTCTCTCCCCTGCAGGCCCCTAAAGTCCACCATACTCACCTGCTATTTGTTTCTGATGAATTGATCATTCCATTTCCAAAGTTCTGAAATGGCCAACAGACCACAGAAAGAATTCTCTTTAGGCTCCTGTTTCAAACCAGCAGCTACAGCAATCTGCTGGCCTTGATTCAGGGCCACAACAATTGATTTCTAAGCAGACAAAATAAGTAACTTGTCAAGTTAGGGTTGAGATCAATGTGAGTCAGGCGATATCCTTGACTGAAATGAAAAAAATCTCCTTACTACCTAGACATCTCCACATTCAGTGAAATCCATAGCAAATTCTAATATTTTTTTTGAAAAGGTAGAGAAAATAATCCTAAAACTCACATGGCAAGAAAAGACCTTACATAGTCAAGGAAATCCTGAGGAAGACAGAAAAACAAAGACATCAGTGTGATGATTAAGCTTAACTATGCAACTTGCCTGGTTCTGAAGCTCTCTAAAGGGATTAGTAAATCACACTGCTGTGAGTAGCAGGGCAGATCATTGGAGGCATGGCAATGGGCTTTTATATGGTCCTTTGCCCCTTCTTTGCTGGCATTACTCTGCTATTCTGCTCTCTAGTTGCATAAAGTAAGACTCTTTGCCGTGCCACGTCCTTCTGCATGGTGTTTCTGCCTTACCGCCAGTCAACTGTAGAGTGAATCCCTTGAATCTGTGAACCAAATCAAATTCATTTTAAGTTACAGATGGTGTGTAATTGGTCCCAGTGATGGGAAAGCTGCCTAGTAATAATCATATTACTTAATTTCAAAATCTAGTACAACATTGTAATAAACAAATTGCATGCTACTGGCAACAAAACAGATGTATAGAGCAATGGAACAGATGTGCATAAACCAATGGAATAGAATAGAATAGAATAGAATAGAATAGAATAGAATAGAATAGAAAGAATAGAATAAAATAGAATAGACCAATGGAACAAAATAAAAACGTAGGAGAAAGAGCCATGTATCTCCAGTCAGATGATTTGGTTAACAAAACCAGTAACACATAATGAGAAAACAACAATCTTTTCAATAAACGGTATTTGGTAAATTTAAATTCTACATGTCATGGAAAGAAATTGGACCCTTGTCCAATTTAATTGGACACTTAAAAAAAGATCAACTTAAAACCTTAATAGTTGAAACTATGAAACTAGTAGAGAAACTATGAGGGAAAATCTCAAAGACACGGGTCTTGGTGAAGAGTTTTTGGATATGACCTCAAAAGCACATACAGCAAAAGCAATAAATATATTATGGAATTGAATCAACCTTAAAACCTTTCAGACAGCAAAGGAAATAAAAGACAACATATAAAATAGATAAAAATATCTTATAACAGGTTAATATTCAAAGTATATAAAGAATGCAAACAACTTACTAACAAACCAATAGCATTGTTTAAAAAATGGGGAGGTGAATTTCTCAAAAGAAGACCACCAAATGGTCAACAGTTTTTTTGAGAAAATATTCCACCCGATCAGTTATCAGGAAAATGCAGAGTAAAACCACAGGCATATATTACCTTTTACCTGTGAGAAGGATTCCCACCAAAATAATATAACAACTAGTTGACAATGATGTAGAGAAAAACAATTGTACACATTCTTAATAGGAATGTAAATTAGTGCAGCCACTGTAGTAAATAGTATAGTGGTATCCCTCAAATTAAAAACAGTTCCACCATATGATCTGGAGATCTCACTACTGGTTACATATCCAAAAGAAATTAAATTAGAACCATATTACTGTTTTTGTTAGATCGTGGAGCAGAACTATTAACAGTCTCATTGTTTGAATGTGTACTTTGTATGTTTTAAATTTGTAACTTCAATAACTATTTCCAAGATGACAGTATGTAAGTTATCAAGTAATGATTTCTTAGTATTTTTTGTTCTTTTCTTTTTTCCCTTGGAATTCTGTATTGTTGCTACCCTTTTTTCTGTTTTGTTTTGTTTTGTTTTCTCTTTAAATAAAATTTTAAAAAAATGAAATTAGTCTGTCAATGAAATATGTATATTCCTATTTTCATTGAATAATTATTAATAGTAGCCAAGATATGAATTCAATCTTAGCTTCTATCAATAGATGGTGAACAATGAAAATGTGACATTTATACTCACAGAAATACTATTTAACTTTAAAATATGTAGGCATATTTTAGACAGTATGTAATAAACTTTAGGATATTATTCTACATGAAATAAGCCAGGCAAAATAAGAGAAATACAACATGAACTCACTTGTTTGTGGAATAAGTGATTTTTTGACTTTGTGAAAAATCCAGAGGTCACATGCAGACAGATGTTGTAAATAAAGTGGATGAGGACACACTGTAATGTTTTTAATTTTTATTTGACAGAAATTGTTATAGACATTTGATCAGGATGAAATGATCACATCATATAGTGAATGATTAAATGCAAACTACTGCAGTAAGCATCACATTGCTATTACTCCCCGAAATACTTAAAAACACTCCTCATTATGAACGCACATCCCCTAATTTTAGCAAGACATCTTTTACTGTAACAAAATTTTAAAACTTTAGCTTTTCACCATATGTTTTGATCATCCCTTGTATATCTGCATTTCAATAAAACTATATATTTTATATGCATCTCTCTATGCATATATCTTCACATATGTGCATGTATTATATATAGTCCCACGTGTATCTCTTTAAATATCTCTTTCTCTCTCTATATATATATGCACAATATAGGATATTATAATATCCATATGTGTATATATGATATTTGAGTTTCAAGTTGACAGTGGTTGTCAAGCTTAATTGGCTTGTGAGTCACTTAGAGAATTGGTAAAGTGCATTTCTGTGTGTGGCTGGATGGGTCATGCGGGATGACTGAAGTGTCCCTGGCTCCTTTTTCTCTGACACACTTTTTGTGCTATGCTACCACCCACCATGCAATAATCATCTTTGTTCTGCCATGCCTTTCCCCCTTGATGTTTCTTCCTCAGAACCATCCAACCACAGAATTAGTCCCTTTAAAATATAAGACAAATTAAACCACTCCTCTTTTGATTGGTGGTTATCAGGTATTTGCATCCCAGCAACAAGAGAGCTGACTAATAACACAGGACTGTGCTTAAAGTTAGACAGCTGGTAAATGGCAGAGCCAAGATATAAACACAGAAGGGCTGGCTCAGCATTCATTTTAAATCTATAGAGTGTCTCTCCATTGGTAATAATATGCAATGTATTAACAAAGACACATATTGATAAATATGAAATGTTTCATGGAAATAGTCCAGTGTTTTTAATCTTAAGAAACCATGGAATTGGCTGGCTTTTACAGAAGTACTGATTATTGACAACATCGTTGTGAATGCTTATGTAGATACCCCTTTTTGAAATGAAACTGCTGGTGTACTTTTCACGCCTTAGACTTGTGTACCTCCCAATTCAGATTCACTACTTACCAATCTGTTTGTGAGGAGGGACATATAATTTCAAACCAATAAAGGGGCACTATTATCAATAATTTTTAATGTTTAACTCACAAAATAAATAATTCTCAATTGTAAGAAACAGAGTAATCAAACTACAATATAATAATTTTCAAAGAAATACACTTCTATGTAATGTTTGCACTATAGTAATTGATTCTCATTTATGGAATTTCCTTAAACATAATAATTTAATAAAAATACATTTAAGAAATCTGTGGATATCACAGGTATGATTAACTTACCTTGAGGTGGCCATTTTATAAATTGTAACATAGTTAGAAATTTGTTTCTTTTAATATTATTCTATTTGGAAATATTTAACTATTTGAAAGTATGTTTTTCATCCCTTCTAGTTACTTTAACTGATGAAATTTCATCTGTATTAATTAATTATCTGTATTAATTAATACAATTAATTATCTGTATTAATTAATACAATTAATTAATACATTTAATTAATTAATACAGATGAAATTTCATCTGTATTTTTATTACAGATAGGCTGTATTGTCCGCATAACTAAAAATTAAATATTGCTTCATCCTAACTTCATGCAAATTAAAATTGTTTCTTTTCTAATTTTTAATGTGTATATTTACCTATGAAAAATACATAATTTGAAATTTTATTGTTTAAACATATTGTATCATTTGTATTTTCAGTATGTTATTTTGTGTTGTGAAATTCTAAAATTGCTTTGATACTTTCATTTAAACTAAAAATTGTTTAAATAAGGAACATAACACCTCAGCAAGGCCCTTCACATGTTTGAGACAATTGAGTTAGACATCAGTATTATGAATGAAGCACTGGTTTGTCCTTTTGAGTCTGGGATTTAACGTCACTCTCATCTGCAAAGTACCTACTGTTCCATCTACTAGAATCTTCAGAGAAGTGAAAATATCATGTCTTCTTTTTCTGGATGATAAAATGTTTTCCATTATGCCTCTAATTATAATTGTGAGAAGCATCTATGTTTAAGACGGACAGACATTTTTTTCTGCAAGTGGCACATAGCCCACTATCATCACATAGTCATTTTCAAATGGGTTCTCTTGACGTAATCCTGTTTCTCTTGTTCCAATTGAAGGGGATGCTTTAATGTATAGAATTGACATCATTACTCTAGAAGAGCCAATCTTTATCCTGTCTATATTTGCATGCATTGCTTTACTCTCTGGCAAAGTACCAGACTAGTTTCAGACCTTTCGGTCTTATTATTTCTCATCTTCCCTAACTTCAAACAGAATGACAATTTTCCACAATAGGCTTAAAACCTCGGTTTTTCCAAACACAGTGCAATCAGCTGACCTATTTCGTATGTAGGTTTCTTTCTCTAAACAACATATTCTGCACTATCAAGTGAATATATTTTAATACCAAGATAGATGCACATCACACCCAGGTTTTTCCTCTTATTTTAAGGAAGGCACACATTTGCATGTTACTTAGTTACCTCATTTTTCAATTTTTCTCATGCTGTTGCCTTTAAATTGAGTAGCTTGCTATTTTTCTGAACGTGCTCCATGATTCTTTCACACTTCTGTGATTTTATTTGCTCCATTTCTTTCTCCTAAATTTGAAATTTTTTTTTTCTGGCATGCCTCCTACTATGTCTATTACTCATTTCTAGATCTGTTTCTTATTATTAGGTAGTCTCAGAGAAGTCCAGGATATTGCATTCAACTGCCCTTTTCCTTCCCTGGACTCTGGCATTCCTTGCCATAATCCTCATGCCATTGTGCATGAATATTCTTTCTTTATAAAGTTTTCTCTCTTTATCAGTTATTGTTTAAAGAAAGATGTTGTCTTTTTTATAGTTCTCTCTCTCTACAAGTTATTGCTTAAGGAAAGATATCATATTGTCTTTGTATCCCATATAGCACATAGAACAGTTTAGATTCCACGATACAAGTTGTCCATATCAGGAATAAAAAAAGAAGACAGTGTAAACTGTGGAGGAAATGTTTGACAAGGTGAATCTTTTGGCATGGAAGCTCAGAGGGTCATTGAAAATGGACCTTTGAACCTAAGTATTGGGACTTGACTGACTGTGTAGCACAGAGCTGATAGGAAGGTCTGAAAATTGAAAGGAAACTTTTAACTATGAGAAATTCATGTTTTCTATTTTGTAAGCCTTATAAAACATGCTGTTAGACAAATTTACATAATTTCTATCCTTTAAAATATTGAATACACAAAATGTTTTAAGGACTAAAGAGAAGAACATATATTTTTCCTGTTTTTATTTTTAAATAAATTTAATAAATAAAATATTTTTATATAGGTCTTCTTTGTAAGGAGACTATTAAGTTTAAGTACCTATCTTGGATGCTTAACTGACAAAAATGCCAGTGACTTGCCTAATTATTTCATTGAGTGGTAAAATTTCATTAAAATTGCTTAGAAGATCTTTGAAAGAAGTAGCCAAAGGATTTTTCAGTTTTAGTAGGTCAAGTTTGAGAATTAAACTACTCTGCTGCAGAAAAATCTATTAAAACTGCAAAGTTTTGTGAATAATAAAATTAATTCACAAAACTCAATGCTTCTAGTGGAATGACCAAGGAATAAAATTGAGAAGGCACAAAATAAGAGCAAACTTAAATAAAATATTATAGTAAAATTGGGAGTACATATTGATGGAAAGCTAATATGAGATATATTTAAGATGAATTGATTGAGATAGAAATATTTAATCTTCCACAACACATCACATATTACATTTGTATAAAATCCTTGGAGTATAAGAAACTTTGATTTTTTTTAAGTTAAATGTACTGCATAAGTACATTTACTTTGATTTCAGATTCTGTTCTAAACACAGCGAGCACAACTGTGAATGTTCTGTTATATTCATGGGTCTGTAATGATTCTTGTAAAAGTGGTCCATTGATGATGTTATGAGAAATTAATTCCAATATGAAGAGGGATAAATAAATCACACTGAAAGGAAATAGAATATGATTTATAAAGGACATAATTTTCAAAGAAATAATAATATGGCATTTGACAAATATAAACTTTCTTCAAATAATGAAATATTTTGGGGCAAGTAAAATTAGCATGTAATTAAAAGTTTTTATTTGTACTTTTCTTCATTCTCATGCATCCTGAAGTCTCTTTATGCTCAAATACCAAAGCAACAGCTTATTAACTATAATCGTATTTGTTCCTTTTCATTGAAATTCTATTTTAAGCATGACAGAGAATCAAATGGCACAGTACCAAAGGGTAAAAATTAGTGCAAGTGAAGGATTTCAGGACAGTGTGGAAAGCTGTTTTGCATCATGAAGAGTCTGCTAATTATTCAGAGACTGAGGAGCTTGAGAAGGGAGACATTTTACCATTTTTCCCTGATGAAATCTGCCATTTATTATATTTATGTTAACAATGCAATCTTAATCAGCAAGAGCTCTTTACAAGGTGGATAGAATGTTTCTTTAAATTATTGAATTACATTTTTATAAACATCGAGCCACGTGGCAATGTAGCCCTCCATCTCTGTCAATTGATGGAAAGTTAATAAAATACTGTAAAGAAGTGACCATACTAACATGGCTTTCAAACCACATAAACACTTTTTAGTGTTTAGCGTCTTGCTATCCCTTCATCTGTTCAATTTCCTTCTTCATAAGGCAGTAAAACTCAATCCCTGATAAGTAAATTGAGAATCTAAATTAAACTTAATGCTGCCAGAGAAATAAATAAATTGTCTAGAAAAGTGAATAATGAGGTAGGGGAGAAAGTACTGAATCAACAACAGTCTATTACTGGGAATTTGCAAAACATCTTTTCCTCAACTGAGTACAGATATGTGACTGTTTTGAGTCTGTAACTTAGT
Source organism: Dolichotis patagonum (assembly GCA_004027295.1). Lineage (NCBI taxonomy): Eukaryota > Metazoa > Chordata > Mammalia > Rodentia > Caviidae > Dolichotis > Dolichotis patagonum. Next base: position 15,770 of record PVJX010000993.1, on the reverse strand, counting down.
GACAGAAATCCTTATTGTTTCTTTTTGCTTTCACATGTAGTAAAATACTCTGGTTCTTGAAACTGCAGATATGTATTTAAGAGAATTGATATCAAAAGAGAAATATAAGACCAGAAAGTGTGAACATTTTGTATATGGAGCTAGAATATTAAAGTTAAAATAGACATAACTGGGACTTTATGGATATAATTCTAGAGACAAACTGAATTTAGAACATTTTGGTCTCTGGGCACAGTGGCACACACTCTAATCTCAACCCTGAGAGGCTAAGGCAGGAAGATCATGATACTGAGTCTAGCCTGGGCAACGTAGTGTTAAAAAAAAGAGAGACCAAGAGAAAGAAAAAAGGAAAAAGAAAGAAATGAAAGAAATGCTGAACATGTAGCTGAGGGAAAAGACATAGAATTAAGTCCCCAGTACCATAAAAAATGTCACCGAAAGTATTCTCAGCATCAGAATCTCAAAACATTTTTCTAAACAAAATCAATTAGTAGTTTCATGGTCACTTCCAATTGGACATGTAAACATTAGAGAAATAACACATCAATCTCAGCCTCTACAAGTAATACCAAATAATACACTTGTGGGAAAATGTAACTGTATTTGTGGGATAATAATTTCAAAAAAATTAAATATATGTCACATTTCTAGGCCTTTTTCTTTTCTAACTTTATAGTGTACAAAAATGTCTAAATTGTACAGATTTCAAAAAGCATAGTGGTAAGAAATGACTAGTCAAAAAAAACAGTAAGTTATAAATTGATAAATTACATATTGTTATCTCAGAAGTAGTTGTTCAAGATGCAAAATCAAAGCATAAAAAAATGGACAATCAAATGATGACAGAACCAAGTATTGTTTGATGAACTAACAAAAACTTAGTAGTATGGTTATATATTTGCACACTTATATTTGCACACTTAAAGGGATACAATTATATCCCTTTCATTGTGAAATTCTGTGTTATTTCTACCCTTTTTTCTGTTTTGCTTTTTTTCTCTAAATAAAATTTAAAAAATTAAAAAATAAACAGATCAATGCCAATTAAAACAATAAAAAGTCTAAATTGATCCAAATCATTTTTGTTTTAAAAGCACACAGTTTTTGTACATAGGCAATTATATATTTAAAATAGAAAAATATATAAATGATAGCTAAATAACCTTTGGAATTATAACTTAAAAGATTTTTATGCATCAAAAGCATACATGTATTTTATAGGAAGTGTATTATGCTCTATTAACCATTTGACTAAAGACATATATAGTATTTTGTATTTTAACCTCAGCATTCATTTTTTGAATTCCTCAGCTACATACACTAGCCACAGTAAATTCATAACATTAAGAGTCTTAAAACTCTTAACCTATGAAAACTGAACATAGCTTAAAAACCACAGAATGATAAACATTTCAAAGCAATATTAGATATATGCATATCGAGTGAGATTTCCAAATATTTGGCATATGTAACCTCATTTCTTATTCCCAGAAACCATGAGGATGCTGTTCCATTATGCAGATGAGAATTCTAAGGCTCATGAAGGTTGAATAGCTTGTATATAATCAGTATGAAGTAGGGCTAGAATTTGAACTAGAGTCACCCCACTGACTCTCCACTGTACTTTGGATGATAAAATATTACTTTGATATTAGTTATGAAAATATTCAAAAACTAGTAATTTTTTAAAATAATTTGATTAGTTAAATGATTTTTATGTAAAATAGGTACAAATTAAAAATAGAGGAGAAAAGTAAAGTTGGAAAAAATTCTCCAGTTATACTACCAGTGACAATATGTAAATATTTCAGAGAATTTTTACTCAGTCTTTGATACACTCATATAGGTCTTTTAAAACAGGTTCAGGGGCTGGGGGTTTAGCTCAGCCACTTAAATGCCTGCTTGGCAAATGTGAGGTCGTGAGTTCAGTCCCCAGCACTCCCCCCAAAAAACTACATAAATAAAAGTAAAATAAAATAAAACAGGTTCAAAATTCATATACTGTTTTATAATTTCATTATTTTTCTCCTTACTAATGCATCATGACCTACTTTTGATATTATCCCATATGTATAAGATCATTTAAAGAATATTTTACCTATTTTTTGTCACTGTGTCTAACAGTGCCATCTCTAAACAAAGGCATCTTTTACACCCTGTGGTGAAATGTAATCTACTATGAAAAATCTCTCTCCATGTCATAAATCAAAATTATTATTGCAGAAGGCCTTGAATTTCTACTTCTTGCTGAGTGTTCAAGGAACCCAAGAGTGAACACACTGTTTAATTGTTTCACACAGCAGGTAAGGGTGGTAAACATGATGGAAAATTTCAGGAGGGAAATTTAATGAAGTTCATTTCTCAATAGGATATGATAAAATGACAGGTAAATTTGCCTGAATGCCTGCTACTCCTCTGATATCTTGCATAGATATTGCCAAGGCCTTGTAAATAGACAGATACTAAGTGAAGAAATCCTGAAATTTTCTAGGTTACAAATTGAGAGATTCACTAAATATTTGCATATTTTATATAAATTATGTCAGTGAATAAATAATGATGTTATATAAGCGATTATGCTGTGTATCTCACGATATGTAAATGTTGCAATATATCCAAGTTATCAAATGAGATCTCTGGGAGAAGATAATTGATACAAATAGTGATAAATCTGATATAACTGACTAAGTGGCACTCACATATATTATACCTTAAAATATTAGCATTAATATTGACAAAAATAGTTATGAGTTTTATAAAGCAGAAACACTATTTACTAGGACACATGTGATCCTACTTCAAGGATAATTTAAGTCCCATCTTCTATGAGACAGATGTCCTCTCTCTCTCTCTCTCTCTTTCTCTCTCTCTTTCTAGCTTTATTTATACATTTGTTTGTTTCTTTCCTCTTTTGCTTTTTTTCTTTCTTGATGTGAGATGATTAGGGCTTACAATCAGATGAGCTACTGGTCTGTGTAGAGAATAATTTCCTAGAGCATTGTGTACTAACAATGAACAGTTGGAGTTCACAATTTCAAATGAGGATGACGACGCCAAAAATAAAGAAATATTTACATATCTAACAATACATATGCTGGGGCCAGGGATTTAGCTCAGTGGTATAAGAACCTGCCTGGTAAGTGCGAGGTTGTGAGTTTGATCCTTGTACCAAACAAACAAAAGACAAAAAACAAAAACAAATGAGCAATAACAACAACAACAAAAACATACGCTGAATCTGTATAGTGGAAATGTAAAACACTGAAGAAGAAAAAAAAAAAAAAAATCGAAGCCAGAGACGGAGCATCTGTTTTCAAGAATTGAGAGACCAATTTTGTTAAAATGGCACTTCTCTCTGTATTGACCTATAGGTTCGATGTAAACTTAAAAGCCCTGAAAGATATTTAATATATATGGAGAAAATGTTTTGTAGAATATAAAAGTGGTACAAATGTAAAAGAGATAAAAGAGGGTGTATATCTTTGATAAGATTATTTGTATTTATTTTGTTTTCAAACACAAGATTCAATAAGCAAAGTTAATTCTACAAATGCAGTTTAATAAATAAATACTTTTGTTGCTAATATCCTTACCAACCTTACCAGCACCTCAAAAAATTACCCCTGTCATTGATCATTCTCATATGTGACTTGTTTTTTATTTCTTTTTTGATACTTTGACGCACTTACCTGTCTCAGCACTACAGGACAAAAACCATTACAGGTTAATGTTGTCTCACTAGCTGGTAAAATCTTCCAACTTTGTTGTACTGTAAGAATCTTATATATTACCTTGCATCTGGTTCTGGGTGGGACACTTATTCTAATATGTCTTCAAATAAATTAACTACTACAATTAAATTTGCCACTAAAGTCAATACCTCGATTTCTCCTGACTCCCGACTATTTTCAGGTCTGATACCAAGTACCGTGTGGCAGGACAAAGGGTGTTTCCTCCTTAGCTGCCAGTGGCCAGATACTGAATATGATCAGTGGTAGGTACGATATGGGAGGTGGTTGGCAGATAAAGTCCTTTTCCATATCCATTTGGCTGGACTTCTGAGGCTTCACATTTTTGCAGTCTGTCAGATATCATATGGGACAAAATGACACTGAATACTTGTGGGATAGTGACCACCTAGAGAGTGCACCATATCAGATTTATTTCTCATTTTTCTTTTTCCTTATTTTTTCTAATATGCAGACTTATGCTAAGGATTAATGCTTAAGGCTTTTCTTCAGATTCTAATTTCTTTTTTCTAACATTACTTTTTTTTTCTTTTATTAGTACATGTTTGTGGTACATGTGGGGTGGTTTTACACTTTTCCCCCTCACTTCCTCTGTTCTCTGGTTCCCCTTTCTCCACTTTCATTCTTATTGATGCTATTCATCTTAGCCCATGTTTATGACATGTAATATCCACACTCACTGAGTGCATTATGACTTTGTACGTGGAATATTTTCACTCGACCTATTTCCCATCCCTCACCCTCACTCCTCACCCTTGATTCCCTGGACTCCTTCCCATCTGCAAGAAATCTATCACTTGTTTGCCTTCTATCCTTTTAATTTTTTCTTAGATTTTACTTTGCCTTACTCGAATGAGAGATATCATATGATGTTACAGTTTGTGTCTGCTTTATTTCATTTAACATCTTATTTTCCAGGTGCATCCATTTTCCCCACAAATGTCTCAAATTTGTCCCTCTGTGTGAAGCCCAGTAGCATTCTGTTACATGCTGATAACACATTTTCTTTATCCAGTTGTCTGTTGATGGGTACACAGGCTGCTTCTAAGATTAAACTATTATGAATTGTGCTACTATAAATATTGCATGTATCACTGTAATATTATATCTTAGACTCTGGGGAAGATACTGAGATGGGGATAACTCAGTCATATGGAATTTCTAATTTAGTTCTTAAAAATTCTCCATAATGATCTCTAGAATGATTGCACTAACTTATATTCTCACCAGCAGTGTAGGAAGGTTCCTTTTCACCATAACTGTGTTATTAGAGAGATGTAAATTAAAACAACCCTGAGAATCCAACTTACTCCCAAAAAAATAATAATTATAAAGAAATCAAACAAAAAAATTAACAGATTGTATTTTCTTAGAACTTGATTAAGATCATTTTCTGGACTATTTTTGTCCTCTGGATTTTTATAGATTTTTATATTTCCTGCATATACACAAAGAAACACACAGCTTATGAAGTTTCATCACAAGTTTTGTTGTTATAAAGCAATTTGCAAAGCATTTAATATCACTTAAATATCAATTATTCATAATCTATTAGTATAGTAAGCTCCACTTATTAATATTTGCTTTAATATCAAAATTTTATTTTAAATGTTACATAACCTTTTGAGAAACTTTTTTCTAAACATATAATATTTCTAAAATATATTGATACATGATAGAATATGATGTATCTTATGCAAATTTAAATGGTAATTTTCCATTTATTGTTAACTCTTTAAGCTAGTTAAGTTTTAAATTTTGGTTTTAAATCCTATATCCTTGGTAAACACAATGATGTGTGTACATATATACATATAAACATATATACATGTATACACATACACTTCTGTAATGCTAGCTATACAATATAAAGTTTATTTATTTCTTGCCTATCTTGTTTTCTTGGCACATTAAGCAATTAAGTTTCTTCAATAACATGGCAAATAGAAATGGTGAAGATGGGAATCCTTGACTTATGTCTAACTTTCAGAACAATTAAAAATTAATGTTTTTTGGATTTGCTCTAAGATTGTGACTATCTTTCATTAGGCTGATGAATTTACATGACATTTTTAGTTTGTCAAGATACTTTGTCATGAAAGTATTATGAATTTCATCATATGCCTTTTCAATACTATATTTGTTACCATGGTTTGTTAATGTAATGCATTTTATTGACTGACTGTGGAACAAACAATAGCCTTGAATTCCTGTGAAAAACACAACTATCATGTAAAATTATTTGCATATACTATTGCACTTGTTTTGTTTATGTTTTGTTCTAAGGTTAGAACAATAGTAACCTGTAATTTCTCTTTTCTTATGATTTTTAACAGGTTCTGATCAAGGTTAGACTAAAATGTACAATGAATTACAAAATGCTAATGGCCTGTATATTCTTTGAAATATTTTTGTATACTTTGGAAAGTAAAATCTAAAGAAATAAACAAATAAACAAAACTCTTCATGTGGTTTTATCAAATATCTTAGGAAGCAATAAGATATTTTTATTTTGGACCCAGAGTATCTAACTTGAATGGGTGCTGAGCATTAGGACAATGAGAAACACTCTCAGAGCCTGACAGTTAAGGTATAAAGTAAATATCTTGGATTTGTTTTCAATTAGCTTTGTCCTTCCTTGGCCAAATATCACAAACCCAAAAGCCTAAAAATACTCAGTAATTTCATTTATGGAGAACTGGAGGTACACATGGTGCCTACTAATGATTCAAGTCCTTGTTTAATAGTTCTAGAATTCTTTATAGCTGAGTAGTACTCCATTGTATAAAAATGCCATGACTTTTTTATCCATTCCTCAGTTGATGGGCACTTAGGTTGTTTCCAAGATCTGGCTATTACAAATTGTGCTGCTATAAACATAGGTGTACATATATCACTGTGGTATGATGTTTTCAGTTCTTCTGGGAATATGTTTAGAAGTGGAATAGCTGGGTCAAATGGGACTTCCATACCCAGCTTTTTGAAGAATCTCCAGACTGACCTTCACAGTGGTTGCACCAGTCTACACTCCCACCAACAGTGCAGAAGAGTTGCTTTTACCCCACAGCCTCTCCAGCACTTATTGGTAGTATTTTCTATCCTGCCCATTCTTTCTGGAGTGAGATGGAATTTCAGTGTGGCTTTTATTTGCATTTCCCTCATGACTAATGATGATGAACATTTTTTCATGTATTTATTTGCCAGTCATATTTCTTCATCTGAGAACTGTGTATTCATTTCAGATGCCCATTTTTGGATTGGGTCTTTGAATTTTGAGGTTCTGATTTTTTTAACTGTTTATAAGTTCTAGACAGAAGTCCTTTGTCTGAGGGACTGTCCATTAAGATTTTTCCCCAACTTGTGGGTTTTCTTTTCACTCTGCTGGAAATTTCTTTCGACATGAAGAAACTCTTTAATAAGATGTGGTCCCAGTTATTGATTCTGGGAAGTATTTCCCATGTGGTTTGATTCTTGTTCATGAATTCTCTTCCTACCCCTATAAAGAATGATCACATTGAGATATTTATAAATAAATGGACACAATTTGAGACCATACTCATAAGCAAAATAATCCAAACTCACATGTGTAAATACCGTATAGTCTCCCTAGTATGAGAATTGTTAAGAGTATATAAGAATTTATAGTAATCATGAGTCCCCATCTTACAGCTTTGAAGCCTTTCAATATTTTCATTCATCAGTTGGAATGGTTTTATTCTGTTTTGTTTGACTTTATTATGCGTGATGGTATGAACAGCTGTTTTGAAGAAAACAAAAACATTATGACAGCTATTGCTGATTTAATCTTGCTTAGAAGTCCTACCATGCTTCTATTCTTCTATTACCATTGGTTCTATCGTGTTGTGTGTTATTGGGATTTGAATATATGTGATAGTATAAACAAATTTTTTTATTGAAAATGAGATATTATAGTACCCATTGATCATTCTCTGTTATTCGGTTCACAATGCCCTGTAATTCTTTCATTCTTTGAATGGTTTTATACTATTTTGTTATGTTTGATATTATTGTATTTGAAACTATGCTCAACTATAGCAGAGAAAGAGATATTGTGATAGCTACTGTTTATGTCCAGTTGTCTTAATGTAAAGTACTGTTAAGGTTATATACTTTTTCCTGTTCAGGTTGATTTCATATATCCTGCTTCTCTCCATACTAATTTATTTATAAGGTCCATGTTTCTATTCTTTAAAGGTGTTTCCTATGTTGTCCTATTCTGATCTACTCTGTTCTGCCCTCTTTTGTTTTATTCTCTTTAAAATAAAAAAAAAATTCTAGAATTATTAAGGTTTCTTATTTTTCCTTTTAGTTGTACTACGTTCAGAACAACTAAAAGCAAAATACATAATTTAACTTTGTGTATTTTTAGCTTATCTGTTTTGTTTATATTTCCTAATTTTGACATAAAAGTGTTCACACTTTCACAATTTTGGTTGATTGTTTAATAACTAACACCCCTAGTAGTGCTTCATCTTTAATTTCTGAATTCGATTACTTGAAGCTCCCTTTATAATTTTACTTCTCTTGCATGTCAAAAGCATTAATTAAATGTCTCAGAAAATTGAGTTTTAAATCATTTTCAATATATCCTATCTTATTAATATTTGTAATCCTTATGATATTCTCCATTCAACATTTTCCAAGTATGATTTGCTGTCTTCCTAAATTTTTCTTGACATCAAAGGTCATACAAATTTTCACTTTTTATTTTCTAATATTCTTATTTAGGCATTTAAAAATACATTTTAAAAATTCTTATGTGTTATTTTTAGCATTCAATTTAAATTACTTAATTTTTAAGGTTATATACTTTTTCCTGTTCAGGTTGATTTTATATGTCCTGCTTCTCTCCATACTAATTTATTTATAAGGTCCATGTTTCTATTCTTTAAAGGTGTTTTGAATAGTTACAGCATGCATGTATTCTTGTACAGTCCTATCCATTCTGGTCACATCATACATTCACATATGTACTCTTACTTATGTTCTTATATTTACTCAATAAATTTACAACCATTTTCTTTAAACTTCTATTGTATTGAAATCTTACCTATTTTGACTTTCTGTAGAGGTCTCCCTACTTAGTTTCTTTATTAATTCCTCTTTAGTCTGTTTTTCACTTTTTATTCATCTTTAATATATTCATCTTTAATATATACACCTAGTAACGCAGAATTCTTAGTCCATGAGAAAAATGCCAATTTCTCATAGGTTGGCCTCTATAGCCAAAAGTTACTTTTCCATTCAATTTCTTTTTTCTAACTTTTTACTTTTTTAGTACATGTTTTCAGTACATAATGATTACATTACTCAAAGGGAGTTGGTACCTGTGCATAATACATCTTAATTCTGTTTTTATCCCCTCCCCTCTACCTCTCTCCTCTCTATACCTCTTAATGCCCTTCTGTTTTACAAAAGATATGTCTCCCTATTTCCTATTATCTATCTTTTATTTTAGTCTTTGTTTATATTTTTGTTTCTTTTTTAAGGAAAAGCATGTGATATTTAAATTGTGTGTCTGATTTATTTCACCTAATGTTATAACTTCAAGGTGCATTCATATTCCTACAAATGACTCAAATCTATTCTACTTTAGGGCAGAGTAGTACACTGCTGTGCATGAATACTACATATTCTTTATCTATTTATTTGTTAAGAAATGAGGTGGGATTGGCCAGGGGTATGTATAAGTACACATGCAGGGGTAAGAGACTTTTGGAGCCACACCCCCAAAACCTGGAATGTATGATTAGAGATCAAAAAATAGCCAACAGGGCCACAAGTCAAAGTAGGATCAAAACACATTACTTTAAGCAATGAATACTCGAGCCCTCATGCTTCTCATATTCTGATTTATCACTTAGATTGTCCCTTAGGTGAGTTATGTAACAGACCACCCTGATTTTCCCCGACACCTAAATGAATTCATGTATAAAGGTCCTTCCTTTGTCTTTTATCCTTGCTTCATGGTTCTATCAATAAAAAGCCACAGAAGCTTTGGTTTAGGGGTGTCTTTATGATACTTTCTCACATTGGGAGGTGGGGCTTCTCAGTTAAGGGCTGTTCCTTTGGATCTTTTTAGAGTTCAAATTGAACACTGACTTCAAGCAATCTCTCACCCTTTGTGCTGTGCCACAGTTTTGAACAGAGACAAATAAAGACAGAGAGTACAGCTCAGATTTGGGCATTATGAATCGTGCTGCTATAAATATGGGTGTATGCATGTATCACTGTGATATGATGTCTTTCACTCTCTTGGAAAGATACCTAGAAGAACAGCTAGGCTGAATGAAATTTCTATTTTTAGTTTTTTGATTTTTTATTGATTTCCCTAATGGTTGTCCTATTTTACAGTTCCATCAAAATGTAGAAGGATTCCTGTGTCCATCCTCTTAAGACATTGGCAAAATTCAAATTAAAATGATACTGGGATTCCATGTTAGTTCAGGAAGAATGGCTATCATGATTCTTTCAATGTAAAGAATACATATGCTACTTAATTTGAACTTTAAATTACTTTTTAATATATATGCCATTTTTACTTTCCTAGAAAATATTCAGGAATTAAATTACAATGTTTTTCATCTCTTAGATTCCACCTGTGCTTAACCAACTCACTGTCATGACACAGGTACAGTGACGTGTAGAAGAAATGAATGAATGAGTGAATGAATGAATGAATGAATGAACCAGTTGGCACAGGCTGATGCCACACTGTCCTTGGCTGATAGGAAATTGGCATTCAGTCAATGAGACTCTAAATTGCTTCCACAACAAAATGGTATGCTTCCTATACTGGACAGTCAGTGATTGATCCTGCTAGATTGAAATGGCACCTGTTTCTCTTTTAATGTATTTCAGTGCACATCAAGCATGCTTGATAATGCAGATTGAATTGTTCTAAATTGGTTTGAGTCTACTGAAATAATAAATGAGGCAATTTTATTTTTGAAGACAATGGACTTTAATGAGAATATTTCTGTATCTGGCAATTTGCAGTCATAATTTATTTATAGCAGGGCTTATGATTCATCATTATAATTTCTTTCAAATTTTGTAAGAAAACTCATCTCTATGAGTACAAGTGTCTTATTCTAGCAGCTGCTCTTCGTGGGATATTTTCTGCAAGCCCTAAACTTAGCATTAGCAGTTTTCAGCTTACTTTTTTTTGTTTACATTTGAAATATTCCTACCATATAAAAATATCATAAGAATGTGAAAGAAATATATAAAGTTTTAGCAGAGCCTGCTAGCAAACTCTTGATTTCAGGTAAGCATGTTAATAACAGAAATCTCCTTTCCCCCTGGTGATAGTCTATAAAAATAAACTGGAGTGCATTATTATTTTTCAAAAGGCTTATTGTACTGAAAGGGTTTCTTTAGGATTTGCTTTGTGAAGATTTAGGTACTTCTTGATGTTTCTAGAGAATAACATTTTTTTTGCTGCATTTCCAAGGAATCACAATATCTGGTTGCTGGTGAACAAATGGGCAGGCATTATTGCAACATTATAGTGGTATTTATAACAAATTTCAAAGTGTTTATTGCTTTCATTCTGTGTTCATCTTGTGATAGATCCAGCATGGATCTATAAGGCAATTCAGAGGCTTGGAGAAAACTAGATGATGGATGGCTACCTGAAATTGAATTCTGTATACAAATATATACATATATATACACCTGGAGGATATTAGAAACCCTTGCCACAAAAGCAAAAGACAGGCTGGGGATTTAGCGCAACGGTATAAATGCCTGCCTTGCAAGCGCACAGTTGTGAGTTCAATCCCCAGTACAAAAAAAAAAAAAAAAAAAAAAGCAAAAGACAAAAGAAGACATTGGATGCCTAATTTCTTTCTAATTATTCCAAAAAATATTTAGTAAGCTTTTATGAGGAATATTCAGTTCATATTGATTCCAATATCAATTTAGTAATCTTTTATGAGGAATATTCAGTTCATATTGATTCCAATATCAATTGTTTTAACATTTTTTACTTGCATACATACATTTGTTTCATGTATATGGAAATGAATTCATCCAAATACTAAAAATAAACAGGATTTTCTTCAAAATGATATTGGGTTGATATAATATTAGAGACAGCTAAGTTAGGTAGAAATATTGTAGGCAGTCCAACAGGGTTGGACCATCAAAGGGACCTTACACAAGACAACTGTGGCTGGTATATATTCACTGAAAGCCAGGCTTCAAGAAAAGAGGAATTATTCACTCATATACTTCTAGGGATAAATGGCAGGGATTGATATTCTTAACAGGCATCAATCACCTTTGGTGGGGACCAAAAGCTCCTTAACCCACTTTTTCCAGGAAAGTCCTTGTCCATCCCATGTGCACTTGCTGCGCGACTGGTTTCCCCACTTGACCCCATTTAACATTACACAAGTGACTATACGTGTCAAAATCTTATTAGTTGACTATAGTTTTATCCCACCTCACACCCATCCTATGATTTTCCACTCGATCAATATTAACTAAGCGACTATACTTGTAATCTTAATTGGTTGAGTAAAGCTCTGTCCCACCATGAATCTGACTCACCCACATGGCTTTGCTGAATAAAGTACCCTTGAAAAACAGTGTTGAGGCCACCCATTTTGTGGGTCCCCTTCAATCCCTCTTCAACAGAAGCTTTCTTTTTCTCAATTAATTCTTCTCTCAGTAATTTCAGAGAACATAAATTCAGCATTTTGAACATCTAGCAAATTGGGAGATTCTTTCCCCTGTGTCATTAGGACCTCTAAACAATCCAAATAATGTAAAGAAAATGTTATAACTCTCAACCTGCTAGCCTAGTGGATGTCTGATATGCCCAGTTTGTGTTCTTTAAAATCAAAGAATGAATTCTAGGAACTATTGAGGTTAAGAGTAGACAATATTTACTGGGGGAAAGAAGGCTATATTTTGGGGGGGGCTTTTGTCGAAAATAGACATAAGGGGTCTTGTGTGAGTTACCAAGGACCACCCTTCCTTACTTCTCAAGGGAGTTTTAAAGAGCAAAGCCATGAGGTGAGGCAGTTATAAAATGCAACAAAACTATAATCAACTAATAATATTAAAATATAGTCAATTGGGTAACATGGATCCAGTGAAACATTACAAGATGGGTATGAGGTGGAACAAAACTATGGTCAACCAATAAGATTATAATTGCCTAGGTAATATTGATTAAATATGGACTAAATGGAGAAGCAAGTAGCAAGTTTGCATGGATTGACCAAAGACTTTGTTCCCCACCCAAGGTGATTGATGTCTATTAGAGTATCAATGACTGCTGCTCATCCCTAGGGGAAGTACGTAGGTATAGTGATTCCATTCTTTGTCTTGAGGTCTGGCCTTTAAGGAATGTGCACAGTTGTAACACACACTTGTAACGTGTCTGTATTGGCTCCTTTAAGTAACTAGCCCTGTGTGACTCCTATAATATTGTAATATTGCTACCTAGTTTAGCTGTCAGTAATAAAAAGATAAATCAAGTAGTGCCAGAGATCCTGTAGTGCATGATAATGAGGAGGACACAGAAAACTGATGGTCAGAAGAGGCTTTTCCAAACTACAGACACAGAGATTGAAATTTCAGTCTCAGTTTAAAACAAACAGACAAAGCAGATACACATGAAAATATAAGACAAGAAACATTAATCGTTTTGTGTGAGTATGTAACTGTATGACCATAAACAAAATGATAAAGATATCTTTTCCTCTGCGATAACATTCTTCACGAATGTACAGTGCAGATTAGTGAAAACAAAAGTGTCTTTAGAGCAGAAAAGTTTCCTGTTACAGATACACTACTTACTACTATTGGAAAATCAGTTTGCTCCTTTGAATGTTGATTTCCTTTTTTTAAAAATGGATTTAGCAAAATCTCATCTATAAAGCAAATGAGAGGAATATCTCATAAGGCATGTGGAAAGTATTTGACATATGCAAGACATTATAGTAGTATTAGGCCAACTTCCCAGCTATAATTATTTAGTTTCCCTTTAGAAAATGTTACCTGTTGTTTTTGGTATGGCATACTCAAGAAATTTACCCACAAGACATCAAGTTTTCAGAAATAAGGGGCTTTATTTCAAAGCTCAGTGGTCAGTCAGCTTTTGCCATGGAAACTCCTGGCTACTGGCTGGATGGCACTGATTTCTTTGTTCCCTTCTGTTATACAACCTTGTGTGAGTTTACAAGGTAGGGGGGTTTCCATGGTACCACTTATTTGCAGCATTATCATTGCTTTGGAAAGTTACAAGACCTTACATATCTGGTTAATTGACACACAGAATGTGGGCACCAGGCTGTTTGGTGCCTTGAGATAAACCCATTTGTTTCCCTTTCTGTAGTTTTTATGGTCAATTAAGGGAGAAGAGGAAGTTTGGGGGGATTTGGCTGCATTTCACTTGCAGTTTGAGATCTAACTGCTAACCAGGCATCTAAACAATAATCTTTAGGCTATAAAACAAGTGAAGGTTTCAAGAGGAAAGTTTGGGGGGTTTCAAAAGGAAAGAAGACAAAGAAAAGAAAGCAAATAGTCAGGATTATGAACACACTCAAACTTTCTTTGAGAGATGTTTGAATATAAGATGGTCTCATTCTCATTCTTCACTATGGCCTGTCTAGAACTTACAAATTTTAAGCAGTTATCACTACTATACTATGTTTCTTCAATACAGGAATGATTCTGAGCTGCTTTTTTCTAATCTATACCCTTGTTTATCATGGTCCACTAACTTTTCAAAACCTGCCTCTATTATTTATCCTTAATTTCTTTTTTTATAATTTTATTTAAAGAGAAAAAAAAAACAAAATAAAACAGAATAAAGGGTAGCGACAATACAGTATTCCAAGGAAAAAAGGAAAAGTACAACAACAACAAAACCTAAGAAATCATTACATGACTAATTACACACTGACTTCTTGGAAATAGTTGTTCAAATTACAAAGTTAAAACATGTAAAGTAGACATTCAAACAGTGAAACTGAACAGTTCTGCTCCACAATCTGACAAAAACAACAATATGGTCATCCATCTTACCCACTCAAATATACATGCAATCATATCAATAGGGTAAAATTAAACACAACAAAACAGAGCAAAGCGGATCACAAGAAAGCAATGTAAGACATACATTTCAAAGCTAGACAATTGGATATATTCACTCTCAATCATATTGACTCTTGTTTTCTTCCAAATAGTTGTCCATATTGTCACATATAGGGAATTCACATGAAACAACCTAGTATGGAATTGATCTGAGCAGGATGAGGAGGGCATTACAGGTCTTCAAGACCAGATATTAGGGAAGCCATGAATGGCTGTCATAGTGTCTCTCATTCTCCTCAAAACAGCTGTCCATACCTTAATGTGTGTTGAAGTTAAACAAGGCAAAGCAAGCTAAGATCACTTTGAACAAAAAGTGATAGTTTTGCTGGACTTCACATCATGACATTATGGAATCAGCACTGGGTATTGTAGTGTTTCTTTTTCTTGAAAGTAGTTGTTTATTTCAACATGTGTTATATAGTTGGTTTTCGTAAACTGTTTATAAGCTCTACACATGCGTGAGTCTCTACATGTATATCTATCATTTCTGTATTAGCAGGAAAAACAAAACAAAGCAAGATAAAACAATTCCTAGAAAAGCATGAGGCAGAAAAGTCATATAAAACCGCAATACAAGGTGATCTACAATGGTTACCATGGTGTCTCGGCAGTATATAACAACATTAATAAAAAGAAAGCATTAGAGACATTATAAGACTTCAAAAGCAAGTAATAATCAAACCAGAGTGGGTATCTTAGTGAATCTTGTCATCTCCAGTGTAGTTGCCTATACTCTTAGACTTGATGCTATCCATCACAACAGATTTAAATAAAATCAGTCAATACAAAGTAGCAATCTAACAAACCAGATTCAAATAAGATCAGTCATAATAAGACAGTATAAGTTATAAAGGGCTTCAGATTAAGTTGATAGGAAAATTAGGG